>CP136872.1:4274494-4654494 GCA_033000465.1 Sciaenops ocellatus | reverse complement strand
TTTGGTCTGGAAATAGAGCCAAGACAGCAAGCGACAAAAACGTCACAAAGTGATGCATTTCCTAAGTGTCCCTGCACCCATATGGTGACACGTTCCAATGACAGCATGAGGCCCGCTGATACCGGGGATGAAATAACCGGCCGTACGTTGTGTGGAGCGGCCTGAAGGAGAACGCCGCTGACTTCTGATGATGGAAAAGCTTTTGTTTCAGATGCGCAAAAGCAGGTGAGTCGTGGCTGATTAGCTGGTTGAAACTGAATTTGAACAGCTCTTCCTCTAAATGTGTTTTTTTGGAGTGCTCGTGCGCGTGACGATGCTTGTGTTCAAATATGCATATGTGTACGTGTGTGTGTGTGTGCATGCTGTTTCCTCCACTGGGGGTTTGAGTGTGTGCCATCTGGCAGCTCTGGATGAGGAGGGTGGGGTGGGGTGTGTGTGGGGGGGGGGTGCTTCCCGTTATGATGGCTCCTCCGCCCCCTGTGCCCTCCCCTCTGTGGCCCCAACAGACCACTGTATCCCTCATTCAACGCCCTCATACAGACAACCCACACCACTCATACACAAACACGCAGCCCGTATTTTTCATTTTTCACCTCCTTCCTGTCCATCACCAACTCCACTTTTGTTGGTTTCAAGAGTGTGAACTTCACTGTGGCTATCAACAGCCTCGACTCCACAAGAAAGGCTTAACAGCACAAACATCAGAACATATCATTGATACATACTGTCGTCATTACAATTTAATGCACATGATAAAAAGTGCTGTTACTGACTTTTACTGAAAGATACACAGATTTTCTTTAAAAATATGATTTATATAAAATTATTTTTGTTCTATTTCCTGTTTCTCAGTCCATTAAAAACTTACAAGGAACTAACTTTAATAACTGATAATGCATCAGTTATTAAAGTCTTATGTTAAAAACCTTTTCATTGATACAGTTGAAAAATTCTCTTTGTACACAGTCCATAGTGTAAGTCTTTACTCAGTACAAGTATCTGACTGGGCCTAGAGAGGGCTGTAGCTACTGAGGTCATGTCTTCTGAAAATATGGCAACCTAAGGGCAGCTGTTTTTAGGTTTCAATATTTTTACACACCAGGATTCTGTATTTGTCTACCAGAATTCATACCTGGCATCATGGAGAGGGTTTTGAAACAGCATTTAGACCTCCATGTTGGGAAATAAAATAATAATGCTTCATTCACATTCTGACAACATTCATACATTTGATTACGCCTCATCAAAGACCTGCAAACATTTTTTAAATTTTATTTTTTAGCTCATTGTTTGAAAAACATTTTTTTAAATCAAATCTTGTGTACACATGGCAGACCATTGGTACCAGTAATGTTGTTTGGGAGTGATGTTGTTATCTCTAAGAAGGTTCTGAATGAATGTGCAGTATTTATTAGCTTTAAATGCATCAATCAGAACAATCATTTGCCCTGAGGACTTCTTCAGCGTACTATGGTAATGCTGTAGGCTATAGGGCTTGGTTTATCTTGAACATCAAGGAGTAGTGGAATCCTATTAAAGCTTCATCCAAGTCTAATTGTCCTGTGTTTCATCACAGACCTTATTTTTTATTGAGCAATGCCTTCAAGAATTATATGCATCATATCTTGAGGTTTTTAAGTTAAATTCTACCAGTTTGCTTCTTTTGTCAATTAAGTATTTTTTCTGCGATAGCGTTTGTCTTGTCGACGTCGCTACACTGCCGGGCATGCTATCCTCATCAAAATACATTTGCATGTCCTCAAATAAACATTCAGACTTACGGCATCTACTGTGAGCAAAACCAACACCCTCTTTACATCCACAAAACTCATGTGTCTACACGTATCAAAAATAATGTGCCAAATATTTCACGTTCACCATTCCCAATTTGAATGGTAACACCTTTGTATACCATTAATTCATTCATGAGTCCTCATGCAGTACACCTCTTCTTTGCAATGGTGAGTAGGTAAATGTTAGCTAGTTTAGATCGATATTAGATATAGATATATTAGATATAGATTTTTCATGAGTCCGTCTATGATATTATACAAAGACTTACTTTTGTGGCTCATCTATGGCCACCAAGACTAACTAATAACTGTTTCAAACTTCTGATCAGAGGTACATATGAAAACATCTGGGTATGTTAGGATTCTTTTTGTCCCTTTTTTTTTCACTAAGCAAGCAGTATACCCACTAGAAACCTCCTCTGACTCCACAAAGTTGAAATTCTCCTCAATCACACTGTCCTGTCTGTACTTTGTCGAAACAGTGAAATGGATCCTCAGTCCGGTCAAATGCTCACATAGCCTCCTTCTCAAGTTCACTTCCTCGATGCTGCTGGAATACTGCTTGTAGCTGACTCATCAAATTAGTCATGAACAGAGCTTGGTACTGCTGCACCGCTGCCAAGACGCCATTTACACCCCTCTGAAAAACAGACCAGAAAAAACAAATTGCATCATAATATCATTATCACAGTCTCAAAAATGCTAATTGTGTAGTGCCCCCTATAGGACTAGAGACTACCCCATCCCTTTTACCCTAAGGTAAACTCACTGTAATAAAAACTGGGGGAACCGTGATGCAGTTATCAACTGAATGATGATTGGACAATGGAATGAAATATGTATTTATCTAGGTTATGTTGAGCAGGGACAAATACACAGTATTACTGTTTATAGAAAATGTAAATAACTTATTTAATTTCCATGATTGGATTTGACATAACAGATAATCAACAGAGCCTCTATTATGATTATGAATATGATTTCAATCGCAAGAGCAACAGAGGACTCGAGATACTTTAGCAAACATGAGGTCAATGCCAGGGCAAAAGCAATTGGTAAATGACTAACCAATGGTCTACCCATGGACTTCCCAGTGAGTGGGTAAATAGAGTTCTTATCATTATTGCTTGTTTTTGATGTTTATGGTATTTTTGTCATCATTTGAGGAACAACAAGCAGCTATGATGTAGATTCCAGAGCATCAATGGGAGGGTCACCCGCCTCAGTGCAACACCAAGATGGCCGCCCAGCCTTTTTCTATCCCTTCAACTGGTTCAGCTGACAGCCAAAAAACCCAGGATAGACACTATAAGACTCAAGAAATGGACATGTCCAAGAAGCTGTACAAGGTAATTCATTTGCTGGACTTGGAGTTTGAGTCTTGAAGGTGCTTCATTACCTTTATGTTATAAAGCAGCAAGACAGGCCAACAAAGATTCTAGAAGCATGCCCACATCTCAGAAAAGTGGATCCCGGAAGTAATTTAAGGAATTGTTTGCCCCTTGTAAACACCCTTGTCGACATTTAGGAGCATTTCGACATCATTTTCATATTCCTCTGACGTTCTGTTTTTTGAAGGAACATTAGACATTAAATTGTTTGACCAGGACAAGCAATGAAGATTACTTCAATGAATTTCCTGTGTATTTGGGTGTATCTTTCTGGATGAGCTGTAGAGGATTATTCAACCAACCAATGTACCACCAGTGTATGAGATGAAGGACAGATAGGAAAGCTTCTTACTCGAAGGTCCAGTTTTATAGTGTCATGAAGAAAGCCATGATGCCTCCGAGAACTTCGAATAGAGGTGAGGTCACACTATCTTGATTTATCCGAGTTTATATTTTGAAATCTCATGAGAAGTGGTTATTTATGGTGCTGCCTTGTTTTGTGCCTTTTCTGTCAAAGCAGTGGAACATGCCACAGCTGTTCTCAGAGCCCTGCCATGGCTCTTCTCATCCAGCACTGTGCTGCCTCGGAAGCTAGGTCCAAGCAGCGAGGCTCTTTTCTGCCGTCACGGTGAGACTTGCTGCAGTATTTTGTTCCGTATGTCGGAGTTATTTTTGTGAAAAGTTTTTGTCATTTTCAAAATGACAAATAGGGGACGTTTTTGTCTGTGTAGTAATTATTATTGTAGGATTAGCAGCATTGAAACTTTTGTGATGTGTGTTTCAAAGTTCAGCCAAGAAAGACAGTGACCACCCTTCAACACTGAGAGGTTTCAAGAGGGTGTATTATTATGCCCTGCACTTCACTTAACTGAAGTGTTTCCACACTGGTACCAGTATTGCAAACTGAAATTCTCCAAAAATCCACCCATGACCGACATTCAACACCCTCCTACGGGTGGTAGTCCTTCATTGAGTGACTGAGTCTTTCTCTTTCTCTTCATCTCTTTCCTCAGTGTGTGTGTCTCTTCTCAATTCAGTTCAGTTTGCTTTATTTGCATGATTGTCTATGGAGCAATATTGCAAAAGCATCAAAGACATATACACGGTATAATTACATAATTATATACGTAGAAACATTAAAACAATGAATTCTGTATAATCAAATAAATAAAAAAAAAAAGAGAGGAAACAGTAAGCATGTTTTTTTGTGTGTCTCCATGTGTTTTATTTTGTAATCTTCATTGCTTTTGTTTCATCTTGTTCCTTTGCTGGGATATTATTCAAACCAGCATAATTCATAATTAAGCTTTAATACTGTTTTTTTTTTAGTATTTATGTAATATTAAACAAGCCCTGACCAAAAAGAAACAAACTAACCTAACCTTGCCCTTTAAATTTGCAGACAGCCACAAAAAATTTATCTTATTATTGTTCTTTTTTGTGAGTCCATGAGGTGCTTGACTATGTAAGAGAAGTTCATTTGAGAGCTCATGGGAATCCTTTGGTCTGTGTAGTGTTGTCAAATGCTCTTCAATGATATTTTTTGCTTTTGTTGGTGGAAAAAATATCTATTTTAATAAAGAATGCAACAAAAATGCTTCCAGTGGTGATTTCATTAGAAATTGCGAGCCTTTTTTTAAAATGACTAATCTCAGATTAAGGTTTAAATTCTTAAAATCAGCTAAATCAAGAAACCAAAACACACATTTGAAGTTTAATTTTTAAGTCTAGAGTTTAAGAGTTAAGAGTTTAAACTGCTTCTAATAAGTACAACTTGCTTAAAATTTGGTAATTTTGTCTTATTTTAAGGCCCATTATGGTCCTTCAGTGGCTGGACTATTATACTAGTTTAAAGAATACTAGCCAGGCAAAATTGGCTTACCCCATTAGAAGATTTATTTACTTGATACAAGACAATTTGATTATATTTAAGAATATTTGGCTTCTTTCTGGTAGTTTTTTTTTTTCCTTTGCAGTTGACAGCACAGCATGAGAGCAAGAAACAGAAATCAAGCCAAAAATCATTAGTATAAATATATTAGCATCAAAGTATCCACACACACACACACACACACACACACACACACACACACACACACAGATAAAAAATAAGAAGCAGGTCCAAATCATCATCTTGCCCACTTTAAACAGCATCTCCTGCCCCTGTGCTTCACCCAGGTGGCATCATGCGAACAATGGGCTAATGAGATTTAAAGATAGGGGCCTGAGCAGCTGCCAAATTACTGCGAACCAAGAGGAAATCTTCTCCCTCTCCCTTCTCTCTCTCTCTCTCTCTCTCTCTCTCTCTCTCTCTCTCTCTCTCTATCCCTCTCTCTTCCCTCCACTTCTTTTTTTATTTTTTTTTTACACCCACCCATATTTGTCATTCAAACCAGCTTTAATGGAGAAAGATCTATGCATATGTAAGTGACAGAGCTGGAAGCCCATTACCGGCATTCAGTGGAGCACTGTGGAGAGGCCCTCTCCAGGCTTGGATTACTGACCATTAGGGCTTATTTCTGCACCGTCTCCAGGCAATTATTCCCCGACAATCCCCCCCCTTCAACACACACACACCCAGCTCACATAGACACACACTCCCTCACCTCCAACACATCAGCATCACTCCCTTGTCCCCTTACCCCACCTCAATTTAACCATTTCACATCTTGAAGACTCACATCTTGGAGAGTCTCCCTCTCTCCCTCTCTCTCGCCTCGTTGTAATATCTGTCTGGATGTTGACTTGTACATGCGTGTTGTTCAAAGCCCCTCATCTGCTCCCAGCATGGTGGCCTTGTGTGGGGTGGATGGCGGCGGCGATAATGAGGATATTGATGATGATGATGATTATGTCGAGTCAGTAGAAAATAGCTCCCAGTGTGTATGCACGCACCTGTAATTAATGTTGTCACCCAGGTTCCGCTTCCTCTCTAATGAAGTCACCGAAAGGAGAAAAAAAAAAGAAATAATGCGCGGCGAGGAGTCAAGAAGCGGGCAGATTTGCATTTTGACAGCGGCAACATACAATATGTTTTGGCACATGTGTGTGACGAAAGAAAGAGGAAATTATACAGTCTTGGCTTTCAGTGGATTTATTTGTGTGTGAGTACAGTATGAGTGAGGAGGAAGACAGAGTGAAGGGAAGATCAGGAAAAAAAAAAAACAACCATAACTTTTGAGAGTGTGTTCATTTGTTCATCTGCGTGAGCATGCATATATGTTTGTGTGTGTTTGTGTGCGTGTGTGTGTGTGTGTGTGTGTGTGTGTGTGTGTGGAGCCAGGTGAAGGCTTTGAGCGAGTGTTGAGCTTCGACCTGGTAGTGTGAGAGGCACAGTAACCTGAAGGCTAGTTAAGATCTACATGACATTGGCCCGTCTCCAACAGCTGTGACCTAGCTGCCCACACACACATAAGCTACACATCACATGGGAAAAAGAAAAAAAAAAAAAAAGATGTGGTTTGGTAGCATGGTTTGCACACACACACACACACACACACACACACACACACACACACACACACACACACACAAATACAGACATGTACAGACAAGTATAATAAAACAAGAATTAGTGAAGTTATACTCGTACATTAAACATAAACACAAATGTATGCAGTAGGTATCTACAGTGGGACAGTTAACCCCTCGTGTCAAGCTTGAGAGCATACAGTGAGTCTGAGAGGCTGTAATGCTCATTATAAAGAAAATTTAGCTTTAAGAAGAGATGATGTCCAAACAAGCTCTCTCCGCCACTCCACATCCCACTTATGTGATGTTTTATTGATTTAATGAAGATGTAAGGCTGCATTCAGACAGGATTCAGGGCTGTGGCGAAAACGGGTTTTTCCATTTATTTGTGTGGGCAGTTCGTTTTGGCTGCGGTGCAGGCCGCAGGAGTGTCCGTCAAAAAATGTAGCGGCTTGCAGCAGAGAAGTTGAACCGAATCCAACTTTTGGAAAAATGCAGCCCGATGTCACGCTGCAGCCACTAGCCACAATCAGACGATCAGACTGGTCAAACTTCCACAGTCAGCCTCATCATCATTATCATAAATCTAAACTCCGATACTCTACCTGTTGTATTCTGACTTTGTTTATTTCATGTACACACACCGCCACACAGCCCTGTGACGATTCCCTGCAGTGCCTGATCCCGTTTGAGCCTAATATTGAATATTTAATGGAGAAATCACATGTTTTATGAACTAAAAGCCCAAACATGGATGTTTGCATTACATGTTAGAGCTGCTGAGACATTTTACTGTGAACTACAAACCTGCAGGCGGCACAAGAGGTTTGAGAGAGACCGACCCCCACCCCCTCACCCCTCTGGGTCACGGGGGTACATCCTCTGGGGACTTTTGTTGAAATATTTCAGTCTAGGGGTGTCGTTTAGCTCAGTTGGTAGAGCATCCGCCCCATGTACGAAGGCTCAGTCCTTGCCGCAGCAGCCCATGGTTCGAATCCGACCTGTGGCCCTTTGCTACATGTCATTCCCCTTCTATCTCTCCACATTCCTGTCACTCTTCAGCTGTCTCTATCAAATAAAAGCTTGAAAAGGCCAAAAAAATATCTTATCTCAGGCTCATAAAATATGAGAATATATTAAGGCATTCATTTATGTCACACACACGCACACACACACACCCCATCACGTACTGAAGCCAATCTATCTCAGAAGAAGACTGCATGATGAAATTACTCCAGTATAAACACATCAAAAGTTGAGCACCTCAATTATTTAAAAGCACAGCGAGTGCATCATTAAGGACACAGTAATTATCCTCCATCTTAATGAAGTTTTCATTAAGACATCTGCATTATGCTATCTGTCTCCACAGAGATTTAATATTCCCACTGTAGACAGGTAATGCCAATGCTCCGGTCATTCATAATGGAAAAGCATTGTGAACTCGTGAAAAGGCGTACTTTTAATCAGAGGCTGACAGACTGGGGTTTGATTTCACCGCTATTCATTTTGAAGTGTTTTTTTTTATTGAATGAGCATTGTTCATTTAGGAGCTGACATAACAGGAAAAGAGGAATTATGATCATAGATTTGACTTATTCAGAGGTACAGGTAACTAAATGTTTCAGCCAGATGCTTCAGTATATCATAAAATGCATTAACAGTCAATGAGATGTTTAAAATGTGAAAAGACACAAACATACTGACAGGTTGGAAACATCGAGGGCTGTCCTGAGCTTCCTGACTACACTATTTTTATTATGTTGTATATAATTGTCAATCAATATATCAATAATTATCAATAATTGTGATATTTTATGACAGAATTGCATTCAGCAGAGAAAGACTAAAGGCCGTATCAGAACTAAATCTATCATACATCTGGCTCGGATGAGGCTAACAGATCTGGGCCGGCTTCCAAACGCACAACCGCCCAGTACACGGCAGGGGTCCATATCACAGAACCATACCTGACACGGCCACCTGCTGGCACAGAACCGTTATGAGTTGGTCTTCTCATCAGGCCCGACTCTATTACACATCCAGACATTTTCTTTTTCTTCTTCTTGCAGGATGTTGGTTTGTACGTAGAAAGTCAAACTTACTACTTGCTCAATAAGAGCTGGACAAACTAAAAGGAAAAGTAAAAGGGATTCCCATCAGTCATGCTTGAATAGCACATCTTATTTTTGTTTGGAACAAGATAAAAATCATGGAAAAATACAGTAAACACAGACAAGGTCCATTAACGTAGCTGTCCCTCAATACTTGGAGATATTCCTGGCGCCCACCTGCTCGATCACAGGCCAAATGAAACTATCTCATGGCATGTTGTATATGACAAGATACTGTACGTATGGATCAGTATGATTTTGATGCGTTGGAGGAGAAGAGGCATGGCAGGACATTCCATGCAAACAGTGGTGTGGTCCAAGGGATACGCAGGTATATACAGGGTAAACCTACTTATTTTTCCAGTCATTCAGGCATTAGGTATACCCGTTTCTAAATCCCCTGTGCAGTTCTAAATTCTATAATGATCCTTAATCCCTGAAGTCAAGCAGCAAGAAGTTGTGTGACAATGTGCAAACACTACTGGACCATTTTTGGGTGAGCTAAATATGCATGAGCAGTCTAACATGTCACTGTTTGTGATGCAGGGCGTTTAACCTTTGCTGGATGAGCTGCTTTAAAAAAAAACACAACTAAAAACTGGGGCATGAATAAAGACTGCACCTACTTCTCCAGGCACCACAACACCACAGCATGTGACTCTCTTTGTCTCAACCCCCCAACAGATGACAATGCAAAAAACTCGGTCTTAAGATGTCGATACAGCGCCTGTTTATGCAGCAGGTCAGCTTTGGAAATGATTATCTCTGATATGATTGACAGGTGAGAAGTCTGTAAAGGTTCTCAGTCATCAAGGTCATCTTTTTTCAAGAAGGGTTAAATCTGGGGCAACTGGGTTGATTGATTTAACCCTTGCTGAAGACTGGTGGTGAGAAGTTGCCGTATTGTAAGAACTTAGAGATACAGGTCGTTGAAGGTTTGTTAATATTGTGATACTGTGGACTAAAGTCACAGATTCACAGACATACAACATGAGGGTGGGTATTTGGAAGTTATTGTGTGAAGCACTGTTTTACGATGTTTGTAAATGAAAGGTGCTATACAAATAAAGTCTAATTGATTGATTGATGGGCATATGATAATATTCACACCACATGGAGGCCATGCAACCATGCAGATGCAGTGAGCACGAATTGCTCTTTACAGCAACACACCTTTTTTTTTGTCTTTTAACTGTAAACCTAGGAAGGACACTAAACCTCACAACTGATTCTGCTTGATAAAGTTCTTAAGGCGGTTCCAGGAAATGTACAGTAACACACCTCTGCAAGCCCAGCAACAACTTAAAATATGATGGCATTTAGAATCAGTCCACGAGTATTATTGCAATTGGTGTAATCACGTTGTGTACTGTCGATGTGATATCAACTGGGCTTCTGGCTTTTATATGTAATATAGGAACACATATGCAGTGTATTGTAGGTGACTGCCGGTGAGAACAGGCCACGTCTTTTATCTGTAGCCCCGTGGATCATCCCTTTTTGATGTGAAATTAGTCCTGGAATAGCTCCTTCTCCAGAAATTTGGCACTAGTGCAAAAACTTGTGCTGCCGTGGTCCTGGGAGGCAAACAATGCTTGGAGGAGGAAAACGAGATGAGAGGAATCCAACGGAAGCCTTTGATCCTGGATGATATTAGCGAGAACCAAAGAAAAGGGAAAGGCAAAAAAAAAAAAAGACATGTTGCATAAATACAACTTGGAATCAAAATACAAATCACATTGAAAATGCATGAGTATTCTTTTTTCTTTTTCATTTCTCAATCTCACATTGTAATTAGCAGCACTGGTGGTGTTTGTAGTCCCTCTAACCTTTTTTCTTGGGGCACAGGTAGGGGTGTCACTGAATATTTAGATCAAGAGAAAATGAGAAATGCCTTCTCAAAGTTGCCTCAACGTATTTATGCCTCAAAATTAATGATAAAAGAAAAAATATATATCAAATGAGGGGCTACGCATGGGCACAGAGCAGGGAAAATAAAAGAGGGGATTGAACATTTTTTTTTCTTTTTCTTTTATTTCTTCTTGTAGGGGAAGTTTTCTTTTTATACATTGTTAATTTTTTCATCTTTGGCACATTATTGAGTTGTTTCCTCAGGGCCGAGAGAGAAGCGCTTGCTGGGCCAAGCCTCCCTAATGATGCCTTTGTAGGCACGTCAGCACCGTGTTCAAAGGCAGAACTCCAGCCAGCTGACCCAGCCATTTACAACCTGACAATGAGCAGCTGTAATTGAAAAGTGTTGGAGGAAAAACGCACACACACACACACAGACCCTCTCACACACACACAAACCCTTCTCGAGATTATGGTAACTAGCTAACACTGGGGCGACTCATTCCAGTGCTCTTAAACAGGCTATAATGCCACTCACACACCCCTACCTATTTAGCATGCTAACAAGCTAACAAAGCCTTTCCATTACTGTAACACGGGCTAATGCACCGCACACCCCCTTGTCCATCTAATAGAGGGTTATGCTAATAAGCTAACAAGTGTCATTGCGTTGCGGTAATGTAACATGGCCTAATGCCATATAGCTCCCATAGCATAAGTTCATGCTAACAAGCTAACGAGCTCAATCTGCTGCTGTGATAAGGGCCTGAAGGGGCACATTGCCGCCTATTCAAACACGAGTTAAAATGCTAACGAGCTGGAGTCTCAGTCCATTACTGGAACATGAACTAATGCTAATCAAACCAACCTCATCACTGGCATTAGAACTCGGGGACAATAGACGGAGGCTTTTCAGGGCTGGTGCTGACATTTTGTAGTTAAAGCCAACAATATGTGGAAATGGAAATTCAGTTTTAAAAATAAAAGTTTATTTTAGATAGAAAAGCCTTAAGGTCCCAGCACATTATTGAGACATTGAAACCATTGCTTGACCCCCAGCATATTAATGAGAAGCTTTATCACCTACAGGCCTACTGATGTGATGTTGGTCAATTAAATATCAATTAAATGATAGTCTAGTCTGGCAGCTGTAGACAAATATAGCCTTATATATTATATTATAGTTCCTATGGAAACATTTGCTTTTGGTCTAAATGATAAATCTCATGTAGAAAACCATTTATAAATAGGTGATACTGATAAAATTGTGTTGTAATATCTGATACTGCCCTGACTTGAAGAAAGGCATGCAAACCCTGACTGTTTCATTCTGCAGCGGGCTATTTGAGCAGTGCATGGTGCCGAAATGAGGTCTAATAAATTCACCAGATGAAAACACAAATGAATAATATCCACTTGATTTAACTGAATCGAGCACCCCCCTTCAGTTCAGCTTCGATTCCACGACTCTTTGCCTATGTCACCAAAAGACATCTGTTTCAACAGCGGTGCTTTCATTCAACTGTAAATGAAGCAGGCCGCCTCTTATCGTATACGGATCAGTTATATTTTGAGTGTTGTTGCTCACCACTGAACATATACGTTCACGTACAGTATATGAGCCAACAAATGAGGATTAGAGTTAGCTGCCATAACTTCAAATGTAAAGTATATCAAATTTATTCTCACTAAAATAAATAAACAAATCAAAATCTAATATATCGAACACGTGAACGTGCCTAAAAAAGAAGAAGAACAATGCTGTCACAAAATATTATGTATCTTAAAAACACCAAATATTAATGTAAATATATATTCTATAAAGCACAAGTGTTTGGAAAATGTTCTTGTGTCATCGTTGCATTCAGTGCCGCCCTTTCATAAAGCTTCTTAAGTTCTGCCTGGCCAACTGAAGGGCTATCACACAGCAGACTTCTTGCCCTGGGAGTAGATAGATGTGTGTATTTGGCATCACATCCACCCATCCTTTCATCCTGTCTGTCCAACCCCCTCCCCAGCCCCCCCTCTCCTTTTCTCTGCCCCCGCCACCCCACACCACCCGCTATCCAAATAGAGAGATCTGGAGGTGGGGATGCAAGGGAGGGGGTTGGCAAGGTGGCAGGCGCCCCAAATGTAAAGCGTACGCAATCACTCAGATACAAGTGGCA
Organism: Sciaenops ocellatus; assembly: GCA_033000465.1. Classification (NCBI taxonomy): domain Eukaryota; kingdom Metazoa; phylum Chordata; class Actinopteri; family Sciaenidae; genus Sciaenops; species Sciaenops ocellatus. The sequence continues at coordinate 4,641,706 of CP136872.1, read as the reverse complement.
CCGCTAAAAATTGCCTTCATATATCAGCTTATGGTTTACGGGCTGTGGCAGAAAGGACGGCAAAAGGTCAGGTGGAAAAACATATAGACGTGTCAGAGCCACTGCTTGGGGCGCCGGAGCTCTGGGCTGATGGCTGAGGAGATGGGCTGGCTGTTTGTGTGTGTGCGTGTGTGTGTGTGTGTCTGTGTGAGTGAGTGAGAGCGTGTGTGTGCATGTGTGTGGGTGTGACAAACTCAGGGACACAAGGGCAGTGTTTGATGGGGTCCCAGTGTGTGTGTGTGTGTGTGTGTGCATGTTTATGCCTCTAAATGTCCCCACAGTGATAGCTATCTCAGAAAAATCCCCCAAAGTGAGGATGAGAGGCGAGTTTAGGTTCAGGATTTTGGGGTTGGATTAAGATTAGAGTTTATGGTGGGTTTCTGTTAGAAGTTGGATTTTAAAGGAAAGTTTCACCACACATTTTCTAGATATCCAGTCCGTCCTGGTGGGTTATTGTCCACAAACACTGCAGTCACACGGGCTCTGTGTTTATTGAGACATCAGAAAGAGCCTGCCCCACTGTGCCTGCACCAGCATGCATTTCAGGTATGATTTTAATAGCCGCCTCCTCCAAGAGCGACCCAGCTTGTGTGTTCACTTAACTGTCAGCATGATCTTTTTATTTCCATCTATTGAAGATAAGTGTTTCAGCTTGTTTGACAAGAATGGATTCACATTCATTCAAGAAAAAATCCCACAGTATCACAACTCTGTAATGTGACTCTTACCATAACATAAATGTGTAGAATTTTAACTATTTCATGCATTAGCTGCTCATGTGCAATCAAAAACACTTCATGTCAAGTGAGAACGTACAATGTTGACCTGAACGCAAGGGTTCATTTAGCTTTCAACCACAGCTCCATCCAGCTGTTCCAAAAGTTAGGATGTTTTATCTGTAAAACATGAATGAAAACAGATAAATCTTAATGTTTTTACACTCATTCTGTTTACATTTTAAACAGCGTCCAAACTTTTTTCATTTTAATCTTTTAGAGCTGAAAGAATCAGATTCTTCGATTAGATGATTAGTTGAGTGTTTTATTGCATGAGTGCATAGCTGCGTAATTGGTTGAAGAAAAAAATGTCAAACATGCTCTCCTTAAATATGAGGACAACCATTAATTAATTAAGAAAATGATCACTACATTAATTAATGATGATAGTTAACATAATGTGAGTAACATACAGACCTTAGAATTGACCTCGACGCACGGCTGTGCCTTAGCACAGCTAATGTAGCTGTAGACTCTTAAGTCCTGGTCACACCTTCATTTAAAACTGCAACGTTTTGAGGTGTAGCCATGATCAGTGCATTCGCTGTGAGGGTGAAGTAACACATTTGTCATGTTGAGTTCATCTTGACCTGTGAATTTGCAACATTGACTAATAGCAAGCCATCTTGACAGTGCTGACGTTTGAGGGGACGGAAAGATCTTTTTTATTTTTTATTGTGCTCTCTTAATCAGCAAGCTTACTATTTGAGACATCTTTAATTTTATTCTTTTATTTGACAGTGACAGCTCAAGATTGACAGGAAAAGGGGGATGACATGCAGCAAAGAGGCGCAGGCTGGAGTCTAAACTCCACCAGGTGAGCTGCCGGGGTGCCCTGGAGCTTTAACTTACCCCTTCAATAACTTTTTACTGCACTAAATGGTGCACAATTGTGAACAAAATGCCAGCGAGGAGTTTACAGAGCAGAAGAGAGAAAATAAAGAGAATCCCCAGGAGCTGTTGTGACTGACTTGTTAGTGTAGTCACTATGTCTATTATATAGCTGTACCACTTGACCAGACCTTTAGACTTGTTTCTTTTATTGCACCTAATAGTGCTTTTCCCAGCAGTGGACGTCAGCTTTCCTAGCAGGCTGACTGGCAGGTTAAGAAATTGGCCAAATAAAATAAATAAATAAATTAATTAATTAACTGTCAGCAGCTGCAACAACTCCAATGATGAATGCATGCATGTGAGGCTAAAATTTAACTAAATGTCTCTTCGATATTTAAAATATGAGATTAGTATCAGAGCAAAGGTTAATGATGATGGGTTGTTGCACAGGTAGATCAGCTTTAAGGTTCAGGGATGAGGCCGTGTGAAATATGTAAGAGAAACATGTTTGTGTGTTTGTAGCCTAGTGTGTATACTTTGTTTGTGATCACCTGTGTTTGTCTTTGTTTCCCACTTTGTGTGTATGTGGTGTGCTGTAGCTAGTTTCCGGAGTCAGCAACCACACGGACACACACACATGCACACGTGCACACACACACACACACAGGTATATGCTGGATACTGTAACCTCTCGGTCGACCTCCGCTGACAAGACAGATCGCTCCATTCATCTACGGGTGAGTGCACCGAGCGCTCCATTCATCTGCGGCTGAGTGGATCAGGCCGACCAGCATTTTTCACACCGCTGGCCCATGATGCATCTGGGGCTCTGGAGGAATGTCACTGGCCTGAATGCCTTGATCTGTCATGAGCCCCTGGCTGCCAGACCACTCTATACACAGTGACACACACACACAAACAGAGATACATATACACACATACACCTACTGTATGCGGCAGGGTGACCTGTTGGCTTAACAAGACATCCTGTTACCCCGAGAGGTTGCAGGTTTGAGTCCCATGAACCCAGTGAAGTGAGATATTCACTTGTCCTGCACACAAAGTCAAATAGACTTACTTATTACTGATGAAAGTAGTGAGAAAATATCTATAATTTACTATGACAAACATGAGTTTTGTAACCTAACCTAACCTAAAAATTCATCTTTTTGGTTGTACCTACAAGTTTAAAATATTTGTATATGAAAATAGCAAATACCTATACGGTGATATCTACACCCGTAAAAAAAGGTTAGAGTTAGAACCTGAAGTGGCTGTTCATGGTGATGCCATAAGGGAACCTCTTTCGGTTCTGCAAAGGACCTTTTATCTATTGGTTCTTCAAAGAACCAGTCGCTGCAAAGGATCAACTTAAAGAACCAGTAACCAGTATAGCAAAGAACATTTACAAGGAAAAAAAACGATTATTAAACATACAAATGTTCTTCAAAAGCGCCAGATGTCCTGCAATTGCGACCTAAAGAACTTTTTTTGGTGTTCAATTATCCAAAGTACCTTAAACAGAAAAGAGTTCTTAAGGATAAAAAGGTTCTCCAGAGAACTCAAAGTGTTCCAGAGCACTTATCAAGAACAAGTTTTTCTTTGAGTGTAGTCTAATTCAAATGTTTCCTTTTCTTGCATTAGTGATATATGTTGGTTGTTGGTGTGTTACTCTGGTCTGCCTGTGCCTGTATTCTGTGTTGAAAATTAAAGTTCATCAAGAACCGTACCTTACTGTATGTACGCAACTGGGTCCACCTCCGAACTGTCGCACGTGTGTGTGCATTCACTGTGGTCCAATCGCAAGAATCATGTCAGTACCATAGCAATGCCATGATATGCACATTTTTAATAAAAATGAGCAATGAGTTTTTTACACTTGGCTGAGGTGGAAAAAATGGTGTATTGATTAAAAACAGTGATATTACTGCAGCAAGATGATGCAAAGAACAGAAAAAAACTGATGAACTTTAAACCTGCACACTGCAGCTTCCTACCTTCATATAGTAGCCACACATGGTCAAGGTACTGTTACAAACAGCCATATCTCACATTAAATCAAGCCACCATGTTGTCTTGTTCAGTGTGTGCATCATTAGTTAAATTATGACGCTTATAATGATAATCCTCATAATTCAGAATTATCTGGTGCTTGTCTGGGTAGTCAACGACAGTTTACAACACAAAGAGCAGAGAGTTAACTTATTTTTGGTGCATTTTAATGGCGTTCTAATCTTCATATGTTACTTTAAATAAAAAGTTGGAGTTTCTCTAATGCAGTTACACATTACACAAACATAGAAGAGCCTAAAGTAACACACATTCCCCAAAGAGACATATACTTGACATGATTCATGGTATAATAGTTAGTGTAAGTTAACATCAAAGTCGATAATCATGGAGGCAAAATCAATGAAATATAGAATAAGGACAAATGATAATTATATGATGGAGCATCTAATTACTTCCCCAGTCAGTTATATATGTTTGAGAATTAGGCATTTGAAAATCAAATTTGGCATTTATGTGATGGAACTATGCAGTTTTTATGGCATGTGGTTCAATATTTGAACACCCGGAGGTATACGCCTTAATTCCAAAACGGGGCAACAGTAAACACATCATGATCCACCCATGATCCATCTAGCCCTTTAGGCAAATCAGATGCAACTCGCACAAATGTTAAAAGAGTTGATATTCCTCTGCGCTGTAATGAAGAGGAAGTTTGTGCTGCCTGCTCTGAACTGTTAAGAAATGTGACGTGTTTGGTCGAATGACTGAGTGAATAAAAAATGAATCCATAGTCCGTTACAACAGTGGCTGAAGAAACGGGAAAAATGTCCTTTGCGTTTCTTATGGGTGAATTATGAACACCTCGGTGGACAGAAGGAGAACCTCTGGAGACCGACCGACCTGCAGCTTCACCCTGAACCACTCAAGCTTTCATTGTGACCTGGCTGTCACCAGCCTCAGAGAGAGGAAGAGAGAGAAAAATGAAGGTCAGAGATGCTGCTGGGTGTGTTTGTGTTTCCTCCTCACCTTATGCAGATGCCCATTTGTGGCTGATTTGAAGGGAAACTCTATTTCTGTCTGTGGTCTTGGGGAGGTTGACAGGTTACTACTGCATAGGTCTATGTGAGAAAGGAGGAGGAAGTGCTGTGTAAAGCCTCATTAATGTCCTCTGCATTCATTCAAGTTTGATAGTGAAAACAAACCTGGGGTTGTGGATAAAGTGATCTTTCCAGACCATAACCTGCTCGTCATTGCATCCCAAGGCTAGCAGGTTGATACATTTAGCAGCGACTACATAACTCCAATCTGTCATGGAACCGTCTGTGATTGGGTCGCATTTATTCTTGTAAGACCTTTCATTGCCAACATTCACATTCTAGCATTGACCCAAACATACACCTGTGGTAGTGAAGTAGAATAGTAGGATTTTCCATTTGTGTAGTCAAGTCAGTGATCTACCATGTGTGAATGGTGGAATAGTGAGTCTGCTTGGATGCCGAGAGACTGCAATGTTCATTACAACCCTTGAAGCTCAAAAAGCATATTCTGACACAGTAAGGTCATGTGGCCTGTAAAATCTACTTTTATCCTCTTGGAAGCGTGGTGCCTGTCCATCTGTCCATCAGATTATTAGGCACCTTGAATTTGGGAACAATAAATTGAATCATATCTCAGTTAAACCCCTCTATCCAGAACTGCCTCCTTAAGGTCAAATTCCACTGGACACCGATGTGACTTGTTCCTTCTAATAGCTAATCGCGGCCATTCAAGTCAAAATTTCAAATCCTACCAGAACCGCTGCAGTCCGTTTCAGAAATCCCAGAAGTGGGACTGCGCTCTGCTCCACTGAGAATACACGGCTTTTCTATCCACGCAGAAAGCAGCGAACAATCTGGTCGGCTAAATGCTTTTGAAACGCGTTTCAGGTTTGACGTCACGTGGAGAATGGACCAAAACAGTGTCGTGATTGGTGTGTTTTTGCCATTGGTTTTGGCAGTTTACGGGGACTGCCAGTCCAAATCTTACCTTTATTGATGACAGTCTGGACAGAATAAAAACGAATCTGATCCAAGCCACACTTGGAGGTGGTTTGAAATGCGATTCCAATCAGATTGCTACAGATCAGTCATCAGTCCAGTCACTCTGGCCACTCATATCTGATTTCAAAGGGTCCTTTGTATCACTTGCAAGGCGACTTCAAATCCAAAGTGACAGAGGTACATCAGAGCAGGCTGAACAGAATCCATGCTGCTACTAGCAGAGCGGGAAAAAGAGAAAAACTGTCCACGGACAGACGCATTGGAGATCGTCGTCACCAGAGGACGTAGCTACTGGGTCCGACGTCGTTACCACAGCAACCCGTGTAGATAGATTGGTGACACACAAATCTGATGTAATCACTTGCAAATAACAGTGTGGACAGTGTGTGGACAGTCTGAAGATCTGATTTGCCTGCAGCCTGAACAAAGCCTGACATGAGGCCAGTCAATATGTCCACATAGATCTCCCCAATCTTTTTTTGTCTTCATGGTCCTCAAAAGTCTAGAAAAGCTCTCACATTTCGTGTGTTGCAGAGGACAGAGATGGATGGACGGATGGATGGATGGGTGGAGGAGTGATGATGGTGGCCAGTCTGGGCGTGGAGTGTGTGAAGCTGAAATAACGATGATGCTGATAAAGTGCAGATCGGGCATCCAGTGGCACAGCTGGCAGTGGCTGGCAGAGGTGGCCCAGTTAGCCCAGTTAGCCCAGTTAGCCGGCTGGCTTCCACTGGACCACGCACAGATGCCCATTAACTGCCCCGCTGATGACACCCCTGGGGCGTAACACACCCACACACACACATTTATGAAGACTAAACACACACATATTACACACAAAGACAGATTTAGCCACACATGCGGAAGACACATACACACCTGAACAATAGTTTGATATACAGGACATGGCTCTCTTATTTTATATTCTTTCAGACACACACACACACCGTGCATTTTGTTGAGAGCACACACATTTACACACACACATATAGTAAAGGAGTGACTCAGTCAAGCCCAAACATCGCTAAACGCATAAGTTCCACAAAAATATGTCCCCACTTACACACTCACACATGCACAAACCAACACAAATCTCATGCTGCTCAGCCAGTATGTTCCAGCAATCACCACACAGACCCTATGACTGCCCACACACACCCACACACACACGCACAAACACACATATACACAAACTGCAATTCTCACCTCAGGGCAAAGATGTGCTCTGATGTTTCCGGGGCAGTGGGCAGTCACGAGTGTGTGTGTGTTTGTGTGTGTATGTGCCTGACAGCTGTTTGTGTGCATGTCCATGTGTCCGTGTATGTGTTGGTGTGTGTTGGCGCGGTGCCCTAATTTGACAGAGCCGGAGCAGTGGTTGATCCCCAGTGCAGTTGATTTGGCTTGATGTTGACCCTACAGGCCTTGTCAGCTCCAACATGCTCCCTGTCTCCTCACGTAGCCCAGCACGACACTGAGTGGACACACACACACACACACGCACATGCACACACTGCGCAAAAAAGGGGCACACATTAACACATAATAATAATTTCTTTATTGCAGTATTCTAAGCATTTACTAAATCCAAATCATGCCCTCTAACCTTTTTTTGTTTGTTTGTTTTGGAAAATTTTATTTTAAATTTTCATGTATTTGTATTTTAATTCAGCTCATTAAGGGTGTTTTATTATTATTATTTTAAATTAAATAAATATAATAATATTATAAATTCAGTGCTGTTTTTGTGTTCAGTTCTGGCATTTTTGAGAGCCTTTGTGTGATATATGTGGTATGTCTGAGATGTTTTTCTGTCTCTTCTTATGTCTATTCTTGTGTCTCATGACTGCAGATGTCAGTGTGAGAACAGGCACATTCTTAAACTTGAGGATGACACAGTTGTGTGTGCTTCAGGAAAATGAGCGATCATGTGGGCCTCTGATATTCAGATCCTTTACATCATGAGTTAATGTGGCAATACTGAAATGTAAAATACTCCCGTAAAAGTAAATCCATCATACAAAATTGTACTTATATCAAAGACATTATAAGTATAGTGTACTGAAAGTATCAACAGTATTCATTATGCAGCAGTAACATAATATATATTATATTAGTGGGTCAAGCTGCTAATTCCTGATGCATCAATGCAGAGCATTTTTCTGTTGTAGCTGGTCAAGATGGAGCTAAATTGAACTTCTTTATATCTTTATTAAGTCCAACTGAAACTAAACTGCATTCTCTTCCAGAAAATAATAGGAATAATAATTTGCATGAAGCGCTTTTTCTCTCTCTCTCTCTCTCTCTCTCTCTCTCATGGGTCTCTCATGAAGCTCTCTCTCATCGGTTGATAGTAACACAAACTGTCAAAATGTGAAGCTCAAGGCAATAATTTGGACAACTTTCTTTAAAAAAAAAAAAGATGGTACCACACAGCAACCTCCGATGCTGGGAAATGAAGCCAATGCGGAAGTGCCAAAAACTGTATTTCCTTGAGCGTCCACTTGAGGCTGGCTGCAGAACATTTCAACCTCCATAAGTCCCCATGTTAAAATGTCCAACTTCACAGCAGAAATAAACATGTTTACAGCCTGGTACAAAAAACACTTTTGGTCTCTATAGCTAATTTCCCCGTTCATGACAACTGTACTGAGGGTGAATTTTTATACAACTCGCCTGTTCAAATTATATTAAGACTTAAAGTTATGCAGAATTTACAGCATGGATGCTTTGACATTCTTTGACAGGTGGGTGCCGTTACAAATGGCTTGTTTAATGCACCCAGGCATCATTCTGCCCACCCTAGGTCCATGATCCACATCTTTGCCGATATTTAGATTAGCCAGGAGATGGAAGAGGCAGAACAGCCAACATGGCGGCGGCCAGTGCTGCATATTTTGGGTTTCAAAATGGCGCTTTGGAAACCTGTGTGTGCCATCACGCATATGCTGTTCATCTTTTTCTTTCTCTGTCGTTGGATGGCATGCACAATTGTCGCCGCGGTTACCTGGTGTTTGGGATGGAAAAACTGGACACAAGACAAAAAAGTTTTAATTGATCTACAATTTTTTGTAGATCTGTTTTTAACGTGTCTGTAACGTGATGTGCACATCATGCTGAAAGGTTCCTGTGGTTATTCTGCAACTCTGAGTAAAGTCGGAGCTCAACTGGCATCACTGCACCCTCAGTCATGTCTCCCTTCCCACTGGGCCACATGGAGACTCACCAAGATCCCAAACTGACGCAGTCGAGGAATTAACCTCACTGCCCCCGAGGAAAATACCATTTTTTTTCTGGTGTGACACTGGCCGACACGAGGATGTAGCCCACAGACACGTCTTGTGTTTCACCTTGGCTTGTTGAGCGAGCTTCCAAACAAACATCCAGCGGTGAAAAGTGCGCTGCTGACGTCATCATTGGTCTGTTTAGATGCTAAATGATGCGGTCGCTATACTCCACTGACACTGCTAACAAAACACCGCCTGTTCCGAGCTCGTAGGCTACGGCTACTGTTTACATTGTGTCTCCGCGCCACCGCCTGCTCAGCTGTCAATCAGAGAAGTGCAAAGCCCCGCCCGCTCAGACGCATCATCCCATAAAGCTTTTTTTAGGAATATTAGCAACACATTTAAGGAACATTTTCACATGGTTCTCAGTTGGACTTGGATGTTTGCCTGTTGGTTTTGTGAAGTGGAGTGACAGTGTGTGTGCTTGGTGTGTATTTGGACGTTGTGTGTGTGTGACTCCTCATCAATAAACAGAAGACCAGGGCTAATTTTCCGACCCAGTGAAGAGGTTTTTAAATAGGGAGAAAAACCCTCGACACTCTGCACGCCCGATACTGCTACGCCGCTGTTTGTGTGCTGCGTGTGTGTTTCTCTTTCTTCTTCTTCTTCCTCTCTTTCCATCATTCCTACACTTCCATCTGTCTTTCATTCTCTCCTTGTCTGTTAGAAATAACAGACTTTCTCTGGTTACTCGTTTGTACGCTTTGATCCAAACATTTCTCTTTCTTTGGAACTTCGGAGTGGTGTGTGTGGATGTGTGTGTGTGTGTGGGTGGTTGTATGTTCATCAGGCTGTTCCTGCTGGAACGGATCCTCTGAGGTAAAGGCCAGATTTTAATCCCTGGGTCCATCTAATCTCCTCATATTCACATTTCAGATTAACACACACTCACACACACGCAGACAGGTTGGATGCCTGTCATCATCAGCTGTGTGCATGTGTGTGTGTGTGTATGAGAAAGAGTTTTTAGACTCACTCTGTCCTGCTGGCTGAAGGAGATTAATTGTTGAAAAATTAAGCCTGTCTAGGGCCAGTGACCTTTGGGTCAACTGCTTCCTCACTATATTGAAACTTACACATGCACACACACACACACACACACACACACACACACACACACACACACACACACACACACACACACACACACACAGATCCTGGTGCCATCTGCCCCAGGGTGGCTGGCCGGCGATGTCAGCATGGTAAGAAGGGTGGGATCAGAAATGAGAACAGCATGTACTATGTGTTTTAACATCAAAGGTGACCGGGTGCACTCTAACACACACACACACACACACACAAGCTGTCCATACATGAAACAGGGAACGGTGACTGTGGTCACTCTCTCTCCGTGTGTGTGCTTTCTGCTCAGAGTAAAAACCCCGACAGAGGCAACCAAAGAGTGCAGTGAAACGGGGAGATTTCTCCGCCAGGCCGCATGAACGCAGACATAAACACACTGACTAATGAAACTCAGGCCTGGAAAGTGTGTGTGTGTGTGTGTGTGTGTGTGAGAGAGAGAGAGAGAGAGAGAGAGAGAGAGAGAGAGAGAGAGAGAGAACGAGTGTGTGTGTGTGTGTTCTCTAAGTAGCTCCATCTGGATAGAGGTGGCACCAGAGATGTTTACTGGAGGCTTTAGCCCATCAACTTATTGTCAACAGTTCAAGGGACTGTCAGCGCCCACGCCGTGTATATATGTGTGTTTGAGGCGGAGAGCGAGAGCGAAAGAGAGCGTGTCTGGAGGGGGTTAGTGGTTAGGGGCACGGAACGAGCGCAGAAAAGAAGAACAGAAGACAGAGAGGGGATATCTGAAATCTGAAATCCACCTTCAAGATTGCGAAATCTGATGTGAGCAGTGCGGAAAGAGGAAAATCTTTGAGACTCTGGTTGCAGCAATCAAACATTAGTGTGTTTTGGCTAGTAACGACAGGTCTAATAAATAACTATACTCTTTTTAATACATGCATTTATCACTTCTACTGTAGGCCACCCAGGAGCTCTAATGAAACAATATCAATTATTTTTTCTTCAAGCCAAATTTACAGCAGGTGGAGAAAAAAGACTGGGGTCAAGAACAATAGTGTTGGGGTAAAAAAAATCAGGCGCGCTTCAAGAATAGTAAAATGAAAAATGACTGTCCAGTTTAGTGTTAGTCTCAAAATAAATCCGTTACCACAGCAGGCGTGGTCCTCATTTATTAAGGCATATTAAGTAGTGAGGTTACGTCTTTAAAGCTAATAATTGCGCCTTCAGTTGAGTTCATTTGGAAATACTGCGTGCAGTGATGATCCAACGTCCTGAAATGTGATTTAATGACGTGTCACATCAGATTTTCATTGTTGTCATCTGTGAATGCAACTGTTGTGGGGGCAGCGGTGGATCAGATGAGCGGTGGTTCGATCCCCGGCTCCTGCTCCTGCAGTTGAAGTGTCCTTGGGTAAGATACTGGACCCCCAAATTGTTCCAGATGCTGCACCATCGATGTGTGAAGGTGTATGAATGGTTCGCTCCCAAAAACTGATGAGCAGTTGGCACCTTGCATGGCAGCCAATGCCATCAGTGTATGAATGGGTGAGGGTGAACTCTAAATGTGCCTTGAGTGGTTGGAAGACTAGAAAAGCTACAGTCCATTTAGCATTTAACTGTCAAGGTTTGTACTCTGATCTGGACCAAAGAAGAATGTCCAGGTATGATCAAACAGGAGACATATAGTTAACTTCTCCTCTCTGTAACTTACGCTTGTTGTGGATCTTTTTATTGTATGACATGGTGAAAAGTGGGCATCGTAATCAAAGTCACAGCATTGAGAATTTCATGACAGCTGAGCAAAAGCCATCTACTGGTGAAGCCCATGTGATAGGGTCGAAAGCTCGACACATAAAAGTAAGTGGTAAGTTATTTTTTTTACATTATTACCACAGAAGAAGTTTCTATCTTCTATGTCTTGCACTGCTATTGCATCTAGTGCTCTAAATGCTGAGCTGACCTGTTTCCTCATTGTACCGTTGAACCTCTGTTAATAAACCTGAAACTAAACACTGCCGTAGCTCAGACGGCTGCCCGGGCTGACCAGTATAGGCAGTCACAGTCTTTATTGAAAACAATAACCTAACTGAGATCATTTATTAGAGAGGGATGCAGACATGGATGATAAGTCCTTTACTGTGATGATGTCCCAAACCACATGAGGAACAGTGGAAAAACAACTTTGTCCTGAATTCCTGAATGCACATTATCTTTGTCTTCATTCACTTTATTTCCTTCAATTCAAAAAACACTCCTCACAGTCTGTTTCTCGTCTCCAGTTTTCTTGCCCACACTCTCAGACTCTCCTCTGAGAAAGACGAAACCAGCTTATTAAAACCACCCCAGCGATGCACTTGATTTTCTTACTATTACTGAGATGCTGAGTGTTTTTTCAGCGTCTGGGCATTTTTTTTTTTTCTTTTCCTTGACTAACTTTTGACAAATGTTCTACTGTCTGTGGCAAAGCTGGCAGCGGGGAATAGTGGTGTATCTGGATGGACCCGATCCAAGACAAGCAGGGTCTAATTTAAAGTGGTGCCCTGGCAGACTAATGCCAAACACACATGGTGAAGCCAACTGCCACCGTCACACAACACATGACACCGCGTCTTCGCAGCCCGGCCGGCCCACCCAACTTGAAACACAAAACACTGTTTTCTCGTCTGACTCTCTCTCCCTGTTCTGATTTTGTATTGTTTGCTTTGCCACATGTTCCCGTGTTATTGTGTTTTCGCTACGAATTTGCAACTGATGAATGAAAATTTGATGCAGGAGAAAATATCGTGTGGTACGCTGAGCTGTAAAACAAAGCCAAACATCAGTAGAGAATGATTACACAGAATAATTGAATTTAAAAAAAAAAAAAATCAGCTGCCTTGAAGTAATGTCTTGGCCCAGTAAACGGACTGTTGGCATTGTTTAATGCTATCTTTCTTTCTTTTCAGCACTTTAATTTCAGCTGAGACTTTTGCTTCATCAGCTTCTTCCAGCACTTCCTTTGGAACTGCCATTTTGAATACCTTATAGTAATTGAACCTTCATAAGTCCTGCCCCCTTTTTGCTCCGAGCGCCAATAAAAGTCAAGGAAGCATTGTTATTTCCTGTCCTTAGATATGCTACATGCTAGCTCATCTATGTTCAAATTTTGAAGCCAGTTAAAAGATAAAAATGGCATCTATAAAGCCTTAATATTCGTATCATAGTATTTTGAATATCTTAAAGGTTTCAACTGCAAAATTTCAGCTGCAAGAGGAAAATTTGATGACTATGTATGAACCACTCCTGATGTTTGTTGTCTACACTACTCTTAATACATCAATAAATCATGAATAATTTTCACTTTTATTGTGGATCTTTTTATTCTTAAAGATGTTTTATACGACAAATGTATCATTTATTTTTGTGGCTCTTCTGATTGGATCTATCTAGAACTATTTGAACACATCATTTAACAGTACTTAATTAGTAACCAATTTAACTTATTGTCATTTTTTTTATTCATGACTAAAACATGACATAAACTAATGTGTTTATAGATTTATAGTTATTGTTTTAAAAGTGATGATATAATGGGTCAGTCAACATTATTTGCTCCTAAAGAACAGACATGGTAGACGTAGCAGCTATTTTCTCGTCCATTTATTCCCTGTATACAGGAATAAGATTGAGAATAACTCCATCACTTACTATACAAACAATATGAAGAGAGACCAACAAAGAAAAACAGGAATGACAAAACTAGAGTTAATATTTGAAAAAAACGAGTGTTCGTTTTATACACAGAATAAAATAGTGAGACAGATAGGAGTGAACAGTAGTTGTGTTTGATTTTTGAGTACTATTGTGTGTGTTTTCAAGCTCTCTCTCTCTCTGAGCGAGTGCCATTCACCCCCACTCTGTGGATCTGCAGGGGCCGCAGCTGTAGTGCCCTTCATGCACACACACTCCCCTGTGTCCCCCTGCCCTGGGTATTAACTTCCCTCTCTGTAGCAGCTGGAGTCACATTGTAGTGAAACCTCTCTGTACCTGAAGGCATCACACAAACACACACACACATGTGCAGACACACGCAACTCATTGTGTGTATTTGTCTTAAATTTCATCAAATTCCAACAGTTTGATATTTTATAAAGCTAAAGAAACTGTTCCAGGACCAGTATGAGTCAGCTCACTGGATACCGCTTTAAAAATAGAGAAAGCCTTCTCTGTACTAAATGTGTCAGAAATCAAAACAGGCCTCTTTGCTGTTAACACAGAGGTTGTTCATGTCCATTACAGCCTGGGGCCAATCACAAGGGCTCTGCTGGTTTGTTCACATTCTGTTTCTGCTGTTTGTCTGCCTGCTGCTGCATTTGTATAAATCTGTGTCCTTTTAACATTTTGTACATTATGACTGAATGTGTGTTTTGTATCTTTTCACTCTGTGTGTGAACTCTCCAGGGCTAAATTATACTGTATGCACTTTATGTGTATGTATGTCCTATATTTGTTTGTTTGTTTGTTTTTTTCAATGTGTCTCTTTATATTCCATGACAGTGGAGGTCTTTTTAATGCTTTTTTCTGCTTTATGGTGTGTTTGTGTATTTGTGGATCTGGTTCTATGGCAGTGAAAGTACCATTTTCTTCCTTACTCTTACATTGTGTAACTTTTATACAGTAAAATAACAGAATTTAAATGTAACTTACATGTAATCAGGTGAATTGCACCTCTTTCATCACCACACTGAAAAAAATGTTGTGTTGAACGAACTTAATTTTATTTCGTCAAGTTTTTGCACAAAATAATTTTATCTGAAGCCAGATATAGTATTTATGGTGACTCAACTAATCATTTTTAAGTAAATTCAAATAAATTATATTAATAATTTTACCTCAATTACTCTGAGTACATTTCACTTAAATTTCCTTAGTAAGTCCAATTAAACCCATTTTGAATGTACTTAAATAAATTATGTATGCTTTCCCATTTTTTTTTTGTACTCTTTAAAACCAGTTAAATTGTTTAAAACGAAACCTTTTAACTTTTTACTCTGCACCCTGTGCGTCTGCTCTTGCACTATGTAACTTTGTGCTCCCGCAAGAAGTACATATGCTTTCAGCACTAAGTCACACACCACCAACTGTTTGACTGATTGGATCATATTTTATGGAAAAAAACATTTTCTGGTTTTTCCTCTGATATCCTCCTGCTGCTCCGCCTCAACTCTGTGATTTCTGATGGACAGTGAGGTAAACTGCTACCGACTGTAGCTGCTGTTAGCTAGTTATTAGATCAGTTTGTTAGCCGGGCTGCTGTGAGCTCAGAGCACTGGGGGAGTGTTCATGTCCGCACTGGTACCACTGGCGTTTTGGACTACAGGGAAGAGGAGTTTTTTTAGGCCTGGAGCACAGGAAGAATGCAGATGTAGTTGGAGCTGTGCTCAGCTGGCAGTATGGACGTAATGGCAGAGGTGAGGAATGGATAAGAACATAAGCAAGTGACTGAGCGAGAGGCTGTCAGACAAAAATAGATGACTTTCATACACTGGTGAGAGAGACAGATGCCAAGCTTGCTTGCTTGTTGACTTGCTAGTTGTTGATCTAACATCCTTTGTTTTTTTCTATCGCCAACGACTAAAAGTCAGTCCTAGATTTGTGCCCGGCGATTTTATGCTTGCCCACTCTCTCCTTTTCTCTGCTTAGCTCCCTTTGTTGTACGCTTAGGTCTCTTTGCCTTCTGCCTCTGCTGAGCGCGATTGCATTGCCTGTTTGCATGGCTTCAGTTCTAGTGCCCATTCTGATGTTGTTTGCATTCCCCCTCACCCCGTCATGAAACACCTGTATGCGTGTATCTCGTATCACCGTTCCAGCAACTGTTCCAGCTGTCACTGTACAGTGGAATAATTCCAGACTTTTGGAGGAAGTCGCTAGTTACCCTGGTACCCAAAAACAACAAGCTAAAAGAATAACGACCTCAGCCCCATAGCTTGGAGAAAATCATTAAAAACACCTCCTCTCTGATGTCTCACCCCTGCTAGACCAACTCACATATTTACCCTTCAGAGGTGTCGAGGATGCGCTACTGGTCATGTAGAATAACATCTGTGAACACGGCACTGCACACAACAAGTAAGGTTCAGTTCTGCCATGTTCATAGGTTGTACAGCAGCGCCTGTCGAGCCCTGGACCCAGCGCACACATTTTACACAGATGACACTGTGATAGTGGGTTCCCTGCACTCCAGTCAGCCTTTAGTGTGCACTGCTTTTGAGGAAGAGACATTTTTTGCAGAGTGGTGTACGAACAATTTCAAGAAAAGAAAAAATTATACTAGAAAGAACTAAAATACACTGCCTGCTACAAAGATCCACAGTCAAAACTATATTCTCGAGCATATTAACAGAACTGTGATGCATCATGAGTGCTTTTACTTTTGATACTTTATTTGCAGGTAATACCTCTCTACTAAAGAAAACGAAATATATTTTGTAGCTGTCTTGGAGCTTTTTCACACAATCCTCCTCAGCACGTGGATTTTGCCCAGTGGTGTTAGTTCTAATTCATGTTGGCTTAAAAGTTCAGATTAAATGAATTATTGACCTCACAGACCGTAGTTCCTCGGTTTTACACTGTAGAAGACCAAGAAGTTTCTCTTGCTGTTGTATGGATATGTTTGCACTACTGTATATAATTTGAATGTATATGTGTGCATCTATCTATCTATCTATCTATCTATCTATCTATCTATCTATCTATCTATCTATCTATCTGTCTTTTTTTATACTCTTAAATTCATTGTGTTGTAAAATGCAACAGTATTTATCCTGTTGTTGGGACAAAATAAGTCATTTGATGATGTCTGAAGACCAGAAGCTGACATAATAAATAAAAGGTTATAGACAAACGTCAAACAACTAAATACATTTATAAATAATGTGTCTGTTTGTTAAATATTTCAAATAGAACTGACAAATAAGCTTTTCCTTTAATCTCGGATCAGATGATTAAAAATAGCATGGCCAATGTGTTCCTCATGTACTGCAAGAAACGGGAGACCAAATCCAAAGTTCTTCCATGCAAAAAGTTCTGCCAAAGCTAATACGAGGCTTCAGCAGTCTGAATTATCCAAATTGAGTGGGTATCTTTGTTCTGGCAGTTGTGCAGAGGGTTATTGCTGGTGTTGTAGTTCAGCAACAAAACTACATGAAAGTGCCAGGACATCCATCCACTGCGGCCGAGCAGTGAAACACTGTCTGTGGAAAAATACGTCCTGAAAAACCGTGGAAGATTCCCACATCTAACTCCAGGCCTCCTATTGGCTCTGGCTGAACTTTAAAGTGAGACAGCCACTGTTGTCTGACGTGACTAAAACAGCCATGAAGTGACTTAGTCTGTTATAGAGCAATATGTAGCTTAGGTTTATTCACATTTAAGCGGCCACCTCCATGGCTGGGAAATGGAGCCAATGAGGAAGTGCCAAAAACAGTAATTCCTCAAACGTCCACTTGAGGCTGGCTACAGAACATTTCAGCCTCCATAAATCCCCATGTTAAAATGTCCAACTTCACAGCAGAAATAAACATGTTTACAGCCTGGTACAAAAAACACTTTTGGTCTCTATAGCTAATTTCCCCGTTCATGACAACTGTACTGAGGGTGAATTTTTATACAACTCACCTGTTCAGATGATACTAAGGCTTAAAGTTATGTATAGTTAACATTTTGGCTGCTTTGATTTACAGTTGGGTATCATTACAGATGGTTTATCAGAGCACCCAGGCGTCATTCGGCCCGCCTCAGGTCCGCTGATGATCCACGTCTTTGCTAATTTTTAGATTTTTTTAGATTAGCCGAATGGCGCATGGAAACCTGTGGGTGACGTCACTCATGCGCTGTTGACTCTTTATACTGTCATTAGTTAACGGTTGGCAACTGAAAGTGACTGGTCATAACAGACCAGGCAACAATGATGTAGCAAAGCTCCTCTGTGTATTAAACTGAGCACTGAGTTTTAGTTCTGATGAATTGAACTTTTCATCTGTAAAAGGAAGAATATGTTATTTCTAATTTCAAAAGTTACATAATCTCACTTTAAAGTAGTAGTAGTAAAGAGAATTTTTTTCAGAGGATGATGACCTGATATGACTCTTTTCTGCAGTGGTCACCCTTCTACTATCGCTTGATAGCTGATATGAACAGCAGGAATTATTACAGTGATATACAAAAACACATCCTTTAATAGTTCTATTATAAACTAAGAGTATGTCTCTACATTTAAGTGCTTCTGTAAATACTTCTGTTTGCATTTATGTGTGTGTGCTGCACAGTTCATGTGTGTACAATACGCTAAGTGCGCACATGAAGTTCACAGCAGCAGCGACTGAACAAACCCAGGGTGGTGTGTGTTGCACACACCAGTTTTAGCCACTAAAATAAAGACGTCTGGATTTCATCCCCTCCCCTCCCTCTCTCTCTCTCTCTCTCTCTCTACTTCTTGGATATTGATCGGGCCGAGCGCTTTGAGTACAAAGAGTTAAGGCCTGAAAGGCGAAACAGCCGCGATTTCAGAGAAGTCATGAAAGTTTAAAATGCCTTCTCTTTCAGCCGGGTCCTGGGAGACGTGTTCGCTGTGCGAGTGACCCCCGGGCGCATTTGGAGATCCAATGGTTGAACCTTGCTCATCCCACGTTGAACCAGTCAATACCTATTATTAGCTACTGCCTGCCCTCTGCTACAGGGCCTGATGAGGCAGAGAGAAAGAGAGAGAGGGAGGCAGAGGGAGAAAATACCTTCTGAAGGCCTAGAAGTGGAGGAAGCTGTGCCTGTTTGTGTGTGTGTGGTGTGTGTTTCGTTGTCCACCGATGGAGGGCGAAAGTGTGAGTGTGTTGTGGGCATGTGTGAGTCTGGCAATAGTAAGCGTGTGGAACTATTTTCTGTGTTTTCTAATGTGAGCTTGCAGGGTCTTGGTTGGCAGGGTATACATGTATTGGGGATGTGCATTTGTGTGTTTTTTTGAGCATGACAAAGGTGTGTGTGTGTGTGTGAGTCCTTGCACGTGTGCATATTGCATAGTGTGTACAGTGTGTGTGTTGTTGCTTTTGCCAGTGGAAGGAATAAAGTGTGACCATGTTAATTTTGTCATTGTATTTTGTTGTAAGCATGCGCCCCCACGTGTGATCACTAAATGTGTGTATTGCATAACTGCAGGTGTCCCTAGACGCAAGTGGTGTGTGTTAAAAGTGTGTTATGCGCGTTCGTTAAGCACTACTGGTAAAGAGATATGTCTATTTGTGTGTTAACTAATGAAACAGCTACCCTCCTTGTGACAGATATAGGCCACAAAGGGCTACTTTATTACTAATGGGAAACACACAAGCTTATTCCTTTGAATTACTGACCTAATTACATAAACATGTAATTACTACACTTCCTTTACAAGCCTATAACTATAAAAAAGACACACACACACACACACACACACAAAAGCACACACTTTCTCAAATGGCACTTTTATAAGTAACATTATGTAAATTGTGTTTTGTAATGGTTCAAATCAACACTAAACGTGCTGTAAAGCACTTCATGTGTAACCGAACACTTCCTTGATGTGACTGTACACCCAATAATCCTGTTCCCGTTCACGAGTTAAGCCTTTTTTTTTTCTTTCCTGAGGAGATTTTAATGTGGAAACACTTCGTGTAAATACCTCATCACTCACGTCACGTCAAACACGTCCATCTGAAACACTCCAACATGTTTAATTCTACGTGTTTATCTGGTAGTAGTGTATGATAACAATATGAATCTCTGTCTGATTCTGTATACTTGACACTCCCCTCGATGTTTTGCCTTGAGCGACACCGCGCTAATTAGTTATATGGACTGAATAATTGAATAATTAAATACACCACAACTCACATTTACATTCAGTTTTGTTGATACATCGATTTCTGCATCGGTGTATTTTAAACCACGCCACTCTGACATGGCAGGTGAGAGTGCTTCGCTAAAAAAAATCATGTTCAAGAAGGTGTTAGCATGCGAGATAAAACATAAAAATTCAGACTTGGATTCATCTGACATGCTGACCTCTGCCTTTTCAGTTACTGGTATCATCTGCTGAGTGTACAGAAAATATGTGACAGGCTGTGTTGTATTTCTTTTTAACATGGAATACATCAGTCACATTTAGGACACCAATCAGAGATACAGCTGCATCAACACCTATCCACAGATTGTACCTGATTTCTATGTGGAATCTGAGAAAAATCAATGCATCTGTAAAGAAAGAAAAGAAAAGAAAGGAAAAACAGTATTTCCATGTAATTTTCTTGTTGAGTAAATGTGAGCTCAGTCCATCTGCTTGCCACACACTTGTTTCGAGCCATTTACTTCACTAAAACAATCCTCCACTGAAAGAATGATCAGATTCTACTGTGTCCAGCATTTGTCTGAAATATTTACATAATGATCTGCTTTAACTAGCAATAACTAAAACAGTGGAGTTTAATTTACTAGAACTTGTGGCTACTTCTGTTGAAAACGACCTGGCAGTGTTCAAAGAAAAATCCTCGGGAAGTACCCAAAAAGTGGGCGGCACGGTGGTGCGGTGGTTAGCACTGTTGCCTCACAGCAAGAAGGTTTGAACTTTGGATTCTCTCCAGGTACTCGGGCTTTCTCCCACAGTCCAAAGTTCTGCACTTAAAAGGCTAATTGGTGACTCTAAATCGGCCGTAGGTGTGATTGTGCTCTGTGTTCGTCTCGTCAATCTGCCCTGTGATGAGCTGGCGACTTGTCCAGGGTGTACTCAGCCTAAGTCAGCTGGGATAAGCTCCAGCCCCACGATGACCCTGATAAGGATAAGCAGTTACAGAAAATGGAGCACCCAAAAAGTTAACTGCGGTTAGTCGTGGTAGTTGACTTGATTTTCTGCTGTATTTTTTATTCAGCTATTTCCTTATGGTACAAAGAGAAGCTGCTTTGTGGCACAAACCAGAGGTACTGTGTTTAGTGGAGTTATTGCTGAACTGAACTGTTTGGAAATTGAGAATTGAGAAATCACTTCAGGACATTTGTATCATTTTCAAGTCCGGTCAGAGATGGCAAAAAAGTTTTCTTCAGTGGTCAACAGTTAGCAGCTGCCTATCACACTTATTATGCCAATGTTATATTGATATTATAAAATGATCCTCTTGATATTAAAAAATGCTACACCTTTATTAAGAGGAGAAGAATATCTCCACAAGCCACAGCTTCTGATGGAGATAAATAGCCGGTGTGAAGGTGTCGATTACTCAAACACAACAGCGAATGTGTTCACGGCGGGAAGTCAAACAAGTCAAAAATAAATTCTGCACAGCATGCTACAACATGTCAAAGCGCCCAAAACAAAGCAAGGAATGTTTCTCTTTCCTCTGAACTACCATTTTTGCTCTTGGGTCTGAATCTCCCCTAAAGAAAGAAGTTAAGTTTGGCAGCTGCAGAGACAAAGTGTGAGCTGACTGAACTGAGTTTCCCCCTCTCAAGACAATCTGTAACAGTTAACTGAAAGGGCAGCAATTACCGCACATCAGATGCGTCTGCGGACAACTCCCCAACACACACGCATGCAGAAACGGCCTCGCACGCACACACCCAACCTGTCACATCACGACACACTCGCGTTCAGCGTGTCGACATGACGCCACCTGGAGCGAGGCCCGGCGATAATGGATTAGGAAAGTCCAACTCACACTACGTCTGCCCCCCCCCCACCAACACACAAGCACACGCTCCAAGCACACAAACACACACACACACTTTGCCTCTAATTGCCCAGGACTGAGTGCGACCCCCCCCCCTCCACTTCCACCACCGCCTCCCTATACCCTCCCTCACCCTCTCCCTTGCCTGTCCCCGGCTTCAGGGGACCATCCGTCAGCCCTGTCCAGTTGGCTCTGGTCATAAATAGGCAGACGAGGCAGGCGGGCAGGGGCCTCGGCCCAACGGGCCCCTAAGGACAGAGAGACACAGCACCCAGCATATGCTCCCTAAGTACTGAGCTGGAGGGTGGGGGAGTGTTCAAACATGGCACCCACGGGAACGAGTGTGTTCAAATGTGTGTGTGCCTTCTTGAACTGCTATCCTTATGAGGGCTGAAAGGCGATCCAAGGATAAAAGACCAAGAGGGGGACATTTTGCAGGTGCTTACTTTGACATGTTAGCCCGGCATCGCCAGACCAATTCGTAACTGCAAATTAGTCTGGAACCTCTCATTCATTTCTGAATTCCAAGGGTCGTTATGAACGGGTGCAGGCCGTACTTGCCAACCATTCCAAAATTCCCAGGAGGCTCTTTTTTTGTTGTCGCCCTCTCCCTGGTTTCCTCCCTCTATGACAAATTTCTGCACTGTACACCGTGTATAACAAAACATGGGACACCATGCGTCGCATTTTACTCGCTACAAAGATTCTCTGATTGTAGCTTCAGCTGATTATGATTATGATCTTCTGCTGACATGCTGCTGCTGGCGACTCACGCAGTGTCATGCGCAGACTCTGTCTCGGAAAGGGAGAAAAGTGAAAAGAATTCATGAATAAAAACCGATGAATATTAATTTAAAGATTCACACACCAGAAGGGTGAACTATGCAAATTCAAATTAAAGTTTTGAACATAATAATGCTTTTGCAGTTTACTTATTATTTTGCTATTTTCATTCTTTAAAAATCACCATAATACAGGAAACAAAGTCTGTGGGATTCACTTTTTTGGGTGGAGGACACTGAGATGCACCCCACTTTGGTTTTTGAGGTCTTTTAGAGAAGATACTGTCCAGTTTATTTATTCAGTTCCATCAGATTCAACAGGAACTGTTCCATGTCAGCCATATTGGTTGTTCATGAAAATGCCTGAATGGCCGATGGCCATCGCATCAAACCTGTCCCATATTAGAGAAATGGTTGTGATTGGCCTGATCAGGTCCATAAATAAGAATGGGAGTGGGGTCTAGATGTCCTTGCCAGAGAGCTTGCCGATTTGACTGGTTCCCATCTACGTGAGCTTGTTTTAGGATCAGGAGTCTACAGAGGCCTCTGTAGAGGCTACCCATTTATAATACCTGAGTCAGGTGAGCAATTCAACGTGTTTGCTGAAAGGTGAAAAGAGGCTTTAAAGCAAACACACACAAAAGTGAACCCACTTTCCTTGTGTCACAAAGTGCACATGCTGGGTAACGTGAACAGATTTGGCCTGATAACTATGGACTGGAATATTTATTGATTCAGGTTTGCAAGATCTAATCGTTTTACAGGACAGCCAAATCACAGGTCACCTTAAACCCATATCACATTGTCTCTTGTTGAACAACATTATAGCAAAGTCTCTGATTAATATAATATCTACCTCAATGAGGTGGCTTATGTTATATCATACAGTTGTACAGCCTTTAATAGTATACTGCATGAGATCAGCATTGTGAATTTATTCAGCAAAAGTGAAAATTTAGAAAGAAAGGAAAGAAAAGAAATTTAGAAAATTTATTTTTTTGCTATCTAGCTCATCATTTTTATAATTTTGGCAAGCTTTCCTATTGAAAGAATGTATTTTATTCATCAAGTTTTTTTTTTGTTTGTTTTTTTTTCATTTGGTACAGCATAGATCAGACTTTAAGTAAGTAAGTAATATTAGAGTTGTTCCGATTCCGGTACCAGTATCGGAAATTGCTCCGATACTGTCAAAAATGCTGGCATCGGTATCGGCGACTACTGGAGTCCAGGCACCGATCCGATACCACGTAATTTATTAAACTAGTAATCTATTTACTGGTTTGCTCCGTTAAGCTCTGGCACAGTTTTTCTTCGCCGCTCTTAAAACAGTGGCGCTGTGCTGCAACCTGCAGCCTGCTGTTTTAGAGGGACGAGGAAGAATTGATCATGTGACACAGACACAACAGACACACACGTGTGTCTGAGACGGTTGACGCGAGGCTTGGAGCTAAGCTAACCAGCACTAGCATATCATGTCGGCGGTGTGGCAGTAATTCACGCTGGATGATGCTCCCACCAGTAAGACTGCGACATGCAACATATGCAAAGAAAAAATCTCGATTTATTAGTATATTTATTTAGTCAAATTGCATTTGCACTACTGATTTTTATACTGTTCTATTTAAAAATAAATTTAAAAATAAATGGCTTGAATTTGCTGTATTTATTCATGTTTTACAAAGGGTTTAACCTGAGCCAGGCTTTACCACAATGATAATCATATCACAGTCATGCAGGCGTAGTGTGATATATTTTACATACTGGTATCGGATCGGTACTCTGTATCGGCCGATACCCACAGCACAAGTATCAGAATCGGTATCGGGAGGGAAAAAATGGTATCGGAACATCTCTAAGTAATATGATGGCAAAGGTTGTACATAAAAAAAAAAAAAGTTATAATGTATTGTACATCATTTATTTGTTATATATATTTTATATTTAAGTCTATTTCCCAAGTCAAGTTGTCTTGCGTTGGTGGTAAGCTAAAAGTCAGAGCAGAAGAAAAAGAAAGAAACCATCTGCTCACACAATTACAGAAATTATACAGTGTGTCACATTTGAACCACTAAGTCATATGCAAAAACAAAACTACACTTACAACTGTTATAATCTTGACATTTTGACATAAAAGTGGTCAAACCAACTCAGCAGAAATGGCCAGAATTACAAAGGACAACACCCATGATTCATTTCAAGAGAAAAATGTTTGAATATAGTTTTGTCCCATTTGTATTGCATATGAAACGTTACATATAACTACTGTGTGTTCTAATTTGTAGAAAAAGTAATTGAACAACTTTGGCTTTATGTAAATTGCCTGTGTGTGTGTGTGTGTGTGTATCTGAATGGACAGAGAAGTGTTGCAGGCTATGTAATGTTCTGGCCTTCCTGATGTTGTGGACAGAGCCGTGAAGAGGCTTCCAGGCAGCGCTCTGTGTCACCATCACTCGCCATCACACAGAGGCCTCTCTTTCTTCTTGCCTCCCTCTGGTTTGACGAGGTGAACAACAAGTGGGAAGAAAAGAAAAGAGGTTTGCGTGCATGAGTGAGTTGTTGTCACGTAGTCACACATTGGGAAAGTTTGAGGCAAGAAACCTTAATGTATCTAAACAATGGAGGAGTTGAGATGAGGACACAAACAGCGAGCTGGATAAAAAATAAATGGAATGGAGGTAAAGGAAGAAACGTGAAAGTAGTATACTCTATGAAAGTGAATGTAAAACCATTTAAATCATTCATCGCTCATTACTTTGGAATAAATGTAGTGAAAACTTTCAACTTCCATGTTGCTGTTCTGATATTTAACATGTCACGTTTACCATGGTTACCATTTCAGTAATAATATTTGTTATTTGTCACTATGCTAATGTTTGCTGATTAGGACATTAACACACAAAGTTCAGGTAAGGCTGATGGGATGACATCCGAAGGTATTTCACCTGAGGATGGCGTTGCAGAAAATGTCAGGGGATGACCCAAGTTGTTAAAATCATCTTGTTTGGAAAATGAAAGTTGTGCCAAATTTCTAAGAAATCCATCCAAAAATATGAAATGCTGCATGAAAAGTATGGAGATCACCAAAGTAAGACAGGAATCCATACAGTATTTATTGCGACATTTCATCTGGACCAACGTGGTGAACCAACAGATCAACATCACCATCCCTACAGCCATGATCTGTAGTCCTGTCTTTAATAAAAGTAAAAGGTGCCGATCAACCAGAACTGTTCTTATTGTGTATGCAGTGGTACCAAATTAAAAAAAATGGGTGTTATCTGGGTGTTCAGTTTCTAAGGTTTGACTCTGGTCAACAGGGTGAATTGATAGGTGCTAACCCTGAAAACTGAACCAGTCTAAACAGTACTCTGCTAATCTTGAATGCAAGCCCATACTTTGAAGCAGCCTCTTCGAGCCAGCCAAATTCCCACTTCAGAGATTTCTTTTTTCATCTTTCAATCCTTATGAGGACATTTCGGTCCATATTTTCCTCTCCGCAAAGAGGTACAGAACACACACACACACATACACACACTTAAACCCAGTCCTGCGGGTGTATTGCTAGGCGAGGCAGAGATGTCGCTCTTTCCATCTCTCTCTGGTGTGAGTGTGTCCAGTCCTCCAGGGGGAATCTCATCCTTCTTAATCCTATTAGTGGTGGGACTCAAGGCATGGCGGTCTTCTCCTCTGGACCTGTCCACAGTCATTATCCTGACCTCCGCTCCACAGCATCTCCATCCCCTCTGCATTTAAAAATCTACTACTTCATCTCTACCTCATTCTCCTTTCCCTTCTGTCTTTTTCCCTCCTTTACCCACCCACTTTCATTCTGTGTGTTGTCTTTGTACCTTA
Organism: Sciaenops ocellatus; assembly: GCA_033000465.1. Lineage (NCBI taxonomy): Eukaryota > Metazoa > Chordata > Actinopteri > Sciaenidae > Sciaenops > Sciaenops ocellatus. The sequence goes on along the minus strand of CP136872.1, from coordinate 4,615,338 downwards.
ATCTAAATTATTATCATACCCATACTAAAAAAGTAAAGTTTGACAGAAACAGAATAACAAAAGAAAGAAAAAAGAAAACACTATTTGACAGGCATGTTTTTTTCAGGGTAATTTTGTCCGGTGGGTGAACTCACCATGAGAAAACATTGAACAGATGTTTGTTTTAACAGAAAACACTCACTTGTGGAACGGCTTAAATCCCCAGGTCCCTCAGCCACTGCCACACATAGAACTGGGCAGAACCTGTGAATTAGCTCGCAGTCTAATTGCGCCAGCAAGTTTCTGCTGTTCCTGAGTTGGTTTAATCTCTACCAGGGTTTGACCAATTATTGTAAAAAAGAAAAAAAAAGAAAGATTCTTGTTTAGAACTATAAAGTGTTGGAGGTCCAACAGATCTGAAAATCACTGGAGTGCCAGGGCTGTACCCAAAGTCATCAACAATTCATGAGTTAACTCTGCTCCGCATTGGCAAAAGAAAGAAAAGATAAAATAATGAAAGGTACGAAAAGAAAGAAATGGTCCTGGCTGTCAAGTTGATGCTGAGGCTGAAGCATTTTGATATTCCAGGAGCTATTAGAAACACTTACTTGCAATCTGGATCTTGGATTTCAATGATGTAGCCATACACATGGTGCATATTACTGAGTAATTTCCTACTGGTTCAGCCTTGAAAAGGCCGCATAGAGCTCCACTTATCAAATCTGTGATGTTGCCAAGAGATGTAGAAACCTTAACTGTCAAATAATCAACCTATAGCGCTGTTTGAACTGCAGCTGAACCAGCTTTTTAATTAATAGCCTGAAACAGTACAAATGGGTGTATGCAAGAAAAAAGTCTTGAGCTGCAGTATGAGAAAAAGAGGATATGTTTTTTGGAGTAAGTTATTGGCACACTACAAATATTTACACAGACGAGGCGAAGTGAAATTGCGATAATGACACTGATGAAAAGGATATAAACAGCATATAATGTGTGTGCATGATGTGACAAAATAAATATGGGATGCTGAAGCATAGAAGGAATTAGTTTATTGACTTTTACTACGCTATAGCTAAACTGTGTATGCTTAATTGCTCAGCTTTCATCCCCAAAACTGTGTTTTAACAATAAGAACATTATTATGCAACTTATGAGCTAGGCTTATCAAATATGTTTCTGCTGCGGAGAATTTGAGCCAAATCCAATGCAACCTGACGTAACGCTGTGGCTGCCAATCAGACGATCAGACCGGTCCGACAGTCCGCCTGAAATCTCTCGGAAACTGAGACTATCCAGGTGGATTCATGGACTAAACTCTGATACTCTACCTGTTCTGGCTTTGTTTATTTCATGTACCCATGAACTTTGGTCATTCAACACAAATTGACACACCTCCACCTCCTTGTCATGTGTGTGTGATCCATTTTCAAAATGTTGATAGTCAAGATTCTAATCCTTGAAAGACGACCAGAAGAGCAAGCCTATTCTTGACAAGTGTTTGGACATTAAGCTTCTTAAAGAAGTCCAGTCCGTCGATTAGACTTTGGAGTGCCTCGAAAACTCCACCGAAACCAACACATGTACACACCTTTCCTCCACACCTCCAAGAGTTTGGATATTTTTTTTTCTTCAAGTGCATGTGTGCATGTGCATGTGGTTGGAGGTCCTTTCCTGTCACTTCAATGTTCTTTACCTGCTGGAGGAGATGATGATCGGTCCCCCGTGCTCTGCTCTGAGTCTGGTGGATGACAGGATCTAACAGAGCTGATAAACACAGACGGCCCACAACCCAGTTGGCCTCGGCCCTGACAGTGACTGAACTGGCCTCAAATCGCCTTTGACAGGGAGCAGTGTCAACACACCTACAATGTGCACACACACACACAAGTCTGGAGTGAGCAGATAAATGTACACACACACACATATATATAGCACTTTAAGTGCTTGAAAACATATGCAATTCACAGCACACTTAATGACAAGCACGGGGTTAAGAAAAAAAGCTTAACATAAAATCTATGGACATTTGGAAACATACAAACACACCTGTTTGTTTTCACACATGCACAAGCTCAGCATGTCCAAACCTATTCTAGCAGAGGTGAACTGACATCACCTCAAAGACATGACTGTCACTTCACCTGCAGAGGCATGGTAATGATTCGTGGCAAACACCAACATGTACACGGTGCTCCTGGCATCAGGTCGCTAACTGACCGCCTCCACCTCCACCTCCACCTCCACGGAGGCTCAAACACAGCCCAGAGCAGAGACAGTGATCCCAGAGCAGCTCATCAGAGAGCGGGGCAGTGAAACGATGCTGCCCTGGGTGAAAGGTGTGGTGAGACCTGTCAGGGTGCAGATAGGAAGGAAACTGGCAGCATACAAAACAACATGTAAACTGATATTAATTGAGCTTACATGACCGCTGAGTCACACATGCAACCACACAAGTGAGTCAGACCACCTCAGAGGGCGCGACTGATTTTGCTTTAGAATAGGTTAGGTTCCCATCTGATAGTAGCAGAGATTTTAACCAAATTTTGATAAAAATTGTCCGAAATGATGTGAATGAATGTTTTCATTTACTAAATGTTAGAGTTGGGACCATCCAGATAAACAGTCATGCCAAATCTGGTTCCATTAAGCCATTACAGAATAACATGATGACGTAATTAAAAGATCACTAGTCAAACCACAAAAGGTGAAACATGATGGAAATATGGCTTTATGTGTTTATTTCCTGTTTTAATGGTGGAATCAGTCAGCACTCGATGACCTGGCAGTACAACCACCACCTGTTATGCTGTGTGGTTTGTTTGTTTCTCAATCTACTACCCTCCAGAATGACTGATGTTATGTCTCTCATCGATCGATTCACACAGATGTGATGTTTATGCCTGTTGGCATTTTTGGTTTCTTCATTGGAGTTCATTCGTCTACATCAAGAACTTTCCATCGTACATGGCAGTCCAGTATTGTGAGAAATTACAAGAATAAGTACTTTTACTTTTGATACTTTAGGTACATTTTGCTGATACTGTTTGTGGTGGAGTATTTTCACTGTGTGGTATTGTTACCTTTGCTGAGGATCTGAGCACTTCTTCCACCACTGTCTGAACATGGCCATGAGCAGGATAGCCTTCTTGACTGCGTGAGGCCTGCTAAGTTCAACAAAGTAGTTCAGTTCCAGCTGCACTCAAGCGGATGCAGTTCCTCAAATGGCCACTTGAGGCTGGCTACAGAACATTTCAACCTCCATTAAAATAAACATGTTTACAGCCTGGTACAAAAAACAGTTTTGGTCTCTATAGCTAATTCATGACAACTGTACTGGCCCCACCTTTAAATTGAGCATTCGTCCACACAAATGTGATGTTTTTGTCTGTTCACATTTTTCGTGTCTTCATTAGAGCAAAAGTTTGGGTGAAAAATAAATCACATGCTTCATGTTTTCTGTAACCACTGATCGGGGGTACGCTCTGGACAAGTTGAGTTTTTTTAATGTGTGAATGAAAAACACACATCAAAACAGGTGCATGGAAAAGCACTTTTTAAACTCAATGTAAGCACACTTTTTTTTCAGTCGCCTGCCTCATGCTCATCAGGATCGATGACTCGAAGCAGCTTCCCGTGCTACGTTTGTGTATTGGGAATATGTGCACCGCCAAAATGCGAGAACACACAACAGCACTGCGGCTGAGCACATCTAGCATAGACATTAGATAAATATGATTAACACATGATAAAAATGTATTGAAAACATATAGCAGGTTTTATTGAAAAATAATTAAAGCACCTACAGGCTACTACACATGATTACTAAGTTGTTGTTTTTTCAGTTGCGAGTAGTATAAAGGGATTACAATTCAAAGATCAGTAATAATGGTCAAATATCACAGTAATGCTGGAATGAAGATGCAGGGTTGTTGCTAGGCTCCAATAGGAGAGGAGTGGTGTGCTTGTTCAGGGTCAGTAAATATGTCAGTAGGCTGCCTGTTAAACCACAAAGATGTGTTTCAGATTACCTCTGTACAGCCAATGCTGTGGCTTTCATTCATTTACTACAGTCTAATTTATCTATAGCAGAGGAAACTAATACGTGGAACGCGGTCCGGGTCCCGACCCATTCTCCGTCCTGTCCGAATCCAGAGCGGCACATCACTTGAAAGGCACATCCTACCTGTCTCTGATTGGCCAGTACTCGTTGCCTTCGTGGGTTTGAGTTGGTTGGGTTTAGGCATGAGGACTGAGATTGGTCAAGGTGAGCCATATATTGTTGCGTTGACGTTGAATTATAGCTTTCTTTGTTTGATTTGAGTCGTGGACTTCACACAGTGCAGATGTTGATACAATGACAATGCTGCTTCAATATATATAAAATAATTGTAACTAAATTATCATTTTTAATTATCACTGCAGACCTATACATGAGGAAATTTTCTCTATCTGGACCTCCTGAAATCATATTTGACTACCCCTGATCTATAGATTCATTCAGTTGTTTGCTACTTTAATGGAACTGGGCTCTGAAATGTAAAGTAACAAGTGAAGTTACAGAATGTAACAAAGTACAACAAGTTATCAGCATTTTGAATTTAATCATATCAGCCAAATATCACACACACACAGTCCGTACACCTCACTAAACTTTTTCCTTCACATACCTCACACTCTCCTTTAAACAAAACTCAACATTTTCCTTTTATCATTGCTCTAATTTTACACCGCGCCGTTAAAACAGTAAAAAAGTTTCCCCCTCTGAAGTCTGCTTTATGCGGCAGCCTGGGGAGTCTGTGTTTTTAATTTTTTTCTTTTTTTACCTAGTCATCTCCGTATGCTCTGTAGGCAGTGGGGACCCGGGCCCTTCGTTTAATGTGGTGCGAGTGTTCGTCGCACAGTGAGATCAAGAGCCAAATGAGAGCGGGGTGAACAAGAGCCCCATGAAAAACCTCTCGCCAACTTTAATGGAACGGTACCCTGCTGAGTACTGAGGACATCTCCAGCGCGCACACACACACCAAATCAAGACATTTATCTTCAATGAAGTGGAGGGAGAATTAAAAAAAGATGTGGATGCATGCATGCACACGCTAAGAGAGCGCTAGGTCTCCTTAAGAGTCCATTCAAAGTAATGTTATCAAAGCTATCGCCGTGTGAATGATACCACATGAAATAATGCACATCAAGGTTCTTTTTGGTTTCTCCCACTGTAATACAGAGGTCATGTGTGAAGTATTTAAGCATTTAAATACGCTCTAAAACAGATGATGGTCAGATATTTCAGAGGATACTTGTGAGCGTATTCATTTATTGCAAATATATGTAAGCTAATTTAAGGATCAGTGAGAAAGTAGCACGGGAAAGGGATAGAAACAGGAATTATCAGTGAGGAGACGAAGGAGGAGAAATACTGAGAGATGTAAGAGGGTGAGAAAGTCAAAAGAGAAAAGGCAAAGGCATGGAGAAAGGAGACAAATGTTGAGAGGTTGTAGAGCCTGGTCAATAGCATGAATTCTTGTGCGATGTGTTGAAAAGGAAGATTGTTGTACACATTTGCAATCAATTTCATAGTTAAAATGACACCAATAAATAACATAATAACAAAATTTCCCTAATGTCAACACAACTAAAGGAATGTGTAAAGTTTTCTGGTTTTGCTCGTGCAAACTGCTTGTGGTCACGAATGGCCAAAAATGAAAACAACTTTTTCTGCATAGAAGGCATGACAAATCAAAACTTTAAATCAAATACATAACTTACATCTCAAAAGCTTTGAGTGAAAGTTGAACTGTCCATAGACTGCACTGACAATGGAAGGATGGATGCTGTTTCTTTTGATAAGGTTGGTACGATTTGATACCAGAACCAGACGTTTTCATTGGTCATGACAATATATGAAGTATTACTTTATTTGATACAGGGATTAATAAAATTACTAATGTAGATAGTGTGACGATGAGCAGGATAGCCTTCTTGATTGGGTGAGGTCTGCTACGTTCAGTGAAGTAGTTCAGTGTCAGCTGCTCTCAGGCTGCAACCACTGTGTCTGTGAAGTGAAGCCAATGTGGAAAAAAAAAACTGCAGTTCCTCGAGCAGCCACTTGAGGCTGGCTACGGAACATTTCACCCTCCAGAAGTCCCCATGTTAAAATGTCCAACTTCACAGCAGAAATAAACATGTTTACAGCCTGGTACAAAAAACACTTTTGGTCTCTATAGCTAATTTCCCCGTTCATGACAACTGTACTGAGAGTGAATTTTTATACAACTCACCTGTTCAAATTATATTAAGGCTTAAAATGATGCAGAATTAACGGCTTTGCCACTTTGATTGAGAGGTAGGTGCCATTACAGGCATGTCTGAACACTCATTCAGCCCGCCTCAGGTTTGCCGATGATTTGATTTTTAGATGAGTTGGGAGGTGGACGAGGCAGGACTGTCAACGTGGCGCTGGCCAGAGACGCAGATTATGAGCTTCAGACACCTCTGAGTGATGTCACAGATATGCTGTCTGTTCTTTTTACTGTCAGTAGTCTCAGCATCATCAAACATCCTCCATCCTCCATCTTGATTTACTATGACACAGTATTTAAAAAAACATTTACTAAATTGAAAAGTATTTAAAATATATATGTTGTTTTATTTATAGTTAGTGGATTATCACAGTGTATGTGAATATGTTGACATGACACATCACATCGTCTACATTTGGTGAGTTATCAATAACAGATTCAAGGATAAATGAAAGAATGTTAACTCTCAGCTGACGGTGGATTTTCCACACACTGGCACAGAATGCCATCTTAAAGTCAAGTGCGCTTAAAATATCTCAGAGTAAAAATAATTTGGCAGCCTTTTGATGACCGCAGTGCTGCTCAGGTAGGCTAACATTCAAAATGTCACATTATCACCTCTTAAGTTCCAACCTTGTCCAAAGTCCAGTTTCCATCGCTGAGGAGGAGGAGGAGGAGGAGCTGGATGGATTCCCAGCTCGGTTCTACTGGGAGGCTTTTCGGTTGTCCACAACTTTTTATAGTAACAGTTCTTCCAAAATCATGGCTTCATCCTTCCTCACACACCTCCTACTTAGACTGAACAGCTACACATGCATCCTCTGCTGTGACACACAGAATCATTTCTCTTAATTTAGGTCTAAAAATGACAATATGGCACAAGAAACTCACTATAATGTACATATACTATTTTATTTTCTCTTTTCTGAGTCATGTGATTCTTTTTAAGGGTGTGATCTGTTTCACTTTGTCAAAATATGACACAGATAGAATACAAATTGAATGAATTGCAATATCAGAAAGAAAAAAAAAAGTTATTTAAACAGTGATATGAAACATTTTTTGCAGTGTACCTTCCAAGCACAGCCCTGGTGCTACCGATTGCCAGGCGAGTAATGTGACACAGCCTATGTACGGTACATGCACACAAACACACACACAGTCACATAAACTGTGCAGTACAGTGCGAGCACACATACAGTATTTGTACACTTGTGTGTGTAAAGTTGAAACCGGCACTTATGGCGCGATAATTAACTTGGACTCTTCCTCCGTCGCGGTGCCCCCTCCCGCCTCTCATTAATCACTAACACTGTTTGTCTTTCTATCTCTTGGATGAACCGCTCATGAAAATATGGTCAGAAGTCTCCAACAACTTTTTTGCTTTCCCAGACTGGCAGATGCTGACCATTTGGAGCAACAAAAACAGAAAAACAAACATGAAACCCCTCTTGTAATCCCTTCATTAGAGCTCCCGCTTTAAATCCAAATACTCCTGAACGCTCACACACAAAACAATCACCAATTCTCTGTTGCCTTTTTTTTTTTTTTTTTTTGGTATGAAAACATTAATATTCTTGGCTGGAGTTCAATTCAGCTGTCTTGTTGTGGCGGTGGATCCTCATGGCTAGTCAGGCGAGAGGTGAAAGTTGAAAGCGCTGGCATTAATGCCTCCCTGTGCCACAGGGTCGGAAGCTTCTAACCCACTGCTTCTTTGGTGTCAGAACACGTTAGCCCATTTCTCCTGCTCCTGCATGCTGAAATATTATGCCCTCCAACACAACTGGACAAATAATTCTGATTTCTCAACAATGGCAGTATACATATGGCTGCACTTTGAGAGGTTTGAACAGTGACGGGGGTGAGAACATTTGTCCACAGTGACAAAAACGGCTCAGGGCTCTAAAAGTCTTGTGCAGAGTGCAATGCAATGTGAGAGGGGAAACTGACTTGTGTTCTATCTGCTGTTTTAAAACACAACTTGAAAAAAATCAATCAGGAAATTGTCTCCATGATGACCAAGCTCGTTCTCCACTCCTGATTAATCAACCCAAATGTCATACAGATGTATCACTTCATCAATTCCTGCTCAGCCTTCATATCAAAAGGCCTGTGAATGACAGCTAGAATCAGAATAGAAGCAGCTGAGATGTCAATGGTTAACCACCCAGAATATTTTTGCCAAGTTATACATGTTGGTAATTGACATGAACTCCACTAACAGCAGGACAAAAAATTAAGCATACTGATGAAATAAAACTCAGTGTGGGACCATTTCCTACAGACAGGCAACAAAGTCAAATGTATTGTACTCTTCAATTTAATAGTAGTTTTAGCATTATGCTTTCACTTACCACATCGCAACCAAAGATCACATTGCTGCCAGCCGGGTGATGCCGTCAGAGGTCATCTGCTATCCTTCCGATCAGTGTGGTTGAGGGAAATGGATTCACAAAGATATTTTGGTACTTTATATGACATTATGCTACTGAGAGCTACTGTGACATTAGCATTGAAAAACACTGAGAAGAAGAAGGTCAAGCTCACCAGGGCAGACACCTCTGAACACCAACTGCAGTCCATTGAGTCAATCAACTGTACGTAGGCAAGCGGTACTTTAAGCCCTCAGTGGCGTTTCGGGGTAACGCTTACCACGCTACCCATCTAAGTTTTGCTAATTAGCACTAAACACAAAGTACAGCTGTTATGAAGATATGATAATATCATTAGTTTTGTAGGTTTTTGGTCATAAACCGAAGTGTTGGGCGCAATGGTCACCAAAGTTATTGCAATTTATCCTGATAAGGAACATAACTCTAACAAATTTCAGGACAATCCATCTCTAACTTCCTTCTTAATATATTTTGCTGAACTAGTTTGTTTCAGGCATTTAAATAAAAGAGTGATTCTGTCATCTTTCTGGTCAGGACAGTTTCCATTTGAATGATATACTGTATGATGTAATAGTCAACTTTATCCTGACACCAGGCTCAAAGAATGCATCACAGCACTGGCCACACTCCCAGTTCCCAATTTCTACTCTGTACTTGTATTTTATTCACTTAATATGAGAGCTTTCATTCCAGATTTTACTCGAGTACTTTCAATCCTTCCTTCTTTCTGTCTTTCCCTATCTTTAGCTCCATCCCTGGCTTCTTCTTTCTCCTCTCTTTCCAGTCTGCACATTTTTAGCTCTCTTCTTTCTCCCTCTCTGTCTGTCTCCAGTTATCCCTGGTAGCCCTCTGCCATCCATTGGCCAAGCTGGGAGCGAAGCCAGGCTGGCTGAGCCTGGAATCCTGCACGGCCTGCCAGGCTGGGCTTGAATGGAGAGGCAGAAAGGACCTTGGCTAAACTGGCACATGCATCACAGAGTGTGGGTAACAGCTAACTTATGCCAAACACTATATCCTTTTAATATAACTAATTCAGCTGAGAGAAGGAGGGTGGGTATTCTCTGTTGTGCCCCCCCAATTGGCCACCACAACAACTCTTCCCTTAAAAAACAAAGTGTTCTCATTGGTGCTGATGTCGAAATGTCCAATGGCTCTTTAAACTTCTACAGAGTTAACCTTTCCTTCATTTTCCATCTTTATTGGTTCAGTATGAACATTTAAAATTAAAAAAAGGTATTATTTTGTATTCTGCTTCCATAAAGTTGGTGATCATGATAGTAAAAATCGAAGAGGCCAAGATATTCTGACATTTACTCCTCAGTATGGTGGACATGACCCAACTGAGCCCGCCTGGTTTCACACCTGAGCTTCTTATTAGGTTACATTTGAAAATAATCCAATCAGACCCTGCATTTTAATACAACGAAACGGCCCCATCAGGACCCATCTTGTTCGAGTCATGTTGCTGTATCCTACCTCAAGCTCCAAAACACTGGACCCTACATAATTCAACTCAGTAGCTTTTTAATAGACCCTCTCTAACAGGCATATGTCCATGTATATCACGTCTAAAGCCCAAGCCAATATAACCCTGGTGACGCCATCATGGTGTATTTTCACAGACTTTAGGACATTCCTTTGAGAGACTTCACACCACTGTTTGTACCACAAGTAAACTCAAACTTCCTAAAAGCAGTGGTGTTCCCCTTTAGTCTACTTCCACAGCATTAACCAAACATTAATGGTTGAAGACCAGTCAGAAAAATGTGTTTTTCTGAGGTGACTAATATGTCGTTTTGGGAGGCACTTACAAACCACCTTTTTTGTTTGGTGTGAAGACTTGTGCAAAATCCAATGCGGTGGATTCAACCAGGAAAGGTTCCCGGGTGACACATAGATAAACTCAACGGTTACCATAACCTCCACCAAATAATCCAAACCTCAACAATTTGTTGAAAGCCACTGTTTGGAATTTAAATGTCAGACATCATCTTTAATTATACAGTACATTCTACAGATTGTGTGCTTTTTGTTGGATATGATATGAAAATTTGTACGTCATCATACAAGCCGGGATGAGACTGCATGTTGAGTTACAGTGTCTGGAGAGGCTCAACGGGGGAACACGGTCTTTCTGGTGTCATTTCTGCTTTTTGCTAACATTTTTACTCATCATGTAAAACACTTATTATCATTATTATAAAACAGTCTGTGGACAGAGATGATTACACAGCTCAGAGACAGAACAACAGTCAGAAGGAGAGAATAGAGTGCAGTATGTCACGTCTGGTAGTGTGTCAGCCTAGCCAACGCCTCCCCACTTACCCCAGACCACATACCAGTCTGGCTAGCAGTCTGTGCCAAGGAGCCCATGCTACTGCATTAAGACTTATCCCTCAAAACTCTGCATGTGTGTCTGTGTGTGCATGAGTGACATTTAGACTCCTCCATTGCCATTTATGTTGGCATCACAGTGTATACCACAGAGGCACAGCATCTGAGCCAAGTGTTGCTGATGACTCTCTTTATCCATTGCAGTATGCAGGGTTGTTAAAATCACATATACACACACAGACACGAGCACACATGCACACACAGTGCAGCGATTAAGAATAGCCAACTGGCGCAGATGGCTGTAAAAATATATTTGGAGCCATAAGCCTTGAGGACACTGTAATGAAAACTACCCAAGTAAGAAACTCAGAATACTAGAAAAAATGATGCAGTAAGACAGCAATTAATATCCAGTATATTATTATTAGAGTTGGATTCCTTCAGTTTATGAACTTTCTATTAAAAACACACTTCCGCAATGCACTACAGAGCTTGGGGAATTAGAGTGTTGTTCATTTGCTGAACTTTGTTTTATTCATTATATCATTTAATGGGAATGAGAAAATGATCAAATATATCTGTATCCTGTTAGACCTTCAATTACAATTTAAATTGTAGCCAGCAAAGGGAATCATGGGAATTTTTCTGTGTTATGTAAAAGTGTTTCCCCCCCTTATTTTAATAGCATTCACAATAACTTATATATAAATCAAATAAATGACATTAAATCAATAAAATGAAAAAAATAAATAAATAAACTCAATTGAATAAGTTGAAAAAATTTAGAGAAATTAAATTAAATATATATAATTTATATATATATATATATATATAATTTATGTACATTAAAGCATATTTAAAGGGTATAGGTAACTGTTTCATACCATCACACACATATAAACATACAGTATACACGCAATTATTCATACTTACTTACCCATACCCCTACATACACACATAAGAAGAATCAACAGTGCATCATTTCTACAGCACACACTGAGAGACTTTATACTTTAGTTTTGGCAACCCTTTACATCATGTTATGAAATTAATAAATATATATTTTTTCAAGAATCCCTAACTACATTATCAGCTCAGTTCAGTGTTATCAAACAAAGGGATAAATCTCTCAGATTCAGATTCACCAACACCCAAAAAAGCACGACTTCTAATCATGTGTGTGACATTATACACCTGGCTACACTTTGAAACATACTGTACATGTTCTCCCATATATCATATATTAAGTCACATGAAAAGTAGTTGTGCGTATATATGCATGCACAATGCTTATATTGAATTTATAGATATTAAAATAGGTATTTTTGTGGTAAAATAATCAGAAACAAACACAGTTAGCAGCACTAACACTGATTCACTTGAAACAAGTGAAGAAAGTGAAATGATCAGACTTTTTGTTAGACTCAAAATGTTTTATTGAGTTGGGTATTTGTCAGTGTGTGTGTGTGTGTGTGTGTGTGTGTGTGTGTGTGTGTGTGTGTGTGCGTGTTTGTGTGATGGAAAGAGAACATAGCAAAGTAGTGCAGTGTAGTGCCACAGGGCACCTTAACACCCAGGCCAAATCCAAAGTGAAACAATAATTCCACTCTACTTCTGTTCTGTCATGTTGAGAAATGTAATTTAAGGCCAGTGAATTCTGACCCCAAGGCTCTACTGTACACCAGGCTTCATCCATGAGCTCAGTGTGTGTGAATATGTCTGTCTGTGTGTGTGTGTGTGTGTGTGTGTGTGAAGGCCCAGCAGACCCCAGGTTATTCTCTGTCCCAGTGGTGGTTTTAGACAGCTGTGTCCCTTACTTCCTCTGCCCTGGAGACACAGAAAACACACACACACTTAAACACACACCGTTTAAAAAGTGAATTGACAGGGTTGAATTCTCACCTGTGTGACATGGCTGAATCATAATAATCTCAGTGGGGTTTTTCTCCATATATTCTCAGAATTAAATTAGAATATGTGTGTTTTTTTCTTCAATCTTCAGGTTGCATACATTTACCGAAGAAAGAGAGTAAAAACAAAGCTGTGGAGAAAAAAGAGGAAGAAGCAAAGAAGAGTACTTTTTTTTTTTTAACCTATTTCATGCTCAAAAACAAACGATCCACACACAGGTGATTTTTGGTTAGTTTGACCAGTAGTGATCAGTTTACAGTAATTTTTCCATCTCTGATGAACAGCAGCTCACAGCATTAAAGTCACACTTTGGAACACCATGACCTGGTTTTAATGAAGACTTACCCAATAAAGGGACAATTTGAACACATTTTTTTATATTCAACTACATTTAAATTTAAATTTACCTGATTTACCTGAAATTACATATGTAGCTGTTTGATTTATTTTACGTTTTTTGTATGACTTTTTATCGTTTTTTTTTTTGCGATTTTCTTTTTACAGTGTGGCTTTCATGGCTGCTTTATACCAAACCTATTGACTAAAAACAAATGTTCTTAAAGATAATACATTGTTTGAAGAACCAATATGTAAAATGTTCCTTGCAGAACTGAATGTTCCCCTATGAAGAGCCACTCTAGGTTAGCCACTTATTTAACCTTTATTTCTAACGGCGTACTGAATAAGAGGAGTGACCTTGTGTCATGTTATAATGTCTGATCTTGACATTTCGTCATCGATCCTTTTAATAACTACACACTCGTGCATGTTTGTTTAAATACAATATGTCTACACCTATGTCTGTGCTCATATGTGTGCTGTCCTGACGTAGACGTGATAATTTGGAATCGCTTTCTTTTGGATTTCTGAGGTCTTTTCTTCAAAAGAGAGCAAAGGTCACCTCACATGTAAATCAGACACACTTTATATTGATGCTGTAAATGGTCGATTTTAACATAATATTCATCTAAAATGGTGTGATGTATGCTTAGCATACAGCTCAGATTGATTTAATAAAAGCAGATGTGGATGTAAACACCATGTAAACAATGCAAATATTCCTATACACACTTGATATAGAAACATATGTATGGTGTGTGCAATTCTGGTAATTGACACTATTCTCTTTGTATCACTCACTATTTATTGTCTGCCCAGCTTCATACATGTGTATGTGTGTGTATGCGTGTGCATGTGTGTGTAAATCTCTGTATCTCTCGCTCTGTCTGCCTTTGTGTGTGTGTGTGTGTGTGTGTGTGTGTGTGTTTGGTCCAGACAGGGCACTCTCTGTGTGATCTGAGGCCAGGCAGGGTCTCGCTATGGTTAGTAAGGTCATGGCAAGCCAAGTTACTGCCTAATTAGATTACTGCACACATCCTGCTTAGAGGCTACACAAACACACACACACTCACTCACTCAGATACATGCAGGCTAATTCACACATGTACACACAGTCAGATACAAACACATGTACAAAGAAGTAGACACACACTTTCTCCATTATCTAGCCCTGCATGTGTGTTTTTGTGTGTTTTTTTGTGTGTGTGACAGGACAGGAAGTGAGTGGCCCAGACTGCAGCTGACCCTTTAAAGGCCCTGACCAGTGTATAGCTCAGGAACATCTGCAGGTCACACACACACATACATACACAGCAGAGTGACATTTCCTGTCCATATGACAAAGACGAACAGTCGATCTAAACACGCCTTGATCTTCTTCTACATTCATTCATTCTTGTTTGCTTTCACTGTGGACTGCTTTAGATTCCAAGACACTTCTCTTCCATAGCAGTCACTTTTCAACCCACGGTAATGTTCTTCAACAATGACTCGGGAAAACACGAATAAACAAACTTTTAACATTAAAATACCAAAGAAATATGTGAGGGAGAATGGGAGGAGGCCACTGAGCGGGGACGCGTAGCAGCAGCGATGTAAGACAAGACAAAAAGTGAAAATACATTAACATGAGGCAGACGACACCTGCTCAAGAACACAGTGGCAACCAATGTTGCTTTTTCACATGGACACCATCTGGAAGGGCTGAAATGGCTGAGAAGTGACAAGAGCTGCTTCTGTAATATTAGAAGTCCAGGATACCAAGCAGTTAGAACATTCTCACAACCTGGGTTTGTCATTTCTGTGATATGGTAACATTTTATTTTTAAGAGAGAACTGCAACAATTAAAGCAAGCAACACATTACATGTACATATAACTACTATGATCTGAAGCGTGTCATTTGGAAGTGAAGATAAAAGTAAGTAAAAATGTCTGGTGCACAGTTTTGAATTTCACTGCATTGTAAACGTATAGGCATTTCAAAAAAATATAACAACAGACAGTTTATATGATTACTGTCATTTCCACCTTTGTTTTTGCTATTTGGTTTGCCTGAAAGAGAGTCAACACCTCTACGTCTGAGGTTGTGGTTGTCTGACAGACAATGATGAGTGCTCCCTCCGGGTTGGGAGCGAGTTGCATCAAGTATCTCAGGGTCTTGTTCACGAGTGATGGGAAAATAGAGTGTGAGATGGACTGGCGGGTCGGTGCTGTGTCTGCAGTAATGTAGACGTTGTACCGGACACTTGTGGTTCAGAGGGATTTTCCAGTCCATCTACATTCATAACTGTTGTGGAGAAACTGCTGAAGTCAATGGTCAATGGTGAGATCAGGAGGGAAGAAAGTGTTCAGGAGCCTCTGATGTCTTATGCTGTAGTATTTATTGACGCTTGGCCAAGGAGAATTAGAGACACTCTCAAAGTACATCAGAAGTGTCTGAGTCGGTCTCACATTCTGCCAAACTCATCCTGGTGGTCAGACTTTAAACCCCAAGATAACACCACAAATACTATACGCCCAGAATTAGTCAAAAAGAATGTTTTTACCCATGGAGGTGTCACTGTCAGCACATTCTAGCCTGGAGACACTGTTGTCTGTTTATGTTAAAGAAACGTCAACGGCCAGCTATCTATTATGTCTAAGAAGGCAGCAATAGGTCTCTTCGACCCTGGCCACCACAGTGTTGAGATAGACTGACACCTACTGTTCCCAATCAAAGCCAAACAATTAATACTGCTGAGGACCTCAAGGCCCACACGTGACCTCGTGTAACCTAAGGATAGAAAATTCCATAACACAAACCTTACCTATGGTCATGAGTTTTGGGTAGAGACCAAAAGAATGAGATTATGGATACAAGTGGCCAGAATGAGCTTCCTCAGCCTTGGAGATGGGTGAAGGAGCTCTAACATCTGGAGGGAGCTTGGAGTAGAGTCGCTGCCCCTTCGTGTCGAAAGAAGCCAGCTGAGGTGGTTAAGGCATCTGATGGTGCCCCCTTGTGCACCTTTTTTTGGAGGTGTTCCAGGCACGTCCAAGTGCGAGGAGACCTCGGTGCAGACCCAGAACCTGCTAGAGGGACTACATAGCCGATCAAGCCTGGGAAAGTCTCAGAATCCCCCAGGAGGAGCTGGAATGTCTTGCTGAGGAGAAGGACATCTGGAGCGCCCTTCTAAACCTGGATGGATGGATGAAGTTGTTTCTACAAGTGGTCAAGGCGAGGGAGGAGATCAAGAGTTGCATTAGGCCGTCCCACCCTCTTAAACTCTGTCTGATGACAAAAATGAAAGGAGAACAAGATGGTGGGACCAAAAAAATGCAATATGTGTGTCAGCTTTAGGGTGAAAATGAAATACAATATGCACAACTATGTTTCCATTACTGTATAATCACCTGAAAATAAGAACTGAAAACTCAGAATGAGACTTTAATATCCATGGGATGCCGTGGGTCCTCTTCCATGAAACCCGCCATGTTGAACTGCCATATTAATACAGCAGACCAGAATGGACAAACTCAACACTGACTCTAGATAGGGCCTTTTATGTTTTTTGCACATTTTGGTAGTCACCCTAGTTTCACTCTAGAAGGAAGAGGGTGAGGTGAGGGGATTGCAAACAGCATCTGCACTGCTACCTGCTACTAAATCCTACACACCGGTCCTTTAAGAGCAATATTCACTTCCCCGTATCTGCAAGGATGTTTGACATCAGTTTCATCAGCTGCACTTAAGGCTACTAAGATAGTAGCCTGTTTAACTTCTTACATAACTGCATGTGTGTTTGTTTTGGAGTATTTAGGAGGCTTACATAATGCCAAACTTTTCCAGCTGCTGTCTTGTCGCAGCATCTTTTGTTTAGCTATGATTCAGCTTGATTCCAGTTTTTTATTTACACTTCTGCAGCGTATATCACATTCTGCTGTGAGATTTAAATATCACATCTCTCTACATCTCTTTCATTGCTTATTTAAATTTATAGTAGATATTGTTCGGAAACCTTTACAGAGATGGTTTGAGTGATCAGACCTCTCCTGTATGGTTTGTGTCTTTGTAACTCAATTTATTTCAACTTTTCATGAAATATTACATGAAACTTTTCACATAATTTTACCTTCATTCATGATTAACTCAGGTAGATCGTTGGATGAAGAGCGGCAAGAGATAAGATTTTAATAACCCACCGGTTTCTCTCCAGTTAAATGCACAGTCGTCCTCCTCCTGACGAGCTCCCGTCTCGGTTTGCCCTCTTCCTTCATCCCTCCTTCTGCCACATGCTGCAAGACGACCGATCCTTAATTGTTGCTGTAATCAGTGTGATTCATATTGCCTCATTAATATGCCTGTTGTTCACACAATCTTCCCACATGTCTCTCTCCTCACTAATGTCTCCCTTCCGTCCTGCACCGCTCCTCTCTCCATCTCCTCACTTCCTCTTTTATATCTCTCAATCTGCTGTCCCTTTTCTCCTCTTTCCTCGCATTTCTATCCATTTATTTCAATCGCTTACATGACCCCCCCCCCCCCCTCTCTCTTCTTGTTCACTGATCACACATAAATTAACATTGAAGGCTTCCATAATTGCTTATGTAAAAACTCACACTAATGCACACAGCGCTCCCTATTTAACAGGTCTAATTTTATCCCCCTGCACCGTATCACCCGCCCCACTAATACACACGGTTTTTATGCTAAATGATTGATGTCTCACCATACCACATTTTCCACTTCATTAATAAAAAATGGTGTCTTTATTTATTAATGGGTAATATACATATACATGTATTTATGATTCAATTAGGGCAGCGATGGAACTGCAGTCGAGATCTATAAGAGGGAATTTACTGTGTAAGCTTAAAGATGTAAGTGCTTGGTAATGTATCTGTATTGGGGCACCGCTCCTCTCGCCATAGAAGACTTGATAGCACTGTACAGTGAGGATCGTCGTGCTTTAAGAAGCGTACACAGTGTTTAACATACAGCCTCGATGTGAAGAACTAAGGCTGAAATCCATTTAGTTCTAAATAAAGCAAGAAAAATGGCTAAAAGGTGGATATAATGATTTAATTGACTAAATAATAACAGAGGAAAATAGTTTGATTTAACTTAAATAAAAGTAAAAAGACAACATACTTCCATGTTTTTGGGTCCATGCATGGAGCATGCTCAGTGTAGTTCTTCTCCAGCCGAGCTTCTGAAGAGCATTCACGTCCAGATGGCTTCCTGCTGTATGTCCTGCACACATAAATAGAATAAAAGCATAACTTTAAATCGCTACTTTAGACTTTAGACATTAGTCTTCGTATGTGTGGAGCATTGAAATCTGTATGTAACTCAATGCATGTTTGTTGTTTTTAAACTCGCTGTGATGAAGAGTGTCACTGAGTGAAAATACATTGTATATATTAAAACTTTAAGAGCACGGCAATGTGGTTATTATTTTGTGTTGCGTTTATTTAGGCTAAAGGTCCAGTGTGTAAAATTTACAGAATATCACAGAAATTAAATATAATAACTATGTTTTCATTAGTGTCTTTACATTTATAGAGAGAATAGATCTTCTTCCACAGAGTCCACCATGTGTGTAACATGCTGTAGAGTCATTTTGGTTAAAGCAACTTGTTTTGGGACAAATTCTTGGTACGTTTATTTTTTTTGTGAGAACAAATGGGTTGTTGCTAAATGAAATTAGGGGATGTATGGTTTCTTTATTATTCTGGTAGAACAGTTTCACTGATAAAGGGGTAAACCTTAGTGGTATCTACCATGATTTAAAAATTCAAAAGCCCTTCATCACTGTAGTCTGACCTCAATTCGTAGTATGGTGCTACGCACTGTGCACAAAGCTACAAACAATAAGCCACCCTTACCCTTGAAATATTGTTGGAAAAATAATACATGTCAGGGAGAAGGTAAATGCAAAAAATATCAATGATATCTTTATTCCAGTTATATCTAACAACTCCCACCTTTAACACAAAACACACACACACACACATTAAATAACAGGTTTACTAGCCTCATAAATCAAGTCCCAAGGAGGACACTCATTTGCCTGAACTGTTACTGTTGGGCAGTATTGTGTACTAAATTAGCCTATATTAGCAGGTCTTTTTTGTTAATGTGTGTATGCGTGTGTGTGTGTGCGAGTGTGTGTGTATCTGACCACTAACCTAATAGAAGTCGCTATAACCCTGCTGGCGGAGAGCGTGCAGCAGCAGGGCTAATAGAAAGATAATGAGTCCGTCCATACTCACGCCTCTATTAAATCTCTCCTTAATACTCTCTCCCTGGAACGGCGGGTGTATTAGAGCCCGCTCCTCCTTTATGACTGCAGCATTATGAGAAAAGTGAACCATCAATGAATATTCATGGTCCGGCGGAGCTAAATACTTCTTACAAACAGTTTACAGGGAGAATGTTGAGAATGAGGGTGTTTCTGAGGCGGCTGGAGCACTCAGAGGAGCCAAATCAAGGCCAAAAGATTTGATTATTTGAAAAAAAATAAATAAATAAGGGTAAGACTTTTTTTTTCAATTCAATTCTACAATTGTTTTGAATAAATCATTTATTTTCAGCTTTTACTTTCAGATATATTTTGATATTTTCAGTTTCAAATCTTATTTTTTCAGTTCTGGATTTTTGTCCCTGATGTGGCGTGGACCAAAAGTCAACTGCATCAACTGAGAGGAGTCATGAGTGGCAGCATATCAATGAAAGCTGAGGACCTTCATCACTCACACTGCCTTCAGGAAACATAGGTGCTGCGAGAAGTATGACTCAACACTTCCTTTACACCATATTCACATGATTGGCAGTGAAAAAACAAAAGTTCTGTTTAGTGAGCTGTTTAGATCAAATTTGGTACTAATCACAGTATAAGAGCAATAAAAATGGCAGATTATGCAGTTCAACAGCTACACTATAAATGCTGGTATCAGCAACCTGCTGAGTGTTAGCTGTGTTTAGCTGTGCAATCTAACAAAGCTGGAAATAAAGCATGAGGCTAGCATTAACTTTGACTAGCTTTATGCTATTAGCTAACATTAGTGTTGGTGAATTTTACACTCCGTATAGTGCCAAGAAAAAGTGTTTGTCTTTCACATTATCATCTTTGTTACATCTTCAAGATTAAAACTTCACTTTCAGTTTCTAGTTTTCTTTTTTTTTCAAATGTTAAAAACGTTTGATTTTGATTTTCTGATTTGGCTCCATACTAACGACAGTAAAGTGACTACAGACAAAATTTTAAATGCAGACTCGAAAGTGAGACTGGTGAAAGTGTGATAACAGTCTTCTCTATCTAAAGAAATAAACTCAGCTTCACTTCAGTAGAAGTTGGGAGTTGATTTGAACTCTGTCCTGCATATGATAGTGCAGTCATAGTGGAGAAGGTGGGTGTTGGTTATTATCGTATCGTAAGGTGAGTGTCAACAATTCCCAGTGCAAAAATCAAAACCACCAATGTGTTTATCCATCTCTTAATACTTTCGGACTTCTCAACCCTGTCTGTGACTCTCAGCCCTGAAAGCCACTGGTTCCTACTGAAAATGGAAATATTTTTAAATATCTAATTTCTTCCAAAAAAAAAATCACAAGTATGTTGGGCTCAGTAAATTTAAGTGAACCGTATCCAAACAGGAGGAAATAGTGCATTTCTGGGGACTATTTTCAGCTGCGGGTTTATAGTGGTATTTTGCTCCAAATAAACAATGTGTGTGAAGGAACATGTCACCCAGTGCTACAGTTAGCTCAGTGATGTTTGAATAGTGTTTGGACAGCAATTAAGCTCTACATCAGGCTTTGATAACTACAACTCCCTGATGTTTGGAAAAGTAGAATATGACAGAAAATGATATTTTTTATATTAAAAAGGTAGAAACAAGTAAAAAACAGTCCATGACTCATTCTCAGACGCACCATTAAATTCTCAAAAATCCTAAAAATATGATGTCAGTAATAGCAGTAACTAATGAATAACCTTGCACTGAGCTGCTGGTTTAAAATCCATTGACATGGATGTGTTGTGCCAGACATCTGATCTAAATAATAATCGCACATGGATTCTTTCTCTTCTTGTCCAACCTCTGCATTTTGTAAAAATCCAGTTAATGGGGTTGTCATTCACGACACCTTGGAGAAGCAATGCGGCTTTTGTCCGACGTTACCAACTCTTTAGCGTTGAATCGGAGCACAAAACGCGCGCACATATCCGCACATTATGTCTCTTTCAAAACTTGCACAGATGCATGAATACACACAAATATCCAAGGAGTAAGTTATTTAGATAGGTGTTTGGGATGAGGATAATGCGATGTCACCTCTAATACCCAGGTAGAGACACAATGTCTGTGCTGTTGCCTTCTCTTTACATGTAAAAACAGCACGAGGAGGCACATATGAATGACAATGCGGCTTGTGTCAGTGCAGGCTGACTTATTGGGGATGTATAGTTCAGGCCGGGCCAGCTTCATTCACTGCCGCTGTGTTATTTACCCCTTTTTTTCTATTACCAGTGCATTTTTATTGCAGACGGAATCGGGAAGATGTAATTGCCTAGCAGGTATCTGCTTGCATTATCAGGCCTGGGATGGCATTAACTATAAATAGATAAAGGACATTATGCAGCCATATTGTGCAGTGTGTATGTGCGTAGGAGGGGGTGTGGGTGGGTTGGTGGGTGGGTGATAGAGCCAGTGAGGGTTTTTGAGTTGTGTTTATTTGTGTGCATGTGTGTGTGTGTGTTATTTGATTTATTCAAACTACTGTCTGTGCTTTATGATAGATAGGATATACAAATCTATTGTGAGGTTAGAATTAGATATTTGACCAGACAATAGGATAAGCTGCATCTCCAGAACTGACCTGCATAAACCCTGGGTGTATATGGATAGTGTGTATGTATAGTGTGTGTGTGTGCGCGTATGTGTGTGTGTATAATTGGAAGTGCATTAGAATATAATTCATAGTGCAATTTAAGTTTATTTGCGTTGAAAGGAGATGTGTGTAAAACTGCGTCCTTTAACCAAGCTCAGCAGTGTAACAACAGGAAGCCAATGCCTCTCTGTCTTTCTGTCTTTTTTTCTTTCTTTCTGTCTTTCTTTCTTTCTTTCCTGTCTGCCTGTCTCTCTCTGTCTGCCTCAGTCTGGCTATGTGGGCACAGACAAAGTCAAACTGCTGCTCGCACATATTTGGGCGGCTATTTAATTAAAAGTGGATTACAAGAGTGTTGGGTAAACAAAGATCAGATTAACAAATAGGCCGTCGCTGCTTTCCCATTTGCTAATGCAAATTTGACTTGACGATGGGATTGGTCGTGCAGAAGAACGGCTCCGCCACTCCGTCGGAATATTAAGACCCGGTCTGGAACTCAAGTTAAGTCGGGACGACTCGCAGAAGTTGGCTAAGCCCCCATCCTTATGCCCAGTGTGTATGTGAGTGTGTGCGCACGAGTGTATTGTCTGTCAAGACACCATTCCTCGATTCTTATCTCCGAGGTGTGGTTCTCGATTTGAACGGTGCGGTTTATGTAGCAGATGATGAACTACACAGTGCGGTTTGTAAATGTTTTTTTATATCAAACCCCAAAAATATTTCAACACAGAAACACAAGCGAGGCTGCAGACACCACATTTGATTTTTTTGTTTCTATCCAAACATTTCGGATCCAGTTTTGAAGTGTTGAGGGATACACTAGTGAGGCTGGTGATTACAAAATTCCTTCTAAAACATGCAGTAATTGGGAGGGTTGCAGTGACTTAAATGGAAATTAAATTTTACTTTCCCTTGTTTTGCAGAGAAACCCTTACAGCCCTCAAGGATCCCTTGAACTGCCTCAAGGCCTCCAGGTACAGAAGCGCCGCATCTATGGAAGGCCAAGCATGTGATTTCACCGTCCTTTTCAACGTCCAGTTTGTCGTCTATTTTAGAGGTGGATTTTGGGTAAAAGTCTAAAATCATGCTGAGTAGGCTGCTCTTACTGCCCAACCACCATAATCCAGATAAGAATATGTGTTGAGTTGACAGAAATCCAACCATTATCGTCCCCTCACATTGAAAGCTTCACTGGGGATATTTATTTCATTTTGCCCTGACTAATGCCTTTCAGGCTAAGAACTAATTCCACCACCATCACTTGTATTTGGCAGACCCAAAATGGCTCCCATCCTAACAAGCTGTTTGCTTGGTGGAGTCATGTGTGATAGGAAGCCTTTGCATGTACAGATGTACAGCTGCACCTCAATGGACGCCCGTAGTTGCACGCTGAACAAATCATAAAAAGTAATCAAAGTACAGTAGCCAGGAAGTGCCAATCCTGGGAGCGAATTTGAACTTCCTGCTATCCGTGAGTGTTAACGTGTCGACATGCATCAACTCACAATGCGCTCACAAAGAGCGCATGTGTCTTGACACACATCATGTGTGTGTTACCCGAAAGCCATGCCAGCAGCTCTGTGAGACTGTACTGTAAGTACACAGTGGTGCTTTGAGCTAAATGCTAATGTCAGCATGCTAAGATGCTCATAATGAGAATGCTAACACGCTAATGTCAATCATTCTCACCATTTGGGCTTAGCATGTTAGCATGCTAACATCTGCTATGTAAACAAAACACAACGTTACTGGAAATGTCATTGGTTTTGCAGGTATTTGGTCTTGAATTCACAATTGGAAAAACTTTGATGATTGATGAGTGGATGACCCGTTCTACCTCAAGAGCCGCAGCCACCCTAATCGCCGAAGGCAAGATCACCAAAGTGAAAATCTCATTCTCAGGAAAACAACAATGTCTCAATATCAATTTTATTTCAGTCGATCCAGCTGGTGAACTGTTGAGTAGCTGACATTTCAGTCTGAATTGGGTTAGGTATTACCGTGCAGGGACACAAATGTCTGTTAAATTTGGTGCCAATCAATTTAGCGGACGTTAAATTGCTGTAACTCATTGGATAAGATAAAAGTTGATCTTCTTGTTGTCAGGGGATCAGCAAAGTCAGTAGGATTCCTCATCTGAGCACAGTATTTCTATCTATCTATCTATCTATCTATCTATCTATCTATCTATCTATCTATCCTGACTGGATGTCAGACTCTTTGTCTTTATTTCTTTCTTCACTTCTCTTTTCATTTTTTACTCGTCCTCCACATCCCTCACACCCCCTCGGCCCGCGTGTCCCACAGTTTTTGGACATGATTCGACCTTGCCGTGATAGACTGTCTCTGTGTTCATTCCTCTTTTCAGGACACCTCTCACCTCACCGGTCACAGGAGAGCGAGAGAAAAAGAAGAATGAAGTGGAGCAGGGATGGATTTATTGACGTGCGGCTCGGGCTCGGGTCGATGCATCAGAGTCTGGATCATGGTGGATGATGAGGCCTCTGGGTGTCAGGGACAACTTCATACAGGCCGGGGGCCACGCATTTATCTATGCAGCTCTGTCTAATCTATACAACTCAACTCTTTTTTAGCTCAGCACTTCTGGTTATTGTCTTTTCAAAGTGGAAAATCCTTAAAGCCTTCATTCAGATGATATTTGTCTCCAGGTTTTGGGCTGAGTTCTCTTCGCTGTGGTTTCTGTACAGCACCGTCTTTCACTTCACTATCATCATGAAAGATTATAGGGTTTAAACACCTAACTAACTAACTAACATGACTATTTGATATGTTTGCCTGTTTCTCTCATCTACGTTGGTGTATTTTAGGATTTATGTTGTCCAAACCAAAGTTGGTGATTTTTGGAGCAGTGAAAAGCCTAACAAAAACTATTTATTTGTAAGTTGCAATATTGCGATGGTGCACGAGGTGAAATGACCATTTTTGCCTATGGATTTTAGTGGCGAGACACTTATAGAATAATTATGACAGCCTTGTCAATGGCAAAAACAAGCACTTTCAGCGGAAGAGCATATTTATTCCTAAGGATTGCCACCATTGTAGGTAATTACACAAATATTATCACATCTAACTGAGTGAATTGAGGTTGTGATTTATCATTATCCGTCAGGTAAAATTACTGATTTTGTCAATGGCGTCTGGTTGACTGTAACACCTAACTGTTTTAGTCTAGTGCAGAATCGAGTAGCAGTGAATCTGAAAGTTTGATGTTGCCAAAGTTTGAGTTTCTGTAGGTGACACTGTTTTCTTTGCATGCTCATAATCGAGATCACTGCTCATGAGCTGCCCATTTCAAAACCAGAAAGAGTAAACTGATCAGTTCATGCTGAGGCTACTGGTGCTGTCTACTCGAGAAAAACAAGAGCATTTGTCATTTGTTCAAAATGACCTTACAGACAGCAGTAGGAGTAGTACTAGTAGTAATAGTATGTTATTTGTGCCACAAAACCTCATGTGGGCTGGAAGGAAATGACAAAAAAACTGTCTGTGACTTCTGTTTGCATCTTATTCTCTACCAACAGTCGATGTATTTTAAACATTAGCACGATCGTTTATATCATTTTATAACGCTCACCAAGTAGTTCTTTTAGTTTCTGCCTTAAAATTACCAAACCTCAACCTGAGCGGTTCAAAAACTGTTCAGTGGTGAATCATCATTCATATGTAACAGTTCTGGAAGGCAGTGACAAATGATGTTGGTAGTGCCAGATAAAAAAACAAAAAATGCTAATAGGGGTTGTCTGGGAGGTCAATGACAACAATTTGGTCATTTAGTTTGGCTGAATTGTCAGGATCATTAGACCACTACATGTGTAATGAACTGATTGGATTAAACAGCGGAGTGCATCAGAGGATGTTGATTTGTATAAAAAAAAAGCAGTCATGGATGATTATTTTAACATGTTGTAAGGACTTTCTTCTCTTCACACATTACAGTGGAGAATAAAAAGAAGCATGCATGAGAAATGAAGAGGAGAACATTGAGCACCAGAATGTGAATGATCTTAGAGTAAAGCAAAATGATATGAGCAGCTTCCTCATCACAGTACTAGTACATTGTAGACTTTTAGCTTAGATTCTAATATCCATAATTCTTTGTGTACAGAGAATCTGCATGATGTGACAGTGTGAATGTGCAGTTTGCTTGGTTTGCCAGTGGTTGTGTCAAAGGTGCCATTCAGTGGCAAGCAAGCCGGAGAGTCTCACATTACTGTGTTTTCTTTACAAGAGATCAGGACAGCTAACCAAGAGAGTTAGAGAGCTCAGGGCTCAAATCATGACAATAAATGACTAATTCATTAGGTTTTTGCAAAATGTACAATGGAACTTCACACAAGCTCTGTATCCCCAGGGATTATGTCCATATTTGATGATCTGATTTACATTCAATGCTTCAAAGTATAGTGTCGATGCGGGAAGTAGTGTGCCTTATAGGTAGGATGGTGGAAAGTAAGTGTGTGGAGATCATTACAATTTAGTCATTAGACATTCAGTCATTTAGCTGACACTTTTATCCAAAGCGACGATGTGACAAGGACATGTTAATGCAGCATCATAAGGTCCAGTTACAGAGGGGGATAGATTTATCACATCCAGTTGTTGGTAGTGTTGGAGAGGAGGTAGTCTCTGAAGAGCTGGGGGTCTTCAGGAGGTTTCTAAAGGTAGAGAGGGACGCCCCTGATCTGGTAGGAACTGGTAGGAACGTTCCACCAATGGGGAACAACAGACGAGAAAAGTTTGGATTGTCCTGAGCGTACGGGTGGCAGAGTCAGGCGTCGTTCAGTGGAGGAGTGCAACAGTCAGGAGCATATGGCTGTATAATCCCCAAATTCCACCGGATGCGGGCGTGCAGCGTTGCGTGTGCGCCGTGGTCACCGCAGTGATACACAGCAGTTCTAGTCAATGTTTCAAACTCCACCGGCTCCTCCGCGGTCCGGTTCAGAAGCGTCCCAGAAGCGGGCCTCCGCTGGGCTCCCCATTGAATACACGGCTGCGAGCAGCCCGTGTCAATTTACACAGAGCACCTCGAGCTGACAGGAAGCCAGACACAGAAAAAGCATAGAGAAGCCGGTGGATTTTCAAAATAAAAGCGAAACTAATTCACTACGTAGCATATTTACACATGTAGAAGCATATTTAGAAGCACATAAACCAGGAAAATGACCAAATCTGAGCAAGTAAACAAAGTCTGGCGAGCTAAACGCTTCTGAAACGCTCCCGGTGGGGTTTGAAGTCACATGCAGGACGGACCAAAACAGCGCCGCAGCTGCGAAGTGATGGGGACGTGCCTGGTGGGGTTTCGGGGTAAAGGCATTCAAGTAGGTGGGTGTGGAGGATGAGTGCTTTCATTTCCTGTGGACAGTGTTGCATATTTTAATCATTGCACATTTGAACTTTTTAGCCTTTCTGCCTTCAGTTCACTGGACATCCACTTTACAGGATTTACAGTCAAGTTCAGAGAAGGAAGCTAAAACAAACACACACACACACACAGGGTTCAGGCCAAGAGGGATGAACAGGAAACTATGGAGATAACAGTGCTCTGTGTTTTGTCAGAACAGTTTCTGTATCCAAAAGTGATCAGACATGATCAGCAACGGTTTTAGAGTTCACTGAGCTTAACTTACAGGTATGAAATGAGGCAACAATACACACAATTATATCACGCCTCAGTCAGTAAGTATATTTTTCACACAATAGAAAGAAATCAGATCAAATCACCATTTATAGAAGTTTAGTGAATCTAGCCCTGTGTCTCTGTGATGTGGATCACAGAGCTTAGTTTGACTGTAAAAGGCTCATATGAAAAGGTCAGGGACGAGTGTTGCACAGAGGGAGGGCCTGATGTGTTGAATAATACAGTAGATGATGTTATGGGGGGCACATGACGCCTCCTCCCATGATGCTAACATGCTTCCGTATTATTTTAGTCTCTGGCAGAACAGGGATAGTCCATATGGGTTAGCGTAGAGTCACCCTGTACAGTCCCGGTGAGGAGCGCTGTGGCTTTCTGCAAGGACATGGACAAGACACAAAGAGTTCAGGAGAAGCAGTCTGACACAAAATGCCAGGGAAGAGGAGAGGGAGGCACAGAGGAAAGAAGAGGAGGAGGAGGAGGAGGAGGAGGAGGACAGGAAGAATAAGTAAATAAAGCAGAGAGACTGATGGGAGTGAATGTGAGAAGGAGGGCCTGAGAAAGTGAGAAGAGAGAGGAGGAGAGCTGGAAATTAGAGAAAGAGAAGAAATTTAGAGAGAAATGTAATAGGTGATGGAGGAAATGGAAGAAAGCAGGAAAGTGAGAGGGAAAAGGAAGAGGCTGGAGAGATGATGATGAGATGGGGAGGGAGAGAAACAGGAGAGGTGAGGATTGGGGGACGCTGAAAGGAAAGAAGTCTGGCTCGAGTTTGACACATGAGAATTAAAAGTCAAGCTGAGAATGAACAGACTGAATATAAGGTGGAGAGTAAAATGATAATACTGTAATCTGGACAGTTTGACATGATTCAGACAGTGCAGTTTGATGAGACAGTTATGGATTTTAGACATGCTTTGTAATACTAAATAATTTAGTGCACAATATCTTACAACACGATAAGATACAATGTAAGACAGGATGACTGATATGATAAAAGAATTCAACAGTGACCCTTTTATCATACACAGTGACATAGTATTTATCTATATGAAATAGTACTACACTGTGATGTGCTATGATGTTATATATTACTTTTCATACCCTCCTATAAATGTTATTTTACTTGTAAGGCCATATAGCAGCTTTACATTGTTGTGTTTATGGTGTGTGTTGACCAAGCAGCAACATCTGTGACTGGGAAATGAAGCCTATGCAGAAGTGCCAAAAACTGTAATTCCTCGAGCGTCCACTTGAGGCTGGCTGCAGAACATTTCAACCTCCATAAGTCCCCATGTTAAAATGTCCAACTTCACAGCAGAAATAAACATGTTTACAGCCTGGTACAAAAAACACTTTTGGTCTCTATAGCTAATTTCCCCGTTCATGACAACTGTACTGAGGGTGAATTTTTATACAACTCAGCTGTTCAAATTATCGAGGCTTTAAGTTGTGCAGAATTAACAGCGTGGCCACTTATATTGACAGGTGGGTGCCACTACAAATGGCTTGTTTGAGCACCCAGGCGTCATTTGGCTCGCCTCAGGTCCGCTGATGATCCACGTCTTTGCCAATTTTTAGATTAGCCGGGAGGCGAAAGAGGCAGGACAGCCAGCATGGCGGTGGCCTGTGCCGCATATTTTGAGCTTCAAAATGGTGCTTCAGAAACCTATGAGTGACACTCATGCGCTGTCCATTCTTTTTACTGTCATTGGTGGCAACCAAGAGTAAACCCAACATAACATCGGCATTGGTTTGTGGAAAACTATTTTGAAGCCCCGAGGTTGACATTATGGCTGTCGCCAATCTTACTTGTTTTGTTGGTATTTTTGTTAACAAGGATTGTTCCATTGTCATGTGAATATGTTGTAAGGTTTTACATTGACCAGCTACAACATTAAAATGCTGCTTACACATTCATGCAGTAACAACGACATTAAAATAATATAATATGTAATAATTTAGCACAAACAGATACCATAATGGATCATTTAACTAAACACATAATAATTAACATACATTCCAAACGAGTTAGTCAAATTTAATTATCAATATAAAATTATATATATTATATATTATTATTATTATTATTATTATTATTATTATTATTATTATTATTATCCCAGATTTAGCCAAAACTTTAAAATAAAAATATGAAGCGATAAGCATTCAATACACATGTCATTTGAGTTATTATAATTATTACTTTTTTTAATTGCATAACATAAACAAACCTGAAAAATGTGAATGAGAAATGAAAGTAGTTGAAGTGCAGGAAGTATTTAATTGCCTCGTCCTCTCTTGCTAATTGTCCAGTTTAGCAGCACTTTGAAATGTGTGTGAGTGTGTGAACTGGGTGTGTACAGTATGCCCGCAAGCCTGTGGAGGAGCGCCAGAGGGGACAGCATGAATTGTGCCTCCCACAAAAAAACACACATAAACACACACTCATCTAGCTACTCTGGTCACTTGTTAAAACTGCACCAAAGTTTAAGAGAGCTAAATTAAAAAGGAGAGAAGCAAATGTGGTGAGGAAGGACTGAAGAGATAAAAGAGACAGAGCTAGGGAAGAAGAAGAAGAAGAAGAAGGTTAGAGGGGACAGAGGGCAGGCTAGGCTACTGCTGCCTGTCATACTGCGTCATAGTCACTCTGTGTGTGTGTGTGTGTGTGTGTGTGTGTGTGTGTGTATGTGAGAGACAGAGAGACTGTCCAACATAAAATGTTACTTGAAGCGGTGTTCTATTCCTCACAAATCCATGTGTGTGTGTGTGTGTGTGTGTGTGTGTGTGTGTGTGTGTGTGTATCTGTGGTTTGGGCTGAGGGCACCAGACGGGCAGGAGGGTAATTTGGTTTGGCACTAATGCAGGGCCGAAGATCTATGCTCTAGGTGAGAAAAGACACACACACGCAGAGACACACACACACACTTTGCAGTGTTATCTAAATGTAAGCAGACGGTTCACAGAAGCTCTGCTACTTCCTGTCTTACGTCACAGCCTCCCAGAGTCCCAGTGCGCATGGTAGACATGGCAGCGCAACCGTGTGTGTGTGCATGTGTGAGACTTTTAAGGCTGTTGATATATACTGTATATAATCACACAATGTACAGGTGTTTTTACATATAATCATTTTCTGGACTTCCTTTGTAAGACTGTGTGAAGTATGTGTGATCACTTATGTGTGTGTGTGTGTGTGTGCAATAGCTGAGCTTCTGTAATTTTGTAGCTGTGATGTTTATTTCCATGTGTGCATAAATATGTAGTTCTCTCTGTGTGTGTGTGTGTGTGTGTGTGTGTGTGTGTGTGTGTGTGTTTCCATACACTTTAATTCGGGCAGGCGACTGTGTGATGGCCTCACACCCTGTCACAGCAGCTCTTCATCTTCCTCTTCCTCCACCTCTTCCTCCCTTCAGCTCACACCACCAGCAGGGCGATTATAGCCTCGCCACCGTCACCCTGTTTACACCTTACCCGCCACCAATTACCAGGCTTTGACACCCGAGCTGTCACCCTGTGGGGGGGGGGCCACACTGTCACAGTCTTACCTGTGAATAGATACACAGAGAGGGGCGGGGCTGAGCCGAGAAAACACACTTGGATAACAATATTTAGTGCAAGTAAATTACATGCAAACAAATTGTTTAATTCTGACAACTTTGAAACAATATTTTGTGTAGTGCACCTGTTTTGTCGCTCATATTTTGTCATAATGTAGCGGTGGTAATGTAGGGACGCATCACTCATGATGCAATATTACCATAATTTGAGAAAATCATGCGCAATACACAATATTACACAATATCTATGTAAATAACATGAACATATATATGACCAAACGTAAGATTCTTGCACGATCACACGTGAGTTTTATGAAAAGCTGACATGAAACACGTGAACATATGCGTGCAGCAAAATGAACATGTGCCATCATTTCCATGCCAGATAGCTCTAAAACTGACAAAAGCTGTGCACCAACTCTCTCATTTAGAGAGTTTCCTGATGGACAATAAAATTCTGCCAACTGTAGCTGCTGTTAGCTAATGTTAGCTCAGTTCGTTAGCTGGGCTGCCTGGACTGTGAGCTCAGCGCACCGGGGGAGTGTTAGCATTTGTAAAACAGGCGTTTTGCAACCAGCGGGAAGAAGAGGAGGAGGGAAGGACTACTGAAAGGGAGCGGAGCCGACGTCATGCCAGAACTGGAGCTGGGCAAGCAGGGCAATGAAACCGGGCTCTACAGCCTCTGTGGACAAAGTGGCAGAGGCAAATAGAGCGAAGAATACGTTGACGGAAGGAGTTACGAAGAGAAAAAGAGAGTGTTACCGGGCTTGGGCCGCCAAACAAGAGTAAATCTTTTACCGACTTTTAGTCGTTGGTGAGAGCTTGGTCTAGTAAGTAATATTAGCTAGCAGCTATGTCTTGTGTTGTTGACATTGACCCTGTCGCCAATCTTATTTTGACGCCAGAAGTGACCATATTTAGATGAAAGTGGTATTGAGCATGGTTTCAAACACTAAAATAAGCCTCTGAAAACATTTCAAATAAAAGTGTGGTCATTTTGCCATTAGGCTAAATTTTTGGAGCCAGCAGAGTTGCCCTCTGCTGCTGCTGATTGCGGGTTCAAGACACCTCCATCCTGGCTTAATTTCAGACCCCAAAACTCTTTCCAGTAATATATCATTTGTGTCAACAATACTGTTGCAGTATTTGTATTGTTAATGCTTTTGTTATTTGTCAACAAATGATGGACATTTGGCTGAAGAGGACGTTGACAGAAGACGTAAAAAATAGTGTTACTGAGCATGGAGCCGCCAAACAAGAGTAAATCTTGGACTGACTTTTAGTGGTTGGTGAGAGCTTGGTGAAATAAACTTGCTAGTTTTTGATCATAAGTAATCAGTAGATCATAATGTAATCAGAACAAATACACGTGCACAGCTGTCCATATTTACCACAGTAGGATTACTCTCTGAAACTGGGGATGCTAAATCACAAAAATACAAATTTCTACATTATGTTAATGTCAGTAATAAAGTCCTCATTTTCTTTGGAGTTATATATAATGTATATATTGGAAAATTCAAAAATAGCACCAAAGCTCAACTCCCTTTCTTCTCTCTCTCTCTCTCTCTCTCTCTTTCTGTGGTGTGAGTGTGTGTGTGTGTGAAGAGGTGCTGCACAGGAGTGAGGCGAGTGTGGTCTACTGTGTGAAAGGGTGGGACAGAGGGCTTGGCCTGGAGCACAGCTATGATTAATGGACACACACACACAAACACACACCATCATCCCTCCTCTCTGTCCCATACTCGGGTCACGTCTTTTTAACCCCTGTAACGCAATGACACACACACACACACACCCACACACACACCTGGGCCAGCTTGCGTGAAACAGTCAAGCTGTTTGTTACACAGGGGAGGAGAGCGGTAACCTTGCGGCCACTAAAGCATTAGCTAAAACAGGACAATGGTGACTAGGTGTGTGTGTGTGTGTGTGTGTGTGTGTGTGTGTGTGCGCGTGGCTATGTGTGTGTGTGTGTGTTAATGAGCTGACCTGTTTGGTCCACCTGCTCTCCCCAGCTGGCCGGGCTGAGATGGAGTCGGATGCCGTAAATATCTGGAGGAGGCTCCGCTGGGCTTTACTTCACCTCCCTCATCCCTCTCTCCTCCGCTCTTCATTTCTGCCCTCTCGTCTCACTTCACCTCTCCTCCCTCCATCTTCTGCCCTTGTGCTCATCTCCATCATGTCGGCCCCCTTTGCTTTTCTCCGTCTCCTTTCTCGCTATTTCTCCGTCTGAGCTCTCCCCTCATCTCGCTCATGCGTTCTCCTTTTGCCCTCTCATCTCCTCTCCTCTTCTCCTCTCCACCTCAGTTCCTCTCCTCCTGCTTCTCTTATCCGTCCCCTTTCGTCCTCTCACCTTCCTTTCAATTTCTCCTTCCTATTGCCTTACATCTTCTTCATTTATTTTTGTACTGTGACCTCCAGTGGAGGACTGTCCATGAGTGCTACAGTACAAACCTGTGTCTGGCCAGCCCAAATACTGCCTTACTCTTCAAAATATAGAGTTTCTGTCTCAGTGTTATTGGTCATATGAAGGTTAACAAGGGGTCAACGGTACAAAGAAATGTGTTGGATGAGAAAAACAGGTCAGCTCACCATTAAGAGCAATAGCTGCAACAGTGGCGCTAGACATAGATGAAAAAAACCTAAAATAAAATCAGATCAAATAAAAGTTAAAAGTGGAAAGATATAAAATACAAAATAAAAGTATAATTATATAAACATTATGAGTGTACTATACACTGTTGAAATATGAAAGGATTGCATCTAAAAGTGTATACAGAGTATTGAAGAAGTATGACTGTATGAATAAACATGAATGTGCTATATAAATACATATGAAAATTGAGGATTGTGTGTAAGAGTGAAGTGTATACACAAGTATCAGGTCCCCCTCTTGTGTTATGGTGGTTTTGATGTGCTGTCAGGTGACGCAGTATAAAGAGCATGAATGTGGCCCTATAGAGGAGAAGGCTGGGTGAATGTAGGGGTCAGTACGACACACAACTTTTACACAGGGGACCACTGTTGACTTCTTTGAAGTTATATATGCAAGTAGTTTTTGTGCCTACAGCTAATCAAAGTATGACCGCTCCACAACATTAGCCACACAAGCTTTATTTTGGAAGTCTGGCTGCACGATGCATATTTCAAATTGCTAATCTGATCATGAAGCCCCGTGCGTCCAGAAACTGATGCTAAAGGGGCAACTGCAGCGTCCACTGATGAAGATGCCACATTTGACGAGCTGATCTGCACATCTGGATTCAAGCTGGGGAGGCTATCCCTCCTATCTGTCACAGGTTGGGAGGGATGTTCACACTTTTAGAGTGACAATACCTTTGTCAAGGTCTATGTTCTGATTGTTGTGGATTATTTTGAGAATGAAGTGCACATTCAGTTCACTGTGTAACAGTTTGGACACTTAGGAACAATTAGTGCATTTAACAAGTACTGTGTTCTGTTCAAGGCTACATGACTTCCTATTTTGACTTTAATACTCTTTATGAGTTCAAGGCTTGTTTAATTTATTTAGAGATTAACTTAATAAGAAGTTGATTTTATTCTTTTTTTTCTTTTTAATAATTATTATGTGCAACCATTTTTGCCCTTTTTTTGTCACCCACCTCCACCCAGCTCTTCGGAGAAGAAATATGTGCAGGAACTATTTTAAACTCTCTTTCCCTCTTCTAAGTAACCCCAACACAACATCTAGCAAGTCTTCAGTTTTCCAGTTTAAGGTTCATACAGTCACATTATTATACTGATGCTGGTCTACAGTATTCATTGCAGAAATTGCAGTTTTCTTAAGAAAATCAGGTAGCACTGTGCTGCAGGCCACAAAGCAAATCACTAAAAAATCCACAAAGTTGTCTACTCCATGTCCCTGAATTACAAGGCAACATCATGTTCACCCCTCTAATTATGAGCTTACTGTATATGTTAGTGTTTGAGTGGTGCCAGCAAAAGAGAGTTTTGAAATTCTTCTAATATCTTCTCGTGATTAAAATGAGTAGTTGTAGTTTTAACTGTACCTTCCATCCTACAGAATCTACTGAAATATACCCATAGTCCATTTGGGTTGCTAAAAAACTAGATCAGATTTATCATACATTTTGTTAAAATCTTAAACTAGTTGTATCTCTGCATCATGAAAGGGTCTTCAACATGAAAACATCCTCACTTACTAAAAAAATATACATAATATATACTTTATCACTAACAGTATCAGCTCTGCCCCTAGAAAAGTAAAGGGAAGCTGTCGATGAAGGATGAACAAAGGGAAGAGAAATGGAGCTAGTTGTTCGAGGTATGTTGTGAAAATTAATACAGGTTTCAACTGTTTTTTTTTTTGTCAACTATTTCAATGAAAAATCTTCATACAGATTTTCTTTTGAATCGCAGCACTATAGCAGTTAGTTCCACATTCATACAGCAGATGTATGGCGAAGGACATCCGAGAAAGCATAGGACTGAATTAAAACATCATAATCATGTTTTATTATATTCCTGCCATGGTGCTTCCTGAGTTCTTTCACTTCATATAAAAAAGTTAAATCACATTTTTTTTTTTTTGTGATTGTGGACATCTGCTCATCGTTTAATCAGAGCTCCAAGTCATTGCATTGTCTAATACATACACCAGAATAGGTAGAAAATAAAGTTTTGTGATGGGATAATCAGGCCTGTCAGCTAAAGCAATTTTAAACCGAAGCTGTCATTTTAAGAACATCTTAGCCGTGACATTTTATTATTGTATGAACCACTCAACATGAAATAACACTTTGGAAGGCTGACAGTCTTCAGTCATTTTGAGGTTATCAAAAAAAGCGAGTGAAAGCATGAGTAAACTTTGATATGTTGGTGTTTTTTGTCCCAGAAACCTTGTTTTATATAATTTCTTCCAGCTCCAGCTCAGTAATTGGTTGATATACTGTAGGTCAAGTCACTATTTTTCCATAGTGGTTGATGCTTTACTAAACAGTTTTCAAATTTCTGGCTGGCTGGTAATGGAAACTGTCATCAAAAGTTCATCAATTGTATCTAGCTAGCTAACTATTGTTAGCTGGCTTTAGCCTTATAGAACTACATTGACCAGACATCCCTCTTATCCGGGATTGTCCCGGTTTCCAGCTGGGTGTCCCGAATCTGGACATTCCACCAAATTCCCCCAAGTTTTTACCAGAATTAAAAATAGTTATGATGGCCCGATTGTACTTCTTTTCAGCACTCCAGGTAGATGTCTATCCCGTTATGCCCACTCATTATTACCCAATCCAATATCAAAACATAAACAATACACCACATATCTAAATTTAGGAATTATTTATGCGCGTCAATCAATCAATGTGTCTCAAGGGTCATCAAGGGTCTTAATTATGTAATTTCTTGGCTATGTTAATGACATCGAGCTAGAAGACTAAGGCTAATGCTACACGTTCCAGGTAAACATAGTGCATGGGGGCGTTTGTTTACTAAATAAAATAGGTATTAAACTCTTTTTTGGCACCTATTAATCAATTCTGAGCAATTTTTCTTTTGTATTTTTACATTTGGAAATGGTAAAAAAAATTCCTCTCTTAAAGTTGCCCAAACCAGGCCTGACATGCCTGGTTAAGATTTGTTGAGCTATGATTGGACAATCTCCGTTAAGGGGAGGGGTTTACTGAACACACACAATTGATTGCACATATAAAAAAAAGAGATTTATTTCTCTGGGAAAATAAGGATTGTAACATTCACAGTAGGATGAACATTTTGTCTGCTGTCTTACTGTCGGTCTGCCAGCGTCGATGGGATGAGTAAGAACATAAATACAGGCTTGGGAAAAGCAAAGCTGTACCTAATTTGGCCAAGCCACACTGTGACCAAATTAAAAAGAAAGCTCATACTGGGAAAGAAATAACAAATCCCAGACTAATACTTAAGGGTTAAACCCAAGACATACTTGACCAAAATCCACATTCCATTCTGGATACACCTTGCAAACACACACACACAAGAAGTTCAGTGTATCCTGAGCTGATCAACATAAATACAGTACATGAGGGAAATGTACAAAAATAAGTGTGTAGACTGGAACGTTGAGCTCATTCGTCAATTGATAAATTGCAAGTGGTTGATCATTTAAATGCGATGTTATTGATTTAGTTGTTACTTTGTATTGTCAAGATTAACCTGCTTTAGAAGCAGATACAGAGCGAGAGCGAGAGAGAGAGAGCCCTGACTTGTTAATGAATTCAGTTTTGACTCAGTAACAACTGACACAGTTTGGAGACTGTGTGGGAGACCTGCATGTGTGTGTGTGTGTGTGTGTGTGTGTGTGTGTGTGTGTGTGTGTATACAGTCGGTGAGTGCGTGTCACATACAACCCTTTGGATGGCTGTATGGAGTATAAGCACACACTTTCATACACTCTTTGCAAATAAACAGCAGTGTGTGTGTGTGTGTGTGTGTGTGTGTGTGTGTGTGTGTGTGTGTGTGCGCGCGAGCGTGCATGCTTGTGTGTCTACATCAGTGTATGATCATGCACGCTTACGCTCGACTCCATCCTCCTACCTCCACTCCACACCATGTGTGTGTGTGAGTGTGTGCGTGTGTACAGTACAGCGAGTGCCTGCCGGTGTGCGCTCAGTGTGCCTTTATGCAAGGCAGGTGAAAGAGGTAAATTGGGCCGTTCCATCATGCGATGCGGGGAGGCCAGGCTGACATGCTGATCAGGTGTGCATGCATAATGGCCACCAAAAATAAGCTCTGTTTTGAATAATGCCCCCCTATCCAAAAAAAAAAAAAAAAAAAAGAGAGAGAGAATAGAAGAAGAAGAAATGCGCCGGTCTGCTCTTGGTCCGGCTGGGATCTCATCCATCTTAACAATGAATGGAAATCAGAGACAGACTGCCACCGACTGGGGCCTCCACAGAGCCCACTTACATCTCTTTCTCCCGCTCTCTCTCTCTCTCTCTCTCTCTCTTTCTCTATCTCTCTATCACCCCTTTATTCTTTGACCCTTTCCTCTCCCTCTTCTCCTCCTCTCTTTTGCTTTTTTCTCCCTTTTTCCTCTCTGCTGCAAGTTTTTCTCACTTGACTATATATATATATATATTTTTTTTCTCTCTCTCTCTCTCTCTCACTCTCACTAAACTCCCCCTTGCCTTTCTCCCCCTCTTTCACAGTGCTGTAGTGGTAAAAAAAAAAATGTGAGGATAAACTGTACCATACTATGTGGTCAAAAGTATTTGGACACCCACACGGCTAGATCAACCTGTCTAGTTGGCCTCAGGGCAAAATTTTGGCCACCCTGACCTCTTGCCCTCTGCTCAAAGTGTATGTTCCCATCAAAGCACAGTTCATTATTTGCCCAGCCAGCAACACTCCAGCTCAAGTTGTCTTTTTTTGTGGGTCGGTTCTGATAATCTGATTAAACACAACGTTATTTGGGAAGGTGCAGCACGTGAGCGCAGTATACAGTAAAATGACAGAAGAGTTAGATCTGTACACCTCTACAAGATGTTTCACAAAATAAGATTACATCAAATTAGATCTCAACCCACGGCCCAGGACTCCTGAGAGGGTCAGTGGATGCTTGGGGTCGCCAAATGGTTGTGGAAAATAAAATAAAATAACATATCATGGCAAACAGCGCAAAATGAGAAACAGGAGGCAGCTTTCAGTGACCCTTTAATGGCATTAAATACAGGGGATTAGCTCAAATACACCATGTGCTATAGGCTACATACTGTTCTGTCATTTATTGTTCTTTTAGGCCTGAAGCAAACATGTTAACTGTGAAGGTCGTTATTTCAGTAAATCTAAAAACACTAATGAAAATGAATTGTGTTGTTCTGTCTGTGGGTGAAGCAGAGGTCCTAAAACCTAAAAGGTTGAGAACCACTGGATTAGATAATAACACAGGACCCACCTAAAAACTCCTCACCTAAAAAAGACCTCTAAAAACTGCTTTGTGCTAATTTCAATGAATGAATATATCTTTAGCACTATTTAACCTGACATAAGGGCTTTAAGGTGGGTGCTATTTTATGACATAACCTTGAGGCTCTGTCTTGACGAGGGTCTCTGAGTCAAAATGTAGTTTTAAGATCATCATTATCTCTGTTTTATGTGATGCATATTCCTAAATTAATGTGTTTAAAATCAAATCACCATCCAGCAGCTCTGGGGTCAGGTAATGGCCTCCTTAGTTCTTATGTGTCCTTAGGGATCTGAGGCCATAAGGAAGTTGCCCTCTTGCTTTGGATACCCCCGTTCACATACTTTTATGTCCTGTTGGTCTGGGTATGGGTCATCCTGCTGGATGCTGACTCATACAATGATATTTTAGATAACAGTGTTGTGTTAAGAGTTCAGAAAAGTGATGATGGAACACGGTTTTTACTGCTTCACATGAAGAAAACGTTTTGTCCAGTCAAGGTGGAATCAGTTCAAACTGTTTAGTGAACTCTCTTTCCTCTTTCATTGCCAGTTACACTGAAAAAAATTGGAGTGTTATTTACTTGGGAAAACCTAGGAAAGTTTTTGCACTTAGAAATTGTAAGTAAATTCTACAAGGGCGATCATCAAGTAAACTTTACTTGCGGATATAAGTTTCTTCAATGACCATATTAATAATCATTCAGTAAATTACCTGAGGTTTGCTAGTAAAAGAAACTTATATCTGAAATCCGTTGAAAATGTTCTGTAGCCAACTTCAAGTGGCCACTAGAGGAATTACAGTTTTTGGCACTTCCACATTGGCATCATTTCCCAAGTGACACATTCAAGGACCTGAACGAATTACATTTTGTCATTTTTGCCTAAAATATGACTTAAACGTTTAATCTGTGTGTGTATATAGTTGAATTCATTTTCTGCTGATCGACACGTTGGAGAATGCTGACTGAGAGCCGGGCGTTATCACTCAACATCAGTGTTGGACTTCATTATTGTCGGTGTCTGGTGTCTGAATGGGAGCAAATCCCAACATCTGCAGGAAAAGCTGAAACCAGAAGAGTGGAGGCTGCTCTAGAATCAGATTAATGGTGTTGGAATTATGTTTTTCAACTAATCACACACGGGTGTAATATTCAGTCCACGTCCTTTTAACCATCTACAACCTGGAAACAGATGATAGAGAATTAAAGTCACAGTTTAGGTAAAGAAAAGAAGTTTTA
Organism: Sciaenops ocellatus; assembly: GCA_033000465.1. Taxonomy (NCBI): domain Eukaryota; kingdom Metazoa; phylum Chordata; class Actinopteri; family Sciaenidae; genus Sciaenops; species Sciaenops ocellatus. The sequence continues at coordinate 4,574,838 of CP136872.1, read as the reverse complement.
CCAGAACTGCTTACCTTTCACTACACTCACTCTCGTCTCCTCCTCTGTATCTAAACATGCAGTTTTTCTTAATTTCCTCGCTGTCTCCTCCTCTCTCTAATCCGTCCCTTCTCTCTCTCCTGGGTAAAGAAACGAGCTGGCAGTATAAGTGTTATTCATGGCTTGGACAGAGGGTGAGTTTTATTGCAGGTAGATAAAAAGATATCGTCCTTCTGCTGCTGTCTACATGCACTATGTACACTGTCGTTAATATGTGATGTGCTTCTCTGTAGCGAATGGATGTGCAATTAAGATAACCGCAACAGTGTCACTTTAGTGTGAAGAAAAAGAGTAAAATATAAGTAGTGTACTTTATGCTGTACAGTTGGAATGGCCTGCATCCAGCCAGCCAGTGTGCTGTTTATGAAAATACATGAATACCGGCAGTGTGTTATATTTTAGTTTTGCATGTGTGAATGATGTATTTATAGTATTTCTCTTTATTATGGTGTTCAGAGGTTTCAGAGGCGTTCCCACCCTCACAAGGTGAAAATACAATTCAGTCCAAACTTTAGCATTGATTAAAGTTTTAGTACCCACCCGGCTTTTGATGGTCCGCCTAAAATGAAAACAAACACACTTTTTTTCTTTTTTACACTTTCTACCCTTGTAATGAATTTGGTGACATCGCTGGCCTCGAGGACTGCTACTGGAAAATAAAGAGACGCCATATGTTTGAGATTTCAGTGATATTATGTACCTGCATTATTTTTACAACAAGGCTTTCTTTATGAAAATTAACACACAATGCACGCTCATATGCGCTAACTTGTTTTTCATAGCAACTTGTTTTTCTTTTAAAGGCCTTAAGAATTGTGCTGTTTTCACTTTTAAAGATGTTTAGTATCATCTCAAAGTTTCATTAAAAATAAAATAGTGAAGCAAAAACACAACAAATGTTCAGAAATCTGTGTTACATCTGTATCTGGGATACTACACATTCAAAAATCAAGAAAAACGATAGAAATGGACCAGAGGATTATTATTGATGACTCAAACAGAGAGAGAATGATGACATGATGCAGCAGTGAAGGAGCTGTCGCTGTGCAAAAGAGCAGAAATGTCTGTCACTTTTCCGCAGTTCACACTCTGCTCCAAAGAACACATTTTCATCCTGTGATGATTCCGACGCGCCACGTGATCGGAGCTGATAATGAGTCCACTGGGATCCGCTCGGGTGTTATCAGAACCTGAGACCTGAGCCAAACACGAGACAAATTTGGATCCAGCTCCAACGCAGGTCACGGTCCGGTCTCGGTTACACTCCACCATTTAAAGTTGAACTGTGGACTATGGCCTGCAGACTTAAAAGACGCAGATCTCATTACTCGATCACATTGAAACGCCGTCTTTTAAGAAAGGATGCTGGGAAAAAAAGCCACGAAAAGGCCGGTCTTGAAGGCCAATCACAGAGAGGATTACACGAACGGTGCTGATACAGCAGCAAAACTGACTGTGTTGTTTTGAAAATATAAAAATGTGAGACTAAAGGTGTCTTTTCATCAATGTGTCGAATTCCGAGCTCTTAATCTTAACAGGTTTAACGGTCATTAAGAAAAAAAAGACACCAATCGCCATGGGATAATGTTTGAGAAAGGTGGAGGAAGAAGAATGACTGATGGAGGAGAAGAGATGATAGAGCTATCATACGAAACTATGGAGGGGGGGGCGGTAAGTCAAAGAATGAAAAGAGGTTACTTAAGGGCAATGGTGACAAGGAGAAGAGGAGGAAAAGAACAAGACAGGAGACGAACAAAAAGGAGAGAACGAGGACAGTGAAAGTGAAAGCGGAAGAAAGGGAAGAGAAATAAAGGAAGAACCAAGCGAGTGGCAAGGACAATGGTTTGCGAGGGGAGGAGGTGGAGGAGGGAGGGAGGAGGGAGGAGGAGGAGGAGGGACGAGAGATGAAGTGGTAAAGGATGGAGTGTGGATAGAGAGCGTAGGGGAGGACAGGAGGGAGGAGGAGAAGGAGAAGGAGGTGGCGGCGGCGGCGGCAGGGCGTGTTTCTATGTGTAAGCGTTTCCTTCAGCCGGGGTGATTGAGCACCTCTGCCCTGAACTCTGGGTAATGAGCGGAGAGAAAAGGGAAAACTTCTGCCCTGGAAACTTCCCAAATTATTTAGAGGCTTATGGAGGCGGGAAAAAAATTACAATATGCACAATCCACCTTCTCGATACCGGATGAAAAATAATGAAATTCTTTGTGACAGCCCTTCCAACCTCTAGCTGTATAATGATTCCTCACCCCCCCACCCCACTCCCACCTCCACCCGCCCCCCCCCCTTCAGCACCCCCACCCCCCTGGATCTCTCTCTCTCCCTGAGCCTGTAGTATCCGGGTACATCTGTTTTGCATGAGATGCATAAAATGACAGGACTTAGACAGCCACTGCATCTAGTGACAAAGATTACTGTCAGCCACCTTCGCCAGTTAATACATCATTGCCACTGGTCCATTCCCTGCCTCTGTCTCCTAGCGACAGCCTATCCCTCGGCGAGGCCCGGGCCATGTGATGAACCCCCCCAACCACAACCACCACCAAACATACCTCCCTCCGCTACTCTTCAGCTTACCTTTTACATTAAAAAAAAAGAAAAAAAAAGAAGAAGAAGAAGAAGAAGAGGAACTGCTATTTTCAACTTTACATTTTTATTGTATTACCATAAAATATTGGTGGGAACACAGCATCGGCGTTCATATCTGAGGAATTTGATTCCGGTGGTGATTATGCCGCGTTTTGACTTGTTAATCTGCAGCTGCGAGAGAGAAGAAAGTGGGGGCAGAGATGGGGGGAGAGAATAATATTTGCTTTTGGATATTAGTTTTTTTTCCCCCTATTAGATACAGGACATAGAAACTTTTAAATGGTACAAGCCAGCAGGGCGGGGAAGAGCAGAGAAGAGTGTGGAGAATAGCCTCTTAACATGCAAATGGTATGCAGGGTTATCTGATGGTCCACTGGTTAAAAAATGGCTATTTTGGTTGGATAGGTTTGGTGAAGTCATTACAGTTGGTCTCCTGGTTTCTGCTTTTTTGAAAATGAATACTTTGTTTCCTGAACAGACACACGGAACAACACAGACACGGTGAACAAGGCCGGGATGTGGATTGATCATGTGGTTTAGCCACTTAGCCATCAAACTAAACCTACAGCCTTGTTTAATATTAGCATGATGAGGACCAAAAAACTAAAGGTCTTTTCTATTTCCTACATTTTCCTACAACAGTAAAGTAGCCAGTAGGATATTATTACCTATCCAATCATCTTTTTACCATAATAATCTAGGACTGTGCTTTACTACATTATGATTTACTGTAAACAAAAACACTTCCTTACCCAAAACATACAGTGGCAGTGGAGATGTCTTTGTTACACCAATGACGCCTAAAAGGCAAAAAAAAAAAAAACTGGCTGCTGCTTAAAAAAAAAGTTGTTTTTACGGTAAAGAAAATGGCAGCTGTGGTTGACTTTGGTATAATTTTACCGTAATAAATATGGTAGAACTTTTTCTGTTATGATGAAAATGATCAAGGTTGATGTTTTATTCCATATTATACCATATAAATATTTTTTTTTTCACCAAAGGAACGCTGGTTGCCATATAATTGACTGAAAATACCATATAAAAGGCAATGTTTTAAAATATTACAGTGTTTTACCATACAATTAAGAGTCTGTCATTTAAAATACCACTTTATTCTGTATAAATTATCTTAAAATGCAATACAAATAATGGTTTCACCATGAAATATAACTGTGTTTTACTGTAAAACATATTTCATGGCATATTTTCGTCTTTTACTGTCATGGTTTAGAGGTTTTTCACCCTAAAATCTACAGACATTTTTTTTACAGTGTAAATTTCACTTGCCAACTTCACAAAATTATTTTGTATACAATTAAACTAGTCATATTTACCTATACTTTTCAACTCAGGTCAACTAAAGCTTAACATTATGAGTGCACAGGGGGATGTGCTTGAAGATTTGGATCAACTCGTTCTCGTTTTGGCAGCTGGATAGTGAGAGAGATTTCAGTGAATCAGTGGGACTGTAAAATGAAGCAGCATTTAAAGTGTAGATCGTAAAAGTGTCCTCTGAATCAAAGGATGCTCAAATGTAAAACGACTGCAGAATTTAATTTAAATGTCACATCACAAACAGTCCACGCTGAGGTCTTTCCAGACACATCCAGCACAGCAGCACCGCTGCTGCATTCTAACATAATCAATTCAACTGTATGATATCCATCTTTAAGTCAATCTCTTTGTTTATAAAGCACATTCACAGATAACACATGTTGACTAAGGCGCGGCACAATTTTCATGGCGAGATTGAAAATCACCTGTGTGTGTGAGTAAGCAGTGCAGAATGGCACAAAAACATACAAACTAACTCATGTCTGACGCGTCAGAGCTGCAGCGTTGCAGTCACATTAGTGCAGGTGGAAGCTGCAGGTAGAAATAGCCCTCATCTCTGTGCTCGCACGGGTCATCTTAGAATTATCTTCTCTGCAGGTTATATTTGATTGTCTGGATTTGGTGAGCCGCAGTTTCATTCATACATGAATGGTGATGCTTCTTTCATTTGAAAGTGCAGTGCTGATCGCCATTGTCTCACGCTTGTTTGAATAGTTGCCACAATTCTTGCAAAAGTTGAAACCAGATTTTAAAAAAATAGGAAAATTAGACCACAAGCCATTAAACTAATGATCTAACGGCTGGTTTAGATACCTGCTAAACATCTTTAAAGGATTTCTTCATGCAAAATTGCATTTTTTTGCTATTTTATCATGAATTGCCGCACTTGAATGAAACATGTCCCAATATTTTTTGCACATTGTGGATCCTTGTGCAGATTGAACTCTTATTAAAATGACAAATATTGAAGATTTTGCAGCCTTTGTGAAGACGTGCACTCTGCGAGTCCTCACTAGTTTTAATTTAGTCACACACCTGACTTATTGATAACACCTACCTGTAATATCAGAACAGTACACACATGCACAAACACTGATCCCTGCTGTGTGATGCTCACAAAGTGATGGAACAAGACAGAGAGAGAGAGGGAGAGAGAGGGAACCTTTTATTTCACTCGTCCTTGTTCTTATTCCTTTGTCTTACATTTCTCTGTTCTCATTCGCTTTGGATTTAGTTGTTTTTATTGACTCACGCTGCTTTTCTCTTGTCATTATTTCTACCTTTTCCTACTCGCATCCCTCTCTCTTTCATCCCTTTCTCCCCACCGCCACCCCCCAAACCCCCCTTCCTCCCCTCCACTGACATTGTAATGTTACTGCACACGACTTTATCTCGCCTGAAAAGGTGAAGCCATGAATGATCTCTCCAATTTAAAAGCACTCAACCCTCACGCCGCCTGAAATGAATATTTTGCATATATTCATGCAACAATGATTCAATTTGAGGATATTATTTGCAAACAGTGGCTGAATTCTCTGCAGCATTAATAACAGAGTGGCGGGCCGATATCACCGGGATGAAAAATGTATTTATTCTGACATGTTTAGAATGAACCAGCGCGATTAATTAAAAAGTAAACAATAAAGAGAAGAGTCAGATGGAAAAAAGAGAGATGGGAAGAGTCTGTGAAAAGGTTCATTGACAATTTGTTATTTCTCTTTTGCTTGTTTGAGCAGTTTGGGGGTTGTTTGACTTTGTTACTATTTGAAGTTTTTGGCCAAAAGGGCGAACGCTTAATGTACGTACTCAAATCATTTATTACATTTATTGTAAGGAAGCCAAAAGGACCTACATTCCACATACCTTATCTCTGAAACTGTGAGAAACAAGTGCGGTTTCACTAGTAAGAGACAAAACGGGTAAAGATCACTCTTTCCCTGAGAAACAGTAAATATTCTGCTCTCAAAAATCAGCAAACACATGAATAGAAGCCTTTATAATCCCTCTGTGGTCAAACCCTGGTAGAGATGTCTTTAAACAAACTCTCTGCGGTCCGTGACGGGAGAAGTTTAAACACGGCACAATTAGTCTCCGAGCTAATTCACAGGTTCTGCCCGGTTGTGTGTTTGGCAGCGGTTGAGGGAGATGGGGATTAAAGCAGTTCCACAAGTGAGCGTTTTACGTTAAAACTAACATCTGTTCAGTGTTTTCTCATGGTGAGCTCCCTCAGTTTTGGGAAATACAGCAGAATATATGCAATGTAACCCTCGTGACCAACACAGAAGGTAAAAAAAAAAAAAGGAGTCTATCATACAAAGCTCGGAGTTTGTGCATGTGTGCAGTAGCAGAACAATGTCACAGAGGGCACATGTGGAAAACACATGACCCGCTCTAGTTCCATTTCTGTGGGAGTAAAACGTTGATGATTATAAGGTTGCTGCATTTTTGATGTTCTCTCCTTTCAACACAGCTTTACCTACATGCATCTGGCTCAGTGTGCTCTCCATGTCATCTCAGCGTATGCACTTATTTAGATCTGCTTTGGACAAAAAAATGAAGGTACTACAACCTGGTATTTAAAGTGGAAACATTTTCTCCCCCTAGTGTTTCCAGGTGGTATCACAGTTTGCGAAGCTGTCGCAAAGAGTGCATAGTGTTCAGAAGAAATGATCAACACTGCTCTGGAAATAAGAGACATGAAAGAAACATGCTCACTGAAGAGGTAAATTAAAATTGTCACAATTGTATATTGAATTTGGACAGGTAAAACAGGCAAAGTATTAATGTGCACTGCATATTAATATCAGCTTCAGTAACCTTTTGCTTCGTACATACAAGCAAGCACAGCAGAGGTTGGTGCCGGGTGGAGTCGGGGTTACATTAACATTAGAAGAAAAAAGAAGAAAACTCGGGAGTTTGTTTATTTATTTAGTTTATGTATAAGTCTCATAAATTGGAAAATATCAGCCTGCTGGCAGACATAATCACATAGTGGAAGAGAGGCTAGGAGGGAACCAATCTAAATGTGCGAAGTCGCCATTACACTGTGAAATCAACATTTACTTCATAATGATAAGTTAAAGCACAGGCGTGTATACTTCCACTTTAACCTGCAGGTTTTATTCAATTCATTTTCACTCAGGAATAGCAGCTTACCATCCAGCCCAATGGCAAAAATATCTATTTATCTATAAAATCTATAAAATGTCACACTGTCATCATCGGACATGCAGGATTACAGCCCTCAAAGCACAAACACAAAGTGCAACGTGTAACATGTCAGTTTGTTCAACCTGTGTGTGTGTGTAAAGAAATGTGAAAATGATATTTAATATTTTAGATGTCACGCGTTGGAACTATTTCTTGACAAAATACACTGTATCCATCCGCCTAGTACATCTGTGCAGCATCTCCAGATACTGTAGGTTGCCAGATATGATCAGCGGGCATGTGGTTTAGTGGAGGTGCCATACCTCACAGACTCACTGTATGAAATATAAATTCTTGCCTTTTAATGATATACCCATTGATGCTTCTTTTATGGGAGTGTATGTGTGTATGTGTGTGTGTGTGTGTGTGTGTGTGACGTGAAATAAGTTTTCAGTCGTGTTAGTTAGTGGGAAAATAAAAAGAGGATAACTGATCAGTTAAATTGGTAAATGATGTGCTCATAACATTTTTGGCAGTGGAAAGATCTAATCCTACTTTTCCTCTAATAAAAGCAAGAATATAGCAGGCTGTGTGCCAGTGTGTGTGTGTGTGTGTGTGTGTGTGTGTGTGTGTGTGTGTGTGTGTGTGTGTGTGTGTTGTGTGTGTGTGTGGGGGGGGCTTTACAGAAGTTCTCTCAGTGTGAATCAGTTTCCTGTGTCATTAGTCTAGATCCACTCTAATGATGGTCCCACTGGAGCGCCACTTCACACACACACACACACACACACACACACACACACACACACACACACACACACACACACAAGTTAAAATCCATCCTGCGCTGAGTGCGGCAGATATGAGAGGTTGCGGTTGCATATGCGAGCATATGTATGTAAATTCCATCATTTACGGCATTATCTGGAGGAGGTATTGTCTCTCCAACGTAATGTATGACTGCCAGGGAAACATGAAAGAGAAAGAGAGGGAGAGGGGCTCATATGCATGCAGAGAACCGATATGCCATAACATATAATGACAGTTCCTGCATGTGGAAGAAGAAACAGGGAGGCAAATGAGAAAGAGAATTAGAGAGAAGGAGAGTGAGAAATAGTGAGACAGAGGACGAGAGAGAGAGATGAGAGAAAGAGAGAGAGGGAAATTGAAGAGGCATGGAGAGAGCAGGGGAGAAAATGAGGGAGAGTGGAAAAAGAGCAAAATAGGGCTCAACTCGTGTGGGCCTTTTCAAGCTGAACACAGATTCTTTGGATTAAAGGATGCTGGTATTTTACACCAGTATGACCAGTTGCAGAGTGGAGGTAAAAGCCTGCATTGTGTCACACCATCAGGGGTGGACAACAGCGACTTGAGGTCTGTTTTTTTTTTTTTAATTTAACGTGCACGTCAGCAAGTTTAAATGTTGGTTTGTTTCGAGAGTAAACTGGAAAACAAAAGGATAAAAAAAAAAATGGTGTGTGAGAGAAAGAAGCGGGAGGGTGAGCACAGACATGCAGAAACATATAGGAATATACTGCAAGTAGTGTGTGTTATGTGTGTGTGTGTGTGTGTGTGTGTGTATTCTGGGCCTGAATAAAGAGAAAGACGTCGCCTGGCTTTGAAAAATAGCCAGGTGTGAGAATATGACTAGCTCAGCCTTTTGGAAGATCCTGAAGAGAGAGAGAGAAGGAGAATAGAAGGTGCTGTCCTGTATTCAGGTTCAGTCACACATAAATAGACACACACACACACACATTCAGAGACAAAAGGTCACTGTGATGTCCAATGTGTGCCTAATGGGAAATTAATGGGAACTCCTGGTCCACATTAGCATGTAGCGAAGTGATGCCGGTTAGAGATTAGAAGCCTTGAAAGACAACAGCCATGTTTTCCCATTGTGATCATGAGAAATTAAAGTCATCCCTCTTTATTATAGAAAACATTACTGCAAATGCTTGCTTTGCTTTTTTTCAAAAATGAGATGACTGATGCTAGCCTAGCTTAGCATAAAGACAGGAAGGGTAGACAAACAGCTAACCTGACTGTACACCACAGCCTGTAAAGCTCATTAATTAACTCATTTCCATCCACAAACAGAAGCATGCAAACGACATGGTTGAGCTACTTCTTGGTGTGAGTTTTCACCAGAGAAGTTTGGTTTTAGTGCCTGTACGTGCATAAACCAGGCAACCTCAAAAAAAGCTTTTCAGAAGCTGTCGACAGTCACTGAGACCAGATGTTATTTGTTGAGAAATAGTTCCAGCACGTAAAAAACACAAAATGTCACTTTTTTTTTTTTTTTTTTTTTTTTACATTTCAGTAATTAAAAGTCTCCTCATATCACTCTCACAAGGAAAGCAAATAAACGTATTCACCAAAATGTTGAACCAGTCCTTTAACTATGGTTTATTATGCAATGCATAGTTGATGTTTTAAAGCAAATGATTCACTTATCTTCATGCATGAAATGTAATGACGTTTTGCATATATGGTCTTTAGCAGCTGAATGCAGAAAGAAAAAGAGAGATGATACAAAGGAAGTAGAAAAAGGAGAGGTGAATATGTGGAGAACAAGAGTGATAGTCAGCCTGAGGACAGCATTGACCTGACTGTCACAGCCATGCAGAATTATATAAGGTATATAGGGAACATGACCATTCTACCTGTGAATGTATGACTATGTCACATGTGCTATGACCTCCGGTAAAAGAATGTTTCATCGAGTTTCATTAAAAGCACTTTTGATGTTGAATTACATGCACGTCCGTTGAACTTCATTGGTCTGTTGCTATCGTGAGTTATCAAAGCGGGGAAAGCACATGTATAACTGATGAAGATGATTCAGTTCCAATCAGGTGTGGCAGTAAAAACATGCCATTGAGTGAGCATGCTGAACAGTAGATCCCTGGAGTGGAAACAGAATCAGATTCATCAACAGTTCCTTCTGTGACATGTAAAAAAGGTCTTGGAGATGAATTGAGAGTGACTGATCTGTTCTGTGGGGGCCCGCCACATTTAAGCCAAAATTCACTGTAAGTCTAAAACATAACTGCAGGAAAATTCCTGAATGTGGTTTGGACTGTCTGACCTCTCTGGTTTGTTCAGAGTATTATCACACCGAGTTGGCTTATAGCAACTATTTGGAACCCTGGAGTGGTTTTCCACATTAATTGGTTTGTTGGGTCATATGAGAACATGACAATCTGACCAAGACCTGTTGAAAGATTGTTATTCGCTACATTTCCAAACCAAGCGTTGACCTTTGCACACGACTGTGTGATCCAATAATCGTCTCATGCAGCTTAAAGAAGTACCGTGCATTTCAGAGACGAACATCAGTTGAAGAATCCTAATCTGCACAGGGGTAAGGTTGGGTTTGATGGACCACAATTGTCCTTTACCCCTAATTAGTGCTTATTGGTGTAACTATGAGGATGACGGCCCCTTAACATTCATAAACCTAACCAAGTAATTTGTGCCTAAACCCTAACCAAACCTCAACCACAGAGGTGCCACGTCATAAAACATTTATTTTTCAGCATTGAGCGGTTTTGGAAGGCACAGCCAAATCATGTCGTCCAAACAGACTTGTTGGCATTTCGAGACTGACTGTGAATTGTGGGTTTTGAAAGAGATGTTCTCCTCGAAGAAATCCTTTATCTATGCCCAATTACTAAAAAAACCAAGGACTGCTCCCAAGTGGCTTTTGTTAACGTGATCAACTTGACGAAATTGACAAAATAAAAGCATGTCTCCTGATTTTGTCTAAATCCAATGATCTACAAATTTTAAAAAAACTTCCTACAAAAGCAAAAGTCAGTGAAATCTATACAAAGCTCTACTCTAAGAAGAAAATTTGTGCCACTGGCCAATTGTAAATAGGCTTCACAGTGCCAGCCTCGGATGGAACAAAGTCAAAAATGGAGGAAGCGATCTCATAGATATTAGACGTGCCGTACGGTCTGATTTTACTGACAGAGTTTGCAGCATTGTTTGCATTTAGTTGTGTGACAGGAGTGGATGGTTTACATTTGCTCCTCTGAATTAACTGTGCTAACTGTGAGTTAGTATGTCAACAATTTTCCAGCATGACCTATTTTATGAGGATACCCACTAGGGTACAAGACTCAGGCTCAGGTTCAGCGGTGCCCTTAATAGATAGGCTCAATTCGTCCTGACCAACACGTGCTTTAATTTTTTGATCCACTGCCGATCCAAACAACTCAAAAGACTACAACTTTTAAATGGACAAGTGGAAGTGTCCACCTTCTTCCGATGCTAGTGTGTGATTCCCTGAACAGAGCGCCTCGAAATGGCATGCCAGCCTGACGTGTTTGCCAGTGTTTACCACTGTGTATGGCACAGTGTGCAGTTCAGACTGTCATTCATACTTACACTGTAAATATGGGAAGCAGTGTAGTGGAAGGGATCTGAAAATTACTCCACCTCGTGCCTCGGTGACGAAATTAATAAACCGAAGCATGGGAGTGGAACAGGTTTTGACAATGCAAGTCTCTCTCTCTCTCATCACATCCCTTTCTTCTCGGCACTGCTGTCCTATTTTCCTCTCCCTCACTTTCGACTGTGGCCTAATAAGGCTCAATTACATGGAGGTTCTTTCATTCATTATAGGCATGGGCCCCGGCTTCTCTTTGTGGACTCCTAATAAATACTAACGCAGAGAAATAGCCGGGGCCTGGGCTTACTTATGAACCAGTTAATAACCGGGTGCCGCTGCCGTGATGAAAACAGCCTTCTCAGCAGCCTGTCTGGCCGCCACACAAACACAAACACACAATGGAGTGGAGAAAAGAGGGGGCTAGCGCTCTAGTTAGCCTCTGAGACAATGCTCCGGCGAACGACAAGCGCCGGCAATTAGCGCATCCACGGCACGGGGGTAACCCTATACGTCTTTGTCTGTTTCAATCACGGGGAGACGCCACTCAAGGTAAGAATTAGGGCCGAGGATGCCATCAATTTCCCTTAACCTGTTTTATATTGCTCTGTGTAGGTGAATGCATGATAGATTGTTTTTGTCAGCCTATTAAAAGTGACGATGGGCACGTTAACGGCAAAGGTTGGAACATACCCATTGGGTCTAGAAGTGGCGGACGTGTGTTTGTGTTTGCGTCAGTGTTTGTTTGGAGAGTGAAAAAAATGTCCATTCTCACAATTTATGTCCCTCTCACTCGCTTCCTCTCCCGTGACAGACCTTGATATCTAATGCAAATCACACTCTATACCACAAAAGACTTTCAGCTTGCCTCTGTCCATAACATCATTGGTGGATAGACACCCCGCCTCTCCACACAACAGCTCAATCTGCCCTCCCAGAGCCTGTACACTGTCATTGGGAATCAGACAGACAGGCTCTTTATGGCGGTCTTTACGACTCTGACTGAAATAACTGTATTCCCCGGTGGGAGATAGAGTGGTGGTAAGAAATGTAACTGTATACATTTACTACAGTGAGGGAAGGAGGGAGAGCATATGTAAGATGAGAGATGTCCCACACTGGTCAATCAGAAGAGCCGTATTCATTCAAAACACAACCCCATCTTTCTTTTACTCCCTCTCTCTCTCTTTCTTAAATCTTTCTCGCTCGGGCACGTTTCATCTGTCCATCTCCTTCTGTCTGTTTCTTTGTCCATCCCCTCGCTCTCAGGTTTAAACCAGCAGCCGTGGCAGAGATTGCCGTCCGAGGTTGTCTTGTGAGATGAAAGATGGTACGGCTGTGGCGCTCGGGGACGATCGCACCCTCTGTGACACACACACATACACACTCCTTTCTCTCTCTCTCTCTCTCTCTCTCACCCACGTACGTCCCGCTCTTTCATTCGCCGCCGAAATGGTCCCTGCCTGGGCTAATTTACATAATACACTTCTGACACCTTTACTTTATTCATCAATCACACCCAGGCAGCTACTCCAGGTCCAGGCTTTTGTCTGAGCATGTCTGTGGCTGTGTAAGGCTAGGCACAAAAGATTAATTTCACAGCTTTTTTTTTTCTCCTTCCTCTTCTTCCTTCTCCTCTGTCCTTCCCTCTGCCCCTCTTCCTTGTCCTCTTCATCCTCTCTCGTTCATCCCTCTCTTTCGTTTCACAGATACAGCAGAATGACGGCCAGCCAGATAATGAAAACAACAATGCAAGCATTTTTTTTTCTCTCCTTTAACTCCGGCAGGTCGTATTCCTAGATTCTCTCCACACTGTATTATTCCTCTCTTTCTCTCTTCCCCCCTCCCTCACTGCCTATCTTGTTCATCCTCTTCCTCGTCTGCACCTCCACCATCTGTTTGCAGCTCAGTTTCTTTTTTTTTCTTTCATCTTCGTCATCCCTCCATACTGTACTCGGGCCGACCAGGAACAGATTCCCTGTCAGTCCTTCCTGCTCTCCTCCACCTGTCCAACACAAGGAGCCCCCCCCCCCCACCCACTTTTCCTTCAAATTTAAAAACCTGAATCCCGTGTGTCGCAGGCGGGAGTTTGAAGTTCTTTAACTCTTGAAAAAAAAACAAAGAAAAGAAAATAATAAATCATCTTGTGTGATTAAAACAATAAACACAGTGTGTAGTTCGTTATCGACCCGTGAGCGTGCCTCACATTTCAATTACCTGAAATAAATGAAATAGGGCTTGAAAATCTCACGCTTGTTCGGCAATGGAGATGAGAGGGCAACTGTCGCTCAGATATCAATTTTGAACAGATGGGTTGCCATGAGGGGCCATATCTCGCTTTCAATTAAAAATCCGAAACAGTCATTGTCTTAAGCGTCATGTAAAAACACACAGATGGGTTTTGTTTGCGTCCATGTCGGTCTGAGCCTTTTGTTTAACCAGTGAAGTTGCTCATTGGCCACCGTTGGGCGGATGATTGCGGTTGCACTGGGTGACTCCCAGCTCGAAGCCGGCTGCAAAAGAGCATCCCGGCTCCTGCGCCGTAAACAAACTGGGGTAAAACCCCGGCGAGGAGGCGCCTCGGCTCTGCGGTGGCTCTGACCCCCGGGGTCAAAGTGAAACAAGCGTGGAGGCTGCACACCTGGGTGCGAGCGCTCCCTCGACCACCCTCAAGTCTTTGCCCTTGCCCAGTGCCCCTTCACCTCCCCAACCTCCCCCTCCTCACCACACACACACTTCTCACACTGTGTGGCATCTGAACCCAGCCAACGGGATAATTAGCCCCAGAGGCCAGTTTAGCAGGATGGAAAACAGACTCAGTCTTCTGCACCAAATAGCAGTGGAAGTGTGTTGGCATCAACATTGCTTCTTGACCCTTTACTTTACTTCCCCCTACTGTTTGTCTGTGTGAGTCCAAACATGATCTTATAGGTCGTTTCATTTTAATAGAGAGCAAAGATCAAGACCAAAAATAACTAGATTAATTTTGAAGCCTCATCTACAAAACACATCGGGGCAGCTTTCAGAACTAATTTCCTTCTGAAGAGATGCTTCGGTGACCTTTGTTTCATAGTTTATCACACTGACCAAATAATATCTTGTCAGTCATCAGACTTCGTGCCCAGAGATAGAGCAGATAGAAGCAGGGCTGAACTATCATGGTGTCACATGAGACATAGTTTAGGGTTAGAGTAAAGAGACTGACACATATCCAGCATGAATTTATGATGTGTTTGTGTCTCTTATTGCAAAAGATCCATATTCATTATAATTATAAATCTTGAGCTTACAACCTCATCTGCTGAGTGCAACTGTGACATGTGGCTGTAAAACTCATGAGTGGACAGCTTCAATTACCAACAAATCCAAAATATGTTCACAGGTGCAACGATCATTCAGTTATCCTATGTTACAACATTCACTCTAAACTACAGGAAGTATTGGTCCTTTGGAAAACTGTGGTCAGATTGTGTGAGAGATCTGTGATCTGTATTATGTCATACTGTATATATCCTTATGTGGCACATGTACATACACATCCTAATCTGTTATGTTCTATCTGTTTATCTATTATTTTATCTGAACGTACTGCACTTCATGTAACCCTTTTGTATTTTGTGATGTAATGTGTATGCACTTTAAAGTCATCCTGTATGCATTAAGTATTATGTTTTATGTAGCACCATGGTCCTTGGTGAAACACTGTGAAATGACAATAAACTTGACTGGATCTTTTTTTTCTTTGACATGAATGACTCTGAACAATTGAAATGTATTTAGTGAATGCATGGCAGGTTACAAAGAAAATCCTTGTGAGGTGGCTTATTTTATTTTTATTGTATGTATATTGTATATATATTTCTTTCTTTTTGTTTGGGTTTTTTTGGGGGGGATAATGTGTACTGATTTGTGATCAGCTCATCCTGAAGGTTTTTATTGTTGTACTGCTACAAGAATTGATGTTTTGTGAATGTGAGCAACGAGACAGCAGGACACTTAACAACAGCATTAAATGCAGTTCATTAATTAATTAATTTATTCACCATAATATATTTTATATACAGTACTATATGAACCCACCGGGCACATCTCAGTCATGTCACTGTCACAATGCTGTTTTGGTCTGTTCTCCACGAGACTTCCAACCCGACCAGGAGCGTTTCAGAAGAAGAACTTTGTTAACTTGCTCAGATTTGGTAATTCACTCACGGCCTCCATAAAAAAATAGAACAACCGCGTATTCTCTGTGGAACTGAGCATAGACCTGCTTCTGCGACGTTTCCCCGGTGGAACGGGTGGGGTTTCAAACATTGACTAGAACGGCTATGGCGCACTCGGAACGCATTGCATCCGTGCTCGAAGGTATTTGTCCGTTAGATTCTGCTGGATCCCTTTATGACGAAACTCTTATTCATGTTTGACAATTTGTTTTAATCTAATGCTGTGTGACAGTTATTGAAAGGACAATAAAGATGAAAGTTCTTCTCGTGTGAGGAATCAGGATCATTATTCCAAAGAAACCTGACTGTCACATGAGTAGATCTCCTTGATCTTCTTCTTGTATCCCAAGGACTTCCCACTTCCCCAAGCAGGTGTTTAGAAGTCTGGGTTAACACCCCACCACCGCGCACACTCATTCTTTCCCCATCACTCGTTCCCTCCCCTCCATTTCTCCCCTGAAGAAAATTAACACTCGCCTCCCACCCCAGGTGGCGAGGGGAGGGGCAGCAGGAATGGAGAGGCGGGGAGGGCGGAGGAGTGTCGAGAGCCTGATTTATCTGAGCCTGTCAGGCCCTGGGAGGCCTCAGTGGGTGTTTATATGTGTGTGTCTGTTGGGGGGGTCTGGACGGGGGGTTTGGTGTGTTTACAATGGGTGCAGGGAGAGAAGTGTCTCTCCCACCTTGGCCTCTGGGTTGGCACAGCGGAAGCCCCTCTCTGTCTCATTAGGACGTGTGTGTGCGTGTGTGTGTGTGTGTGTGTGTGTGTGTGTGTGTGTATGTGTTTCAGGGGGGTGCAACAGTGTGACAGTTCAAAGTGACATTCACACTCCCTTCTTTTTCTCCTGTCCTCCTTCTCACTTTTACACACACACACACACACACACACACAGAAAGAGGGAAAAGGGTGTCAATATGTGACATTAGTCTCGATGCAGACTGTATATGATAAGTTGGTATATTTGCAAAGCCAGCAGCTCAGTGCTCTCCAGCACTTCTAACCAGTGCACACACACATTGTATTGTTTACTACAGATGGAAGTGGGCATGAAGTAATAACGAGTGTGAAGAGTGTGTTTGCACTACTTTTCATCACTAAAGGGGAGTTCCCACGATTTCACGTCTACACTGTGGTAAATAATCTGTACTTTTAGCACATTTTTAGCCTCAACTCTCTCAGGGATAATATATGGCCCTTTTACACTGTACCAATTACCTACTGCTTCTAAAATTCCATTTTTAACCTTGCAAAAATTAGGCCAAAGCCTCGCTAGATTTAGTAAGTAACTATCTATATCCATATGAATATGTGTGATGTTTTTTTTTTTTTTTTTTTTTGTACCTGCCACCAACCACCGTCCACTTTTTTGGGGGTGAACTTTAATTTTTCTTATTGTTTGGAGTGTTGCCTCTTTGAGAGGAGGATAAACATAGGAACGTGTGTGACGGCGTCTCCGTAATGACAGAGAGTAATGAGGCGACATGAACGGAGCAGTGCTTAACACGAGGGAGAGTAAATGTGTGAGCGCTTGTGCGCTGTGTCCATGCACATTTTTTTTTACTGCAGGTCTGTGCCAACCTTGACCACGTGCGGCAAAGCGCCCAGATGACAAGATTCACAACAAGAAATGAATGCAGATATTATGGTATGATTATGATATATGATTCTGCAATATGATGAGGGGCAACATGTTTTTAATTGTCATCATTATACAACATAAGGTTAAGGTATTAGAGTAAGGTTGCTTAAACACTTTGTAAACACTTTGAACTCCTCCTGAACTCCACACACTTCCTATCCACCTCACCTTATAAAGCCCAAACTACTTCTTACTAAATCTTGTCACTGGCCATAAATTGTCAGATGTGGAATCTTCACTATAAATGTAGTCCTGCAGAATATGAACTGTGCTGAGATTTAAGCCAGCCAGACAGTAAAACAAAAAGAGTGTACCACAAGTGGTCACCCAGTTTCCAGACCACATCCAAGGGCCACTCCCATGCAGCCCGAAAAGCTTGCGTAATGCAAAACACCACTAGAAGGAACACCAAGAAGGATACACTTCCTGGCACTGGAAAACCAGTATAGCTCCCAGTATGGAGTCCTGTCCTTCACTACAGAATACCTGTGATCTCCTCCCAACCACAGGATAAACACAACGCATGTTGAAGCCGCCTGCACCAAGCCCACACCCCCGTTTGACACATTCTGATTCTGGTGATATTCCCCCCCCCCCCTTCTCCCAGGCTGTTTGGTTTGGTGGTGTCAGTTCCTCTTGCCACCTGCCAGTTAGGTTCAGTGCTTTTTTACACCGGATGCCTGCACCCTCCTTTCTTTGTCCAATGTCCTCATTGGTACAGATACCAGCTAAGCTCCAGACAACTTGGAATTTTATCACAAATGTACCTATGTAGCAGCTCCATTAGATTATGGATGCTGTTTGATTTTTTGCACAATGCAAAAAACAACACATTCTCACTCCCAACTAGTCAAATGGTCAGTGGCCTTACGCCACTGCCGCTGTAGGTGACTCTCTAGCCAGTTTCTGGATGTGCAGTCCACAGTCAGATTAGCAATAAACGGTCACACTGGTTAGGTTTAGGCACAAAATCTGCTTGGTTAGGTCTATGAAAAGATCGTAGGTTACGTTACATACCTGACCACCCCAACCTCGTCCATGTGTGGACTTTTGTGCTCTTTATGCTATGTCACCACTGACCAGGACCACTGATCAGGTGTCAGTATTTGTGGCAATATATCAATCTGGACCAAACTGGATGTTTTTGATCCACATTGTAAGTTTGTTGGCTTGAAAGTTGAGGTTCAAGGAGAGAAACAAAACCTTTGGAGCTCAGTTGGGAATATAAAGTTACACAAACATGAGGTCGTAATAGCTTTTGGCTGTAAAGAATAAAGATGTATTATTGTATCTGGATATTTTAAATCAATCAGGGTCACGGCATAGAGTGATCACTTTTCAAACCAAACTGTTTCACACTCACATTGTGGAACGGCAGCTTCTTCAACTGCAGCTTCATTGTCGGCAGTGCAGTTATTAACCCGACACCTCCAGTTTGGGCCTTTGCGAGTATTTCCTCACATTAGCATACAAGATTTATTTCACTAAACCCATTAAAACTAATAAGCACACAATTACCAAGCACGTAGCGGAGACGATATTCATATGTATGTAAAAAAAAAAAGACAGAGCTGTCATGTTGTCCTGAGCGTGTGCCAAGCTCTCCACGCTGACCATGTGGTCCAGGATTATAATAAGAACTGCTCTCTGAAGGAGGCAGCTCCAGGTTTTACACTTAGAGCTTCTTACTAATTGGATAAACATAATTATTGAGTTCTGAGGGAACGGGCATTTGCTTTAATTCGTCATAATCATATACCCCATCCTTTTAAATAATGCGTGCAGTCAATTAAAGGTAAAAGTCGCAGCATGTGCTTGCCACAGAAGAAAAAGATATCGTCAAGAAAGCCGCGAGAATGTCTTTTTTTAACTGACAGGGAGCAACAATGAAAAGATGAGGGACAGCGATAGCATAAATTAGCGAGAAGCGTCTCTTTTCTCTTCTGATTTCTTCTTCCAGATGCCCTCTCCCTCTCTTCTCGCCTCTGTCACTTGCAATCTCGCTCTCCCTCCCCTTCCAAAAACCCCACGCTTCCACTCCTGATCTATCTTTCTCTCTTTAAAGATGGGCAGAGTGTCACACAGAAGAGAGGAGGAGAGGAAGCGAGGAGGGAGGAGGGTGGGGGTATGCACTATGCAAAGCAGGGCCTCGGTAGCCAAAGTCGGCAGGCTGAGATGAGGTGTCAGCATTGCACGGGTGCACTGATGTATGAATGCGGCGAAATCAAACGCGTCAGTCGACAGACAGGAGGGGGTTGGAAAGGTGAAACCAGCGTGCCGAGAGAGAGCAGCTGTACATCGGCGTCAAGGTGCTACCATCCTATCCCTCCCTCCCTCCCTTCCCTCTATCACTCTTCTTTTTTTGTCTCTCTCTTTTTTTTTTTTTTTTTTTTTGTATTCCACTTATTTATTTATTTGCCTGAATTTCTTCATCTCTAACTCTCTGTTGCTGCTTCCTGTTTGGTGCCACGGAAGAGGCCACAGCCCTAACAAGGTGCAGCGGTCACAAAGAGAGAGCGGCAGAAATAAAGAGACGGAGAGGGAACACAGCTACTCAGAAAATATTAGCATATCCCTAAGGAATACCAACTAAATTGATACCGAGTGAACCTAACCCCTCCTTCTCTCCATTTTCACTCTTTCCCCCCCTCCCCACCCCCAACACACACACACACACACACACCTCTCTTTTCTCCCTCTCAGACCTCTCCCAAGGTGTCACAGTGTCTCATTCATTAATATGTGTAAATCCTTGTTTTCGTCAACACCGGCGGACGGCGGGCGACACCGGCGAGCTACATCGGCGGGGGCCGGTGTCGCCGCCTGACTCCCCGACTCTGGTTCATCGGCTGAGGCTCGTCACTCAAAGTGATGAGCGAGCTATGGAGCTGAGAAAGTGAGCGCGAGAGTGAGGGAGCGAGGAGAAGAAAAAAGAGAAAACAGAGGTGGGAAGAGGTAAAGAGAGCGAGAGAGAGAGAAAACAAATGCAATCTGTTTGCTTTGAGTGGTGACTTCATACAGTTCGAGTTGAAATGTGGCAGGGCCAACGTGGAGTCACATGTTTCTGAGCATAAGTTGTGAGGCTTGTGGTTCAAAGTGTTATTTATGATGACCGGATTTCAGTACACGTGTGATCATTATGTATTGCGGCACACATTTTTTAATTGTGATGTAGAGGTTGGAGTATGGAAGCGCCGTAACAACAGAAGACAACTCTCTTTTGAAAGCGCTGGAAGAAGATAGTGCGTGGACCTTAATTATTTTGTCAAATGAAATTAAAAACGTCCCTCAGGTCATGAGTCCAAGTTCCACCAGTGGAACCTCCTCCTCATCTGATCATATTTTTTGTGCCTTGACAACTGATTTCCAAAATAAAAGTCTAAATTCTGTTTCAGTACCATCTCCAAACTGCCACGTATAAAACTGGTGCACACTGGGCCTATCACAGACAGTCGCAAAGCTCCACCTACTTCCTTCCCTTCAACCGAATTCAAACTTGGTAAACTCAGATTCGGGCTCCTACATCAAAACACCCTGTCAGAACTGTTTGTCCATGTTTTTCTGCAGTTGTGACACTATTAACATGCTATTATCATGCTCATTTGTGTCTTCCATGTTTTCAGCATATCAAACCTCAAGACTCCAGCCCAATCTTACCCAATCCAAAGCCTGTAATACTACTGTGTCAGTGTCATGTTTTGCGTCACCTAGACGTGAAAAGTGTATGCGTGTATGAAGGTGTGGTACTAGCTGGAAGCAATAGACAAACACAGCACTCGACACCTATGGAGGAGGTGGAGCGGATGGATGGGTCAAACAAACAGGACTTTCACTCTAGAGGCTGCTGTTCATGTTCTTTGTGAAACCAAAAGTCAACCTGTGAAGTTTTATTTCGACAATCTGCTCCTATCCCTAACTGACTAGTTTGGTTGTTGCTTTATTTTGAATTATTCATTTCTTGATCATTTCTGATTGAAATCAGGGAACTTTTAAAACCGTAGACTGTACTGTGTTTAGACACTGTTTACCCATTTAATATGTTTGACAGTGTTTTGTTAAATGCATAAAAATGTGTTAAAGGTGGTTTATATTCCCCCAAGATAATGACACCCTTCTCATTTTGTAATAAGTGATCTTTTGTTGACCTAAAAATAGAAAATTATACAAAAGAATCCATTAAAAAACATGAAATAACCTGTAAAATAACGACCATGTGCAAGTTTTATAAACTCTCACCATGTTCTAAAACTTAAAAGTTACAGACATGACCTCAGTGGTCCCCAACAACATTCATGAACCAGTTCCATAGTTTGATACGGCTGTGTTGTATGTCATGTTACCTCAAAGTCTCCATCTTTGAATCCATCCATACAGAGTGTTCAGTAAATGTACTCTCCACTATTCCCTCACTGCTGAACTAAATTCATCATGTAATGTTGACGTGACATAAAATAAGACTTGCCATACTTTGCCCTGAACTGCGAGTATTAACGCATTTCAAAGCAAATCAAGTTGTTTTGTCCCTGAGTGCACTTTCAGAAGTATTTAAGATGAGTCATCCCTTTTAAGAGCACATAAGTGGAAACAGTCACAGCCACATTTGAAACCACTTAGTTGAAACAATAGAAAAAGAATGCAATTTGCACTGTTGGAATTAAGTTGTCTGACTTAATGTGGTGTACTTTTTTTTTTTTTTTTTTTTTAATTTTCCATACTGGAAGAGCCAGTTTGCTCAGCGAATACTCTGACATATACTGGACATATTAAATTATAGGATCTGCAGGAAAAAAATCAATTAATGGCTTAGGCAATAAGCAATAAGCTGTAGCTGCTCTGACATGTCAGGATGGAACTCTTGTGACACTAATACATGCTGCGTTATTTGAATAAGGACTGAAGGCTTACTCCATTGATTTTATTACAGAAACAGCAAATTGATTTAAATAACACTTCTAATGGGAGTGTGGAACATAAAGGCTTGAAGTAGGTCTGTGTTCCTCATAGCAACTAACATTATAATTACATTGGACACACAAATGACCCAATTTAGAGGAAAAAGAGATTTTTAAAGCATATATTACTGGTTCAGTGTCAGTGCAACTTAACGCCGATGTGGTGATGTCTTCCCCATGAATGTATCCGTCACTGTATCACAGCGAATGGCAAAAGGAAGGTGTGTATGTATCAAGAGTTTGCAGTTGCTCACATTAAACCCATGTTGCATTGCAAACAGCTCCTCCATTACTGAGGATGCCCCGCTATGAACCCTCCACTGAGCGCAAGCAATCCACACGAGGCATGAGGGATGCGTAGCACCGTGCTAGTATGTTAAGATTTCATTTAGATTTCATTCATGTTTTAAAATATCTCTTGCACAGGGGCTGCATGGGAATATATATTCCATGAATGGGAAATGCTTGTATGTGTGTGTGTGTGTGTGTGTGTGCATCCCTCACTGTAGGACCATTCGTCGGTGAACAAGGCCCTTGCCGTTTTCAATTTCCAGAGGTGTCAGCCGGACCTGAGGAATGCTGGAAGCTGATACATCAGCCGAGCCACCGGCTCTATTGTGAGTCTTCACTTCATACACAGATATCATGAAATATATGGGCATGAATTCAGAGCTATTGTCACTGGCAGGTAGCAATAGCAACTGCCGATTCCCTGATTATATTCATAAACATCAGGTTAACTTGTTGTGCTCACTGTCAGGGACGAAAACACAAAACCATATACACCTACGTACATGTTTTTTTTCTTGCCCGTACAGAAGCATATGCACGCACTCATGCAGTCGCA
The DNA here is from genome assembly GCA_033000465.1 of Sciaenops ocellatus. NCBI lineage: Eukaryota > Metazoa > Chordata > Actinopteri > Sciaenidae > Sciaenops > Sciaenops ocellatus. The sequence continues at coordinate 4,551,681 of CP136872.1, read as the reverse complement.
ATCAAACACCCGAATTCTTTTCTCATTCTCTTGCTGTGCCGTCACCTTCGCCACGCCACCTCCCTGTCTTATACACGCAAATGTGCACACAGGCTCATTGAAGGTAACTGATGTCCCTCTTCTTCTGATGTTACGCATAGTGGGATTTATTGTTTGCTGTGTGTATATATGCAGTGTGAGGGAGCAGCGGAGAGAAAAAACGAACATAAAACAAATGGATGATATGGTTGTAAAAATGTGACGGACAAAAGATTATCGGGTAGATACAGCAGTGTGGCTTTCACGCAGATTCTCACTTGTTTTGCAGACTTTCTGCTCTTTTCTTTTTGTTTTTTGTTTTTTTTCATTTTTCATTACTCCTTCTGTTCTCCTGACCTTACATACAGCACCTATTTCTCTCCAAAAAACACCAAGCAGGTAATGGATAATGACTGTCATTGTGAGCCTATGTGGAGCTGTTGTAAAGCAGGTGTCATTTTAATAACATATGCTAGCAGGAATGCTAAGAGACATGGCAGCCCTAAAGCGGCCGGGATGAGATGTGAGCCCTCGTGTCTAATGGCTAATGCTCCTTTATGAAGTGCCTTATGAAACGCTCTTACATGAAGACCACGGAGGGCTTTATGCTGTGTGATTCAGACGACCGTGCCACAGACCTTGCTAGGTGTTAGCTGCCTGGATCTCGGTTTATTATATTTGGAAATATGAGCTCTGTTTTTGATTTGATGTGATTCTCCATATATTCCACCAAGCCTGATGCGTTGGTGGAGTTTTGTTGGACATGGAGAAATCAGGGCTGATACTCAGGGATGAATGCTTTTCAGTTAAGTCCAATATTGCCTAGCCAGTATAGTTTTTTTTTTTTTTTTTTCACAATGTGGTGTCTAAAATAAAGGAAATTTGGCGGGTGCTGGTGAGCTATGATTTCTATCGGCCTTAAGACTCATAAGAGTATCAGTGTGGTAAGTTGGGGGAGGCCTAGCCGAGCTGTCACTCCTGAGCTCTTTGTCTGCATATATGCAGGTCTTTAATTAATATCATGTTGCCTTCTTTATTAAATTAATTAAAACATCTATATATACACCTTAATCATTGCCCTAATGTCAGATCTCTTAAGTCAAGGCAAAAAACGACACAGTTTATAGAGGACTAATCACATACCAGTATGTGAACTAAACACAGGCGTAACGCTAAGCAGAAGCATGGCAATGAAGACACACAGAATATAGAAACAGTTCAGTATTTTGTGATTTACACTTTGTGTCTGAGTGTTAGATGAGGAGATGGATACCAGTCTAACATCTATATGTACAGAGGTAGACCATTAATCAAGCGTAGCATAAAGCCCGGAGGCCGGGAGAATCAGCTAGCCTGCCTCACTCTAAAGTTCTCTCTGTTGTTTGCTAACAAATAGCTAGATTTAATGTGTAGTAATTTTTGTGTGTATCAAACATATGTGTTTCCAGGCGTTCATTCATGAGTTTTTAGTAAGTACAGGTATTGCTATATGTTTTTGTAACTTTTGACAAGGCCAGACTGGCTGTTTCTCTCTGCATCCAGTCTTTACGCTAAGCTAAGACAGCCACCTCCTGGCTCTAGCTCCATGCTTAACGCTCCATTCTTAATGCAAAGGTGCAAGAATGTCAACTTCTCAGTCAAGATGCACATAAGCATATTTCCTATGTTGGTCTACTCCTAATAGGGAGGGTGGACTAGAAATAACATTTCATAATGCAAATAACATTTGCATTATAGTGCACAAGTACACAATGTAAGTTTGTAAAGAAGTGCCTCAATCAAACTTTTGTGCTTATGAGTTTGAGAGAATTGTCTACGCTGTGGAGTGATGTATGTCAGCTTTGCGTTGGACAATTTTTAGTTCTACTCTGACACGCATGAAATCCAAACATTTATCTGTCCTCGCTGCCTCACGTGTGAAGAAGGTGTTTCAAGCGGCCACAACAGAATGCAAGCCAGATTTTTAGGGGATTGTGGGAAGCGAGGAATGCCAGGCGTTCCAGACTGAGTCAGAATAATCTCAACACAAGGTGAGGAAAACACCCATGAAGACTGTACGCCTGGCATTGCATCTTACTGTAAATTGTCGACTGTATTGTGCACCTGCAAGCGTGTTTGTGTGCAATCTGTGTTAGCTATGTTATTTCATTTTATTTAATTCATTTAGCCAGGATAAGGAACAATGTACAATGTTACAATGTAAAGCATTGCTACGCTCAATCAGGTAAAGCATACCGTCCTTTGAATAATAAGTCATCACCTGTTCTCATGATACCGATGAATTGCTGCACATGAGAAATGACATGTCAAAACGCAGACGTGTAACATTCCTTCTATAGTAGGCTTCCTTCTCTGTGGATGGCCTGCCCTTCTAATTCACCAGGCCGCAACTTAAGGGCCCAGTTACAGTGGGAAAGGATTTTATGAGTTTACGGGATGCTGTTTTTACGAGCGGCTGAGGAGAAATAATGGGGTCGAGTGTCTCCCTCCTTCGTCCTTCCTTCACTCCATCCCTCTCTCCCTCTCCCCAGGCCTCTCCTATTACCTGCCGGCTGGAGGACTCAGGAGTATCGCTTAATAAAAGTTAATCATGAGAAACTTGTTCATTAATTACAGTTCAGGCCGGCTGCCTGCCTGCCTGGTTGCCGTGCGATTTCTTCCTCATGTTAAGGTATGTCTTCTTCCTTCAGCCTTTGGACTTTTGTTTTTTTTGTTTCTCTTCTGGATCATTTTTATTAAGAACATGTTAGCTAGAACCATCTGTCGGGTTAGTGTTTTCTTTGTCGATAAAATGCGTATGCACAGACACGCACATTACTGGGTGATACAAATGAAGCAGGGGGAGGGCAAAAGGGACATGATGTAATGTATGAAGCAAATTCACATTGTTGTCACGGTGTGTGCAAGGCTGCAGGGGAAGGACACAAATGCAGACAGGCCAGGCAGACGGGAAGAGCTCAGGGATTTATTGTAGGTATACATGGATGTACAGAGGTGCTGGTAGAGAGACAGTTTGAGATTCAGGCATGGGGGTCAGGTTTAGCTACAGGATTTAAAGCAAAGGCGTGAGGTGAGGTACATCTCACAACGTTGACAATCCGGCAGGGCATGAGTGTGAATGGGGCCGGGTAAATACTTCAGGGGTGATGAGGGAAAGTGACAACAGTGGAGAAAAAGTCCAAGAGCATCTGGTGGACAGGTAGAGAATGACAAGGAACTGGAGAAGTTAGAATGTGGCTAGAGACTGAGAGAACCCTGCAAGGCAGCTGGACGCATGGGAGATCAAAATATCACATCATCACACGAGACCACCTACTGGCAGGTAGGGTATCAAAACTGGAGCAAAGATCAGCACTGAAGGCTGATGAATACAACATTTTTATCTCTTCTTCCAACTGGCTTCAGTAAATGTTCTCTGGGTCATTGGTTGAAGTTTGCCCATGACAGATGTATACAGACAGATGGTTCATCCAATCACCTGGCCTGTATTATTTTGACGCCTGCCCTTTTCCAAAGAGCATCCAATGCCACATTTCCAGATGTTTCTGTAGAACAAACTACCGGACAGAGTCTGGTGAGGACTGAGAAACTGTGACTGTGACAACTGTAGCAGCCTAAAGAATATCTAGTTAAATTTTGAGGACTTGATTCGTCAAAAGTCCTGTGAGTTGACATCAGGAAAGTGTCTGTGCGGTCTGCCGGAGGACAGTCTTCACTCACAAGACAAGTTTTGAGCCAGAAAGTGAAGTAAAACCAAGACCGATTCTTGCCATGTACTATACCTACACCTGACATGAGTGTGTTGCAAGGAAATTTGAGTTCATTCAATGTTGGTTCTCGGGTATTGGTTAAAATAATAATTGCGCTCACCAGCAAGCAGACTGAGGACACGGTGACATTACTGCAACATGTCATGATGATCAGACAGATTGTAAACAAATGAACTGTTTATGCAGATTATCTAACCACTTTATTCACAGGTAGAACTCAGAGTGAGCTGACCTGAAATGTCACCAACAATCCTTCATTTCACAGGAAAACTCTGTGCAAAAACTGTGTGCACTCAGAGAAGGTGATGCTAGTAAAATCAGGTTTCTAGCCTAAGTAATAGCAGGGCCAGAATCACTGATAGCTTTTATTACTAATAATGGCTAATGCACCGTTGTAGCCAGATGTCATGATTCATGAGGTGAACGCATCATTATTAGATTACCACCGAGTTACGTGCAGAAAAAGAAGGGACATGGACTTGCAAAGACAACTTCAGTTGTCAACAACAAATGTTTATTGTGTGAGATGATATCTTCACATGTATACATCAGATGCAGAGGCCAGCCCCTCGTGTGCACCCAAAAACATGAAGCAGTATGTCAAAGTTGAAGCGAGTGGGTCTGTTAACTCTGATGGATGTTTGCCACAGACAGTCTGGGTAACAATTTGACCTCTTGCCTTCATTTTCCCCCCAAATAACCTTTGACTTTAAATGTGTCTGATCACCTGACTGTTTTCTTGATTAAAACGTTATTACTGAGAAGAAAGATAGCCAAAACTATGAAAACAGTAATAAATTCAAATGATCCCTCTAAACCTTCTAGACCCCAGTTCTAGATGTTGCTGCAGTTCACTGAGAACTGTCTCTACAAAAAAAACAAAGAAACTGACAGTTAAGAGTTGTTTTCATTTAAAAAAAAAAAAAAAAAAAACACAACTTCCTCTTTAATTTGATATCAAATATGTGGCATTTGTAGCTTTTTAAATCGAGTTCAACACACACAGCTACATGAGAATAAAATTGCCCAATTTATATGTGTAAAAGTCACTTTGACCCGGTCAGTCCTCCCTGCCAACTGTCCCCTGGGTAAGTCCTGCTGTTTACTGATGGTGATTATGTGATGTGAGAAAAACAATCAAAATGTCTTCGTCTGTTTCCACTCTGCGCAGTGGATCTGGATCTCCCTCACAACACAATCTGACAGCAGGGTCTCTGCAGGTTTCAACAAGTCAAATTTAAGACTTTTAAAGACTTTTTTAAGACCATAATGTATACAATTTAAGACCCATTTCACATCCACACTGGAAAAAAGTACAAAAGACATGAAGGAAAATTGGAGGCCCGGAATTACTTGCAAAGTATATGAATTTGTTTACAGCTCTTTCACATTGGAATATAAAATGCAGAGCATTATGCAATGTGTGCAGTCCACAGCTACCCAGAAACAGGCTGAGCACCTCCATTCAGTTCTGCATACACTTACTGGAAAAGTTCAAAAAATTTGAAATTCACATTGGGCCCGTCCATTGAGATGGACACTAGGCTCCTGAGGTTAAGTTGGTCCACACACTCCTGAGATGAAAATAAATAAATAAATTAAATTCAACCATTGTAATTTTATAGTTCAAGTTATTGTCCGAGTCTTCTGTTACTTCTGGTATTATATTTAGTATTGTGCTGCTGATAAGAAAAAAATCAGGAAAAAAAAAAATCATGCAATGCGTGCTGCTAAAACATTTTACGTTACTTACTTTGACATGTTTCAGTAAGTCCTGAGCTGTCGCGTGCCCCATAAACTGGGACCCCTCAGAATCCGGGAACATGGCTCATCAGTGTTCTCATTGCCAGTATATGACTGGTGCTTAGTTACCGTGTGAAAAGTCCAGAGCACCTCCGCTTTTAGTGTGGGTGTAGACCCAAACGCTGGTTCAAAAAGACTGAAGTTTATGCATTTGTTTTAAATAAAAGTAATGTTAATACATTTTTAAGACCTTTCAAAATCATATTTAAGACATTTTATGATATTTTAGGAGAATTTTAGACATTTTAAGGCCTTAAATTCAAATGATTGGATTTTAGATGTTTTAAGACTTTTTAAGACCAGCGGATACCCTGTGACAGCTTCCGGGATGCTTTGTGGGTGGACACATTTTTAGATTTACAGTTGAAACCAGGTGGGGAAAAAAAATCATAGATATCAACAAAACATATTATGTTCTGGTTATGGATGGCAACTTCAAGTCATGCTGGTGTTAAAGAGTCTAACAGCTGTTGGAATGAAGGACCTGTGGTAGAGCTCCTTCTTACATGGTGGGAGTAGCAGTCTGTTGCTGAAGGAGCTGTTTAAGGCCTCCACAGTCTCATGCAGGAGATGAGAGGAGTTGTTCATGATGGATGTCAGCTTTGCTAACATCCTCCTCTCCAACACTTCCTCTATCCAGTCTAGAGGGCAGTCCAGGACAGAGCTCGAGCTCTTGACCAGTTTGTTGAGTCTTTTTCTGTCTCTCTCCGTGCTTCCCCCTCCCCAGCAGACGACTGCATAGAATAATGCAGATGTCACCGCAGAGTCATAGAAGGTTTTTAACAGAGTCCTGCACACTCCAAAGGACCTCAGTCTCCTCAGTAAGTGGAGATGACTTTGACTCTTTTGTACAGGACGTCTGTGTTGTCTGACCAGCCCAGTTTGCTGTTGAGGTGAACATCTTGGTATTTGTATGTTCCCACCATCTCCATATCTAATCATTGGATGTTCACCGTTCTGAGGCTTCTTCGATCACCATCTCCTTCGTTTTGCTGGTGTTGATATGAAGTTGGTTGGAGTTTGCACCAGTGGACAAAGTCCGTGATGAGCCCCGTGTACGCCTGCTCATTTCTTCCTGATACACGTCCAACGATGGTGGTATCATCAGAGAACTACTGATCTACTGTGAATGATTTTAAAATGGTGGGTGCTCCTCGGGCTCCTCTGAGTTCTGGGGTTGAAACAGTTAATCAATGGTTATGGGACACTTTAGCTCAACGTAATGATTTGAGGTGATGAGACTTTTTATACTTAAAGCTGTCCAGTGTACACTTCTTCTGCCACAGGTCATCTACAATCAGTCGCCACTCATGTTGTCCTTGTTGTGGACACATGTTGTGTTAGGACATCAGAAGGGAAAATGTTGTGGTAATGGGTTAGACTGAAGTTAGACTAAAGGTGTAACACTGAATTTATTGACAATTTATACTTTATGCTATAAATAAAAGGTAAAAACCCGGCGGGGTCATTTTGACCCCAGAGGTCAAAAGGTGCATGCAAATCGGGAGGACATTACAAGGATTATTAGATAGACCTGAGTGAAACTAAAGCAGGGTTAGACAACAGTTTTGTTTTAGCCAACCCTCTGAAAATGAAGTTGAATTAACACAACTGAACATTCTAACCTACCTCCATGACAGCAAGATCTATTCATTGTGAGACTGTTAGAACAGTCTGCATTAGTTTTAACAAGGTGCACCCAATAAACTAGCAACCAAGTGTGTGTTCACGTCTCTTTCTGTTTCATACACTCACGTGAAGACAGACAGTAAGTGAGACACTGTTATAATGTATTTAACCAATGCGTCTCTGTGTTTTTTCATTATGTGGTCCAGCTGGGTCGGGACTAGATCATCGCTGGCTCAGGGCTCCGTGCAGATTCCTCTCGACCGCAGAACAGCAACGGCAGAGGGGCCGAAGACAAACACAGCAGACAAACACATCCCTCGGCCAAAACCAGCAGGGTTTGGACTCCTGCTTCCTCTGAAGAATGAGGAAAAATAGACTCTCCCGGTGCTTCGCTGTGAGGTCAACAGGCTCACCCAGCCGTGTCATTACAAAGTACACACAGACACACGCAAGCACACACTCTGCAAAAATGATCAGGCTTGACAAATGTTTTTATCTCCAGTCCTGCTAAGCAAGGCTTATTTCAAGACCTGTTTGATCAAATGTACTTAGTGTCCTGCCAGATATTGTTGTTGTACCTGTTCCAGTGTGAGAGTAAGTTTTGATTTGTGAAGTTAAATTATTTACTTTAAGCTTAATTCATCTTCTAAAATTTACATGAAATGACCCTTTTTTATTGCATTCGGTCACACAGTTTCTTGTTTTGTTCTTTCAATATAGACCTTTCTCTGCAGTCCGCAGATATATAGTTGACACAGTGTTTCCCTTAATTCATCCAAACATCATTAAGCTCTCCTCACTGGTCTTCTTAAATCAAAAAAAAGATTACATAATGACTGGGAAGGGCTACAGAAACTACCTCCGAGCCACCATGCGCTCGTATATCTGCCCTGCTGTTTTTATATCCGTCTGTGTCGTCAGAGGTGAATAATGTGGCTCGCTGCTGATGTTTAGACTATTTCTGCCATGAATGAACCTTCCATATTGTGGTGCTTTTAAAATTCAAAGTCAAGTCAAATTTTATTTATATCCAAAAATCACAAATCACAATTTGTCACAAGGAGCTTTACAATCTGTACAACTGCCCCAGAGAAACCTTTTTAACAGAGGAAAAATGGAAGAAACCTCAAGAAGAGTCACAGAGGAGGGATTCCTCTTCCATGACGAACAGACATGGAATAATGCTGTACAGTTAATATTCAGTCACGATATCATATTTTCACTGTGACCAAAAGAATTCACAATATTGGATATATCGGAATATCTAAAGAAAAAAGTCAGATCTCTAACTTCTAAAACATATGAGGGAGGAAGGGCAAGAGTGAGTGGCACTCTAATTATAGAGTGTAATGTCACCATATATATATGTGCTGACAAAAACATGCATAAATGAACACAAAAATGATACTTCACACATGAAGTTATCGCAAACCATGTTGTTATGTGAATGTTTCAAGTTTGAAAATGTGTTTCAGGGACGTACAGCTCATTAAGCTGACGTTTTCACGTGATTTCTTCCATTTAAGACGTGATATATCTCAAATCGGAATCTGCCTTGCTGAGCGTGAAAGTTTTATCTTGACCATGGCGTGAAAATAAGTGAATAAAAACATTGAAATGATTTTATCTCGAGGTCCACTTATAGCTTGAACCATATCTCAGAGTCTCCGTAAAGAAGGTAGTGAGTGGACGTTGAATTAAGATGTATCCTATGAAGGCATAAAATAGTGTCAAAAAATCTAACTGAGGTTATGGAAATGAATTTTTCTGTTTTCTCATGATTATATTGTAATAATTTATCACAAAAACAAAATGTGAAACATCAACTTGAATGAGTGACAGCTGCTTTTAGGTGCACGCTTTGTTGACATTCAAATTCAACCTTCAAATCGCGTCCTTTGTAATCGCACTGTGCGTCCTTTTTTGGTGAAAATTTGGAAGTTCTTATTAAATCGGTGCATATTTTAAATAAGATCTGCAGTTGAAAGATCACATTTACATAACCAAATTATATTTTAGTTGTAAGGATGTATTTTACAGTGCAAAGTGCATAACAGCACTGCTGTATTATGTATCGTGGCCCTGTTAGGTCAAGTCTGTGTTAAAATATGCAAAGTCTTTGCAGAATGAGAGCCGGTGTGACTGTAAAAATGTGTTGTGTGTCACTGGAACAGTCAATTCATTAATGCAGCGCAGTTGTCATTTTGTGTTATTAGAAGCAAAGCACTTAATTAATGTATGCAAATAAGTGCAAGATCACACCTTGCCAAAGTATGAGACAGTGCAGTTGTGTGTTGCATATCTGTGTGTGTGTGCATTAATTAATGTGTTGTGCAAGGTCCGCTGTCTTCTAAAGTGTGAACTGGAGATATGAGCATATGAGCAGGTTCAGGGTGGAAAGTGTTGTCTGGCAGACAGCATCCGCACACAAATTGCTAAAACTATCCCCGGGTTTAAAGACAAGTTTTTGTTTTTCATAATATCCACCTTTATCTTGTTCATCTGCATCACCATAAACAAACACACGTACATGACCGGAGCACCACGAGCAGACAAGGTACAAAGCTGGTAGGACATTGTGGGGGAATCTAAAAAGCTAATTTTCCCAGTGGCCTTCCCACACCTCTGCCCTTCATATACAGCCATTTCCATAAAGTGCTCCCCCTGGGGAACCAACAATAATAAACAGTTATTAGTAAATGCATTATGCCAGCACGTCCCTTTTGCCCTCTTGCCTCTCCTCAATAGCCAACCTACAAACACTGCCAGCACCGCCGCAGCACCCAACCGGACCTGACACAGAGGGAATGCATTTGTGTGTGTGTGTGTGTGTGTGTGTGTGTGTGTGTGTGTGTGTGTGTTTGTGTTGCTGATCCATTTCACCACGGAGCAGTGAATTCGTAAGGGAATAGGGCTAATGCTCATAATAGTGCCGGCCATTACAGCAAAAAGCTTTGGATGTTGTATGCCTGCCAAACTGTTGTGATTTCATCTGATTGCCCGGTGCTTTTAGTTATGAAATCTCTTCATATTGCCTTTTTTTTTAATTTATCCAGTTATGTTGCAGTGGGCCAAATTGCTCCCAAATAAATTCAGATATTATTATCTCCGATGTTGAGTGATTCAACCTCTTCAATTAGTGATCTGAGGCTGGTCGTCTGTGTAATTGGAGATGATACTGCACCTCGGTTTGAAAGCAGCCGCATTATGTCTAAACTACAGATGTGTTACAGTCGCTATTTATTCTAGATGAGCTAGATGAGCTCAGGCTAAGCTCCAAAATCTGAGTTTGTCTTGTGTGTTTGAAGGCGACCGGTGACTCATGTTTACAAGGGTAAACGGCTACCACCAGAACACTGTGTGCCATTACTGATTTTCTATTTGTTTTTGTCATTATCATTCGGACTCATGGGAGCAGACGCAAACGTGTCCGTGCACATGCACGAAGAGCACCTCATCTCCATACGGGGGGAAACACAAGCTTCCTTTCATAAACGGAGAGACTTTCTATCAGCGCGGAAAGGGCGGGTGAACTCGCCCTCCATGCAGATAGAAAGATGGGAAGTGGTGGTGGTGGTGGTTGGGGGGGCAGGGTGGGGGAGACAAAAGACAAGCACTTGCCAGGCCTCTCCAGTGTGGGCGCCCCAAACAAAAGGTCCCTAAGTGCATGAACTTATTTACATGTCCATTTATTGGGGGGCACAGACGGAGGCAGGTGGGGGTGGGTCGGTTAGGGGTGTGAGGACAGACAGGCTGTATAGCTACCTGAATAAAAGCTGCCCCGTTGTGAATGTGTTGTTGGTCGTCAGGGCAGCTGGAAATAAACAGCACTCAAAGATCTGGTTTGTGTGTCTATTTAGCACTTCTTCTGCCTCAACCTGAACCGTGTGTGAAATGAATTTGAAGCTCGGTGTTCACTCCCTCTGCTTACAGGCAAGTGACCTTAGTCTTACTTGGCGTGTTGTTTTCGGTGGACATTTCTCAGGCAGTTTTTTGAGGGTAACTAAAAATAAAAGGCTTGTGAAATTTGAAATGGTTTCAGTTTTTCGCTGCGTGGACATGTTTCTTTTCTGTGTATGCATGGCCAGAGTATCAGTATTCCAGGGATGTGAGAGCCATGTTGATGAGACATTTAATGCTTTAGGACTGTACACTGAAGTAGTGATAATTTAAAGGTTTTCATGGAGATTCGGTACTACTGGATTGAATATCGCATCTTTGCCCCCAAGGTTTCCAATTATGCATCATTTCTCTGCTCTTTGTGTCCTTTAATCTTACAAGTTCCACTTGATGGAGAACAGAGATTGCAAGATCCTAGACATGAGACAAGTTGTAATTTACTAAACTGGCTTAGATTGTCAGAACTGACTCTTGGACCTTCATCGTTCATGCTCTGTAAGTTCTTCAAGTCCGGTCATAAATCGAGAAATTGTCATTCAGCTTTCCATTAGTGACCTCTCCAGTCATGCAAAGGTCATGGGACAGCAGAGGTTCCTGGTCTAAACAATCGCTGCCCTGTGGCACTCACCCCAGACTGATGAAGTGCTTTAAAAACCTGGCTCTCCCGCACATCAAAGATAACATCCCAGCCAGCCTGGACCCTCATCAGTTTGTATTCAGACTCAACAGATCCACAGAGGATGACATCTCCACTGCCCCCCACTCAGTCTACACGCAGCATGAAAATAACAACACAGACATCAGGATGCTGTTTGTTGATTTCAGCTCAGTATTCAACACAGTGTCGCCCATGAAACTGGCCAACAACACTCTGCAACTGGATATTGGTTTTCCTCAAAATCAGAACCCAGACAGTTCAGACTGGCGGTCATACCTCCTCCACTCTAGCACTCATCACTGCAGGCCCCCTGAGCACTGTGCCCAGCCCCCTCCTGTTCAAGCTGCATATCCACAACTGCAACCCCCGACATGGAGAGAACTCCTGTGAAGTTTGCGGATGACACATGGGCTGGATTTCAAGTAACGTTGAGAATTCATATCAGGAGGAAATCAAAGATCTTGAAGGATTGTGCACAGAGAACAACCTGCTGCTGAACTTCAGCAAAATCAAGGTGCTGAGCATTGATTGTTTTTTTTAATAGCAACACAGTAGTGACACATCAACAACCTGACTAATACCTGGAAAACAATCAGTCACAGCTGTAGACTCCTATATGTAATGGAACCCAGTTCACTACTCCAGCAAGTAGCCTGCAACTTAGTAACGACCTAGCAACGGAGAAACTTTCTAGTCCCGTCAGAGCTTATAGAGTTCGTGGAGTTTCCCAAACTGAATAAATAGCACACATATAAAAACTAAACTGCTTTGTTAGTTCAGTCTTGTAGTGACTAAGATATCTGCTGAAAAAGATATTTTTTCATGGACAGATTGGCCTCCTAACTTCACATTTATTTTGAAGCTAGCGCCGTATCAGCGACTCACCGGCACAGCTGATGGAGGATGATCCAAACATTTCCAGATAACTCCACAGCGTTGTAAAGTCCAAAAGTCAAAATGTATTGAACAAAGATCGATGGAATCAAAATGAACAACATGTTTTTATCTAATGAAATATTCCTCTTCAGTCCATATAAGTCCACCTTTAGTCTTTAAAAATATTTTCTCTGAGTTCACTGAACTGTTTAATCTCTGACGTGCTGCACACAAACAAGGTACACAACGAGGTACACACCTGTATTAACGAGGCGGTCTAACAGCTCTGTAACACAGAATATTCATTAAAGAAAGCTGAAATTGTAAATTCAGATGTAATACTTTATTAATATTGACTTCCAGTGGACTTGTTTACATGTTATAGATTTTCAGGACGTGACAATGTGGAGATGGCGGAGTGATATTTTTAGTAATAAGTCAGGTGTGCTGTCATGCTGATTAAAGCACATTCTAAACGTCTAGTTGACCAATCAGATTGCTCGGTCGGACCTACTTGTATAAGTGTAATTATACAACAAGCAGTTCCAACGTAAATGTCAGCTAGATGTTTAGAATGTGCTCAAATCAGTATGACGGCACACCTGACTTATTACTAAAAATATCACTCCGCCATCTCCACATTGTCACATCTTGCAAATATAAAACATGTAAATAAATATGAATAAGAACACTGGAAGTCAACTTTAATAAAGTAATACATCCAAATTTTAAATTTAAGGTTTTTTAATGAATATTCTGGATTTCATGGAGCTGTTGATGTTGTTTTAAAAGACTAAAGGTCGACTAATCTGGACTGAAGCTGAACATTTCATTAGATAAAAACATGTTGTTCATTTTGGAAATGATTGCATCGATCTTTGTTCAATACATTTTGACTTTTGAACTTTACATCGTTGTGGAGTTCTTGGAAATGTTTGGATCCCATCCTCCATCAGCTGTATGTACATATGTGTGACATCTATTCAGTTTGCTGTCACTGATTCACCGATTTGTTTTCCAGGTATTAGTCAGACCCCATGTATCTCCATGGAAACAGAGATCAGAACGGAATCCGCAAAAAAGTATTATTATTTATTTATTTTGAGAACAAATTGCTACAAAATGTGAAACATTTTGATTATATATTTTATTTAAGTCTGTAATTGTTGTATAATCGCAATATTACATGAGAGGGGGTGCTTTAACGTTATTATTGGCATGACAGTATTGCATTCAGGAACGATGCACTTGCCCCAAGGTCTGTAAGTGTCACTGTAACATTGTAATATGACTTAAGTATATGTTTTAGTACAACTAACTACCTACATCTAATAATAATATCTGTAAGCACATGTCATCAAAAGTTGTCCTACATTTCTGAAATCCCTACCTTTGATCCTGTGCTCGAGAAGGAGCAATTTCTGGAGAAATACTGTGAGAATAACTATATGTGGCATGGCTTGGCGTGAACACCAAGTGAAAATCAGTCAAAGGTTCAAAGGGTTAATCTACTGTGGACCAGTAAGTTTCTGTCTTTATGAGTCCTTGTCCTTAACATTTGACGTCTGGAGAATTGAATTAAACACTCGACCTGACACGATAGGGAGAGACAACAAAGAGAAAGAGAGTGAAGAAATGAACAGAGCGCATAGAGAAGTGAAAACAAGTGAGAGGAAGAGGAAGATGGAGGAGGAGAGGGGAACAGACAGTACGCATAAATGAATGAAAGTCAGGGAGAGAGAGAGGCGGAGCGGTCTAATTTGTACATGGCTGCTAAGTAAGGAGAGCAGGCTAATTACTGGCTGAACAGGGCAGGCACAGGCTGCTCATGTCAAAAAGGACAGAGCCACTTATTAGGCATCAAAGTGCATTCATATCACAGCACAAAGGAGATGGGGGGGTCGAGGGGGCGCGAGAGAGGGGTACAGCATGTGTAAATGGAGGAGGGGGGCGGGGGTTAGCTAATGAATGTCGTTGAGAGGTGCATTATGGGACCCTCTCCTTCAGGCCTGTCGCTGTTTTTTTGGAACAGCAGTGGCGAGTGCAGATGGGCTGCTTTGATTGTGTTCAAAGATGGAGCAGAGGCGACGGCGGAGAGACGGAGAGGAGAGTAAAGAGGCAGAAGGAGGCTGCCATCGAGGCGTTTGGAGGAAGTAAAACAAAGAAAGGAGGGAGAGGTGAAAAGACGAGAGAGAGTTTGGGTCAGATAGTTTTACATGCTGAGATGTAAAGAAGAGACTCAAACTTCATACAGAGATTATGTAAATATAACCTCAGAAGTACTTTGAATTATCTTTTAAAAGCCTTATCAAATTCAACATTATTTTTAATATTTACGGAGCCAAGCGGAGACCCGGTTCTAGGACGCTTCTTAAATGGACCACAGCGGTTCTGTTGGGGTTTAAAACATTGCAATTAGCTCCGGCAGCCATGGCGTACATGGAACAGGGAACACATGGCTGTTAGTCTGTGCTGCAAAATAGTGACATGAAGAAGCTTCCTTTGGTTTGTGTCCGCTGGTTTAGGAGAGACACAGAGAAAGAGACAATAGTGGTTGAGCAACATAAATAGTGAATGAGAGAGAGGGAGCACCGATAGTGAGGAAGCTGGTTAATTATTTTCTGGCTGCTTCATAGTGATTATGTTCATTACAAAACATACCTACACCTTTCCTGTGAGAGACGTTACAGCTTATTATAGGTTTAACACTTACCGATGTAAATAATACTAAATATGGTTTATTTTATGATTAAAATAATCATTGTTAGCGACCCCCACAGATGTATGATTTTACTGCTTGGATTGGAGCTTGGCTCCCATGGAACTCAAACCCTGTCTGTACTATAATGACTAAAGATACCTAAAAACTGTCCCTGGTTTGATTCCAGTCACTGACCTTTGTTGCCTGTCTTCCCCTTCCCTGTCTCTCCTCAGATTTCCTGTCTCTACTGTCATTACTGAATGAAGGCAGATACTGTGGTGGTAGTTAACTGCGAAACTGGTGAGTGGGGTAATTTTTCCCTCAATGCCAGCCAGAGCACCTGGCCTGAGTCCACACACCAACACTCCCCAACACTCAGAGACACAGAAGGACTGAAAGAAAGAGATCTTGTTACTCACATGTGGCTGTGTCCAGTCGATGTGTTCAAACCTGTGGTTGAATGACAGTGTAGGAGTTAGACCAACGGACTGAATGAAAGCATAATCCTTTCAGAGTTTTTATGTTAAAATGATGGACTGTGGCTAACGTCTGCATGTCCCTGCACTGTTATAACTGGTAGATTTGTGGTGGGGTCATCTGCCACAGTGACGCCTGAACAGGGACTCTCCAGCACAGAAAGAGGCCCAAAACTGCCGGGAAGCGATGTAAGAAGCCACCAGCGTTGACCACAGCACCAGCTGGAAAGTCAGCCCAAAGCGATGAACTGGCAACCAACAATGGCAGCAGCAGGAAGACTAAAAAGTCAGCGCACAGCGGGGAACCTTCGGTCGTGGACTGTATCCGCCTCTTTTTTTACCCATGAATCTACACGCCAGTCAGCAAGCACAACATTCAGTTACGTGTGTTCATTCACAGCTGTAACCAGGTAACCAAATCATTTCATACCGTCTGCATAATTAGTCCCGTTCAAATAAGGACGAGGACGCATGCAGAAGGAGATTTTGAGACCGACATCCGATGGCGGTGCGGTGGGAAGTGGATCATAAACTGCTGCTTCCATCACAACATCCTGGTTTCACAGTATATGACCCGGAGGAACCAGAGGTATAAATCCTCAAGTCCAACCCTTAGCTGCTCACACCGGGCCGGGGTTGGCACAGGATGAAAGGCCGTCTAGAATGCCTGGCTCTACATAACCATGGCTCACCCCCCCGCTCCCAAGCAGCCCCCTGCCTGGACCCTGGCCTGCTGCCCAGCGCCTATGGAGCATTTATTAGAGAGGAGCGCCATGTGCTGTGGCTCCGGCTGAAGGAATGTGCCTGGTCAACAGCAGATTACAGTGTGGACGCATCTGTAAGGGAGGCACTGATTTGTGCTGCTTTGTGTGTGTGTGTGTATGTGTGTGCCTTTATGAGAGAGGTAAAAGTGTGTTTGTGTGTAAACTCGGGTGCAAAAAGCTATACATGCATACCTGCGAGTGTGTCTTTTGCATGACATTGCCCATATGTACTGTATGTGTATATGTTGTCATGACAGAGTATGTGTATTAGAGAGGTGGAAATGTGTGTGTGCATGCATATGTGAGTTTTTCTTGCAAGTGTGTGATCTTATATATAGGGAGGAAAACCAAATGAATATTAAATATGACTTGAAAAAGCGCTCTTGGCCATTTTGGATGAACTTTTGAGACGGTCCCTAACTTCAGCTTGTCATTTTCCTCTCTGCTGTTGCGCAGTGTGCCAGGCTTCAGTGTCACATCATGAAGTAGAACATGACACCCAGGGAACATCAGTCAAACTTTATCCGGCACTACATGACAAATGGTGGTCAGAACTCGATGAAAAGGTATTGAGGGTGAAGATGATAATAGAGTTTAAAAATGATCTTCTCCTCTGTGTTTTAGCCTGCATCATCATCAGTGGCGCTGCTTTGGGTGCTAGATGTTTCTGTTCACACTGCACGGGCAACAAAAAGTTTGGATCTGATGATCATAAACTTAAATTATAGGGAGCAGCTTTTTGATTGCTTTCTCGATGGACATCTGAGATGTGACATCATCTGATTGTAGCGACGTGGTTATGACGTCAACATGTTCAGAGGAAGGGCAGTGACTCCTGTGGCAAACTGTGTTAATCAGGTGACAGTGTAAAAGAAAATAATAATAAAATCTGAATGCTGTTCAGAGCACATTATCTGTTGATATAAGAATAATGCATTCATATTTGTTTACAGCCTCTGTGTATATCAGTGTAAATGGCCTGTCAGAACCAATACAGAAGTTTTTAATGCAGCAGCTGGTTTAAAAAACAAATCAGATATTCAAAAACTCACCATAAAATGCCTGAAAATGTCTCCGCGATCACAGAGAGACATCATTAACAAACAGCTTTAAGGCACATACTGTAGCACACAAACCTACATTTATCCCAACAACGACGCAACAACCAATATATATCCCTGCTAAATTAGCACCCTGGCACTCTCATTTATGCCGTTTGGAATGTTCGAGCGTCAGGGTCAAAGTCGTATTAGCAAAAGGTGAGGCCAAACAAATGAGATTATAGCTGAATTAACTAATTATCATCATTTCCATTCCCTAACAGCCTGTAATATCTACGGCATAATGGTGCTTGTCAGGTTTATTGTTGTGTTTGTCTGGGAAGCCTTTGCCCTCTGGTCTCACCTGCTGAAACACATCGCCCATCCATTAGAATGCATTATGGAAATGAAATCTTTGTTGTTGTGTTTTTTTAATATAAGCCTTGATATGACAAGTTGTTTTTTTTCACTGCCAGTGTTATGTGTTTTTCTTTTTTTACACAGAGGGGAGAGAAAGAGTAGAGGAAGAAGAGGAGAGGGTGTTATATAGAAAGAGAGAGAGAAAAAAAGAAAGAAAATATGTGGGTCTTTATTCAAGGTTAGATCAGGCTGGAATTTGTGAAGGAGTGCCTATTAGAGACAGACCTTTCAGAGGAAAATTGGACCCGTCTACCTTTTAAGGACGACATGCTAATTCATGTCAAAAAGGCTTTTAGTCAGGAGGACAGGGCCGGAGGAAAGGCTGTGTTGTGTTACATTCATGCAGGCTGATGCTGCTCACTCACATCCTGGATATCACATGTAAAATATTGATGTCAGGATTTGCTTTAAAAAACAAAAAAACAAAAAAACAAACAAAAAAAAAAAAAAAAAATCAAAAAACAACAACGACAAAAAAAAGATGTTTCTTGGACATTTTACATGTGGAGTGAAACATATTGTTTTCATTGCATTTAAATAACTTAATTTAGCTTCTTATGCAAAAACACAGTCAGTTTACTGTGAGTACACAAATTATTGTCTGAGTGAAAGTCATGTATGTCAGGGATTTTACACTAACTGGAAAACAAAAACGACACGCTTCTTCATGAACTGTTTGAGTGAACAAGCTCAGGACAAGGTGGTTGTCTTGTAAAGGCTTGCTACACAATTTAGCACTTCACTTCTAACTTCTTCAGCATTAGGAGCACTAATTGCGTGGATTAAAGTTCTCCGTCGCTACGATGGATTTCCGTCATTTAGAGTTCACAGAGGCCGATTATGAGTTCAATGTAGATCCAAGGAGGAAAAAAAAAAAAAGTGCTGATGTTTTTATAGGCAGATTGTCACACTCCAGAGCCAATGGTATTGTTTACAGCGTTGGTGCACATGACCCACACCAGGTTTGGATTTAAACACGGAGCAACAGCGCTAAATTTTAGCTGCTTAGCCTCTTAGTTCACTGTACAAAAAACAACGACAACAACAAACAAAAAAAAAACAGCCAGGTGTGTTTTTGTGTGTGATATGACACAAAGAAATACAGCACGGCAGTAATGGCAAAAAGGTGTTAGCTCGCCATCAGGCTGTGAGGCTTGTCACAAGGCTGACCCACTACTGCCAGAGCCGCCTCCTCCTCCTCCACCCCTGGAGTCAGACCCACTGCTGCTAGTCCCACAGAGTAAAGCCTCAAACGGGTATCAGGTGTAGCTGATCTTCAGGCACGTGGTTTCTTTGCCAAAAAGCAGAAAAAATGAAAAGCAGACTTTTTCAAGTTGCACTTGTTGTTATTTAATCCTGGTGCTGTTCGTTTGATGTATTTTTCTGTTAAATGATAAGAGGCTCCCTTGAAATAATAGTAATAATATATAAAATAGGATAATGTAATATATAAAATACAATACAAATATTTTAGGTCAAATAAAAAATGAACAAAACAAGATACAAAACATAAAATAGAATTTGAAAAATGTGTATGTAAGTTTCTATACACTGTACAAGTGACAAGGCTTTATTAAGTATATAAGTTTTGAGAAGTATCACTGTATAAATACATATGAACATACTGTTTAAATAGGATATACTGCAGTATTTAAAATATTGATGGTACGAGTAAAGTGGCTGGTGTTTTACAGAAGTACTACACACAAAAATCAATCAGATCAAGTGTAGCACCGTAGCAGCAGTCATGGATGGTGCATATTTTGCAGACAGTACTGTTAGGCTATGAGTTCAGACGTTTTATGGTCTGGTGGTGCGTGCAGCCATGCTCCCGTACCATCTACCTGACTGTAACAAGGAGAACAGTCTGCGAGCCGGGTGGCTGTGGTCCTTTAAGGTGCTGTGTGCCTTCCATGAAAAATGTCCTGCATGGCCGGGAGTCTGTTTCCAGTGATGTCTATAAAATAGTCAAAGCAGCAAAGACAGAGGTGCCCCTGACTTTGGTCTCAGTTATGTGTCATGTTGTATTATTTTAACATTTACAAGAGCTCTGGTGACAAATTCAGAGCTGCAAACCTGTGTGGAATTATTCACACATGCTTTAGTTTTTGAACATTTTATATTGAGCTTATGCACACATGTAAAGGATATTTTTGAACTGGCATCGTCACACTCGCCCTTCACCCCCATTGCTGTTGGCATGCTCAGTCGGTCCTGCTGATTTTGGACTGCCTTTTACTAATTTGAACTGAGCCTGCAGAGGGCGGTTAACCGAGCCAGCGAAGCAGACATGGAGCTCAGGGACTCCGGGGGTGCCAGGGGAGGCCAAAGCCTCCGTTTGAAGTTTGCTCAGGATCCTTATTAAAGCTGCGCTAATCAATAGCTTTGTATTAAACATTGATTAAAAGACTACATGTGAGGTGTCACACAAGTCACAAACCTGCAGAGGATTATCACCAGACTTTACAGTCCCGCTCTGGTCTGTGAAGCTTGTTAGCCTCTTTCAGCTCGTTGTTTTGGTTTTTGACAGCCTCCAACTTCACTGTTTTGGTTCACTCACAGTCCCAAGCAGCAGACAGAGAAAGAAAGTGACTATCAGTTGAACATGGTGGAGCAATTAGCAGCTACAGAGCTAGATATTTTCCTCAGGAGTCCGTGGAGACCAAAACAGAGCTAACAGAAAAAAAGATTGGACTTTATCCAATAATCTGATAGTCATCAGGGGGACAGACACACACCTCCAACCAAATGCTAGTATTGCTCCATGTCCACTGCATGTGTAAATAAGCAATGGTTTGCTAACATGTTAGCCATTTCACCTTTTTGATGTCATAATAAACATCATGAGTCTTTGGCATTTTTTAGGCCAGGGACCCCATAGCTGATAGAAACAGTCATAATCCTCACATTACAATATCAATTCTAATGTGTATTAATTACAATAATTTGGTGGTCCCCTTGCAACAACTCTAGGGGTTGCGGACCCCCTGTTGATGATCCAGGTGTTGCAGTTTGTTTTTTTCCAGCATATTACACCTACAACCAAATACAGTAAAGCATTTTATATGTGCCTGACAGCACAGCAATTCTGCGTCATCATCAACACCCCTTTCATGGTTCCCTATAACATTTTGTGAGGAGTATCTGTGTGGATCTATGGCGGTGGGAAGCTTCTGAAAAGGTTTCCACAGCCTCTGTTCACGAGCGGCTTAAAAAAACAGCTTTTGTATCTGTGCGCAATTCAAACACAGTGGAAAATACGGTGTCATGCTCTCTCTGCTCTCGAGTCATGAGGAGTCTTGAATGCTTTTCGCTCTCCAGGATAATCTGAGGGCCGATCATATTATGTGACCTGAAGATGGCTGTGGACCTGCCGGGGCTCTCCACAATGCGAGCTGTGGACCTCCTGGGATCCTGTAACTGTAAGAGATCAAACAAAGGGTTGAAGATAGAGGGGAAAGACTCTGCCTCGGCCGATAACCTCCTCACCCTCCTGACACCGATGGCTCACACACACAGAAGTTACCAGTGCGTGTGCTCCGGAGCCACACCGCTCGTACATCTACATACATGTAATACTCCAGAGCTGATTTATTCTTAATTTCTTTATCTCTGCATCTTTCTCATACTCTCACAGTCTCACCTCCCTCCGTCTCCGTCCTCTCCCCTCCCTCTTTCCTCTCCCCTCTTCTCTTGTAGCCAGTCGGAAAGCGAGGGGTCTTTCATTTTTTCTGACATCCTTGTCCTTCAGCCTATTGATTGGCGACCGAGCCGGCGAGCCCCTGTCGGCTGCTAATAGAAAGTGAAGTTCATCAGCCTTTCCCTTCTCCTGACACACACACACACACACACGCAAACTCAGCCCTCCACTGCTCAGGGACCCTCCCATCAGCAGACACCCAGTGATCTACTATGGAAAGGCCAGCAAACTAACCTTTGCAGCACTATCCTTACTTCCCGTCAAGCCTTGCTCTTCCTAAAAGTCTGTTTATTTATTTTGGCCGCTTCTGTCCCTGAGTTCCTGTCTCCTCGTATTATATCTGGCTCTGTTTCCCTTTTTATGACTACTGATAGCTTACTGCTGTATTTCAGTTGAATTCAGGGTCAAATGTAAATGGAGATAACCTGAAATTCTGTGCTTTTTATTCTTTAAAGGCCTCCATACTGTACTGAATCGAACATAAACTCAAAGGGCTGGATATAAACAAAAACTATTTACAAGACCTTGGTGGAGTTTAAACTGAAACCAACTTGTAATACTACTCAGCGAACGTTTGCTCTCCTCAGTAGGTTGGATATGACGTCCCATGCATTTGAACCATTTAAATAATAAAGAATTTCTTCTTTTATAAATGACTTAAGGAATCAACTGAGCTCAAATATGCTCTGAACAACACTTTTAAGATTCAGGCCGATCACAGTGTGAATTTTAGAGGTGAGGTCAATGCGAACAGATGCAAATTTGCCTCTGGGCAGTGCAAATTTAAGTACTACTAAACTTCTACTGTGATGCTACTAAATACAGAAAAAACCCAGCCAGCTACCTGGCTGCAGCTAACATATGTAGTGGGAACATTGGCTGTTTGAGGTGGCTTAAACAGGGGCTACAGAAACACAACATTTGGCTTAGCATATTTTAAGTTTGCAATATTTTTTAAAATTTCAATTCAATTTTATTTATATAGCACCAAATCATAACAAAAGTTATCTCATGACACATTCCATACAAAACAGGTCTAGACCGTACTCTTTATAATATTGTGGTAATATTTTTTACATAACATTACTGCACGAAAAAGTAATGGCAAACCATCGACATCTATAGATTCTATATGATATAAGATGAACAGCACAATTTTTAAGCAAAAATAGCCCAGATACGAAGTCATTTGGAGCTAGAGTCTGCACAGTAATGATCGGGGTTGGACATTGAAGTAGGTCCCGCCCATACACCTGGCTGACTCAATCACAAGCAGGGCTTAGCTGTCAGTCATGACATGAAACCCTCTTTTATAACATCAAATACATAAACGGGGGTATGGCAATGTTTTTACTTTACTTTTGGAGAACTGCCATGTCATTCATCTTTACTGTATACAGTCAAACATGTTAGTGAACACAGGCTATTTACACATCAGGCAAACACAGCATTAACAACATTATCAATCATTTGGAGTCATGTTTATTGAGATGTGACAAACATCAGTCCAGTATTCACACTCTCCTTTTCGCTCTGCGTTAGCCTCCACTGACTCCCGAGGAAAACATCAGGTTTGCTGAAGCCTCTATTATGTTCACCAACATACTTCACTCATTTAAAGCTCCTCCATCATCTCAACATCTTTCTTATGGTTTGCTTGGTTACATGTCTAATTCTAATCCAAAGTGTTGATGGATATTCCGAAACCAGAAAAAGGAAAGATTCACTCATCGAAAACATCGTAACCCACAGATCTTACAGTCTACATATATCATGTAAAAATGATAGTGATTGGAGATGGCCCTGTCATTATGCTGAGACATGGAAGATGTACTGTTTCTGGCGTGGCACACACAAGATTCTAGTGTCTGAAACCAACAGGCTTTTCCCATGAGGCGATGATAGGTTCAATGAGCAAAACGTTCCATAACACTGTCATTAAAGTTGTGTTATTTAAAGCTTAGGTCAAAGAGACTAAATTGTATTTTACTTAAAGTTCAAATCACACTGCTTCTTAACAAAGCCTTCCCTGTCATTCAAGGCCAACTGAACTAAACAATGGTTGATGGGTTTCTCATATAAAACCAGAATAAATGTGTAACCAAGTGACAGTCAGTAGTCTCCATACCGAAAAATGAATCGCCTGCTAAGCTAGTGAACAAACTACATCTTCAGTGAATATTTGAACTGAACTGAACTGAACTGTATGAACAGCTCTGTGGATGGCAGTGTTGGTCAATCTACTACTTGCTGAAATATCTCAATAACTAGGCCTGTGGGATGGACACGCCTATGAGAGGATGTTCCCAATAACTTTGGTGATCCTTGACTTTTTCCTCTAGTGCCACCAGCAGGCTGACACTTGTGGCTTTAAGTGAAATATCTCAAAATCTACCAGATGAACAGTCGTTCATACCTCGCAGATTATGAATCCCAGTGACTTTGAACCATGAGGTTAACCTTTGTGGGTTTTTTGGTAAAATTTCTCAACAGCTATCTTGTACAGACCCTCAGACGACTATAGCTTCACCATGAGGTCAAAGTAATCCCATTGTGTCTCAGCCTCAGCTCTACAACTTTCTTCAGTACTGCAACCATGAACACAAAGTGTACAACATGTGTCCAATCACATGCATGCATCTGTGTCTTATCTAACCATTCTATTCTTTCATGCTAATTTGGTTCAAATAAGTTCTGCATATAATACATATAACTACTGCATACAGAGATGAGGATTTGCTGGCAGATCCTTTACACAATTGCTCGTACTGTAATAGCCTGATGGAAATTGATAGGTTCTTTGGCTACCATGGCCTTGACTGCCCAAGTCTAAACCTTCCAGGTTATTTTCTTGCTTTTTCCAGGAATCTCTTTATGTCCACTGAGTACTTTTACCGGTAATGACATGGAGTTCAGAACTGCAAGTGTTCAGTTCACTTCAACCCAGTTTTCACAAACTGGACTGGATGACATTGATTACAGTGAACCGCTGTTATATCAACCAGTGATACACGGCCATTTATTCATAAGAAAATGTCACATATTATTACTTAAATTCACAAAAAGTCCTGGAGCACCCTCAGGCTCTAAAGAGTGCCAATTTACCATCACATCTATTTTAATGAGCTCTCCTTGGCTTGCTGTGCTCCTACGACACCCACTGTGGCTTTGCTTACATTCTACAAGCAACCCTGGCATTATAAGACAGCATTTTCACCTCTTTCTCTAAGCCTTTCTTTTCCAGTGTAGGAAGTTTTCTGCACTTCTGGGGAAGAAACCTTGGCTGCATCCAACCCAGACTCAAACTTTGCTAGCTGAAGGCCATAGCCAAAACCCATCTTGAGGTGAAGGAACATGCTCACTCATTTTCTTCCTTTTCAGCCTCTCTGTCAGGTCTTAAGCCAAGACCAATGGCTCCTATTAGTGAGTGTGGCAGGCCAGCTGACAGGCTAGTCAATATCCATGAGAAGGCCACTTCATTAATGATCCCTACTTGCTCAGAGAGATGGAGGGGCCAGAGAAAGTGGCCTCTGACATACCACAGAGAAACGTGAAGGGCTTGGACTTTATTTCCAGCAAGACACAACAGTATTGTCTGACAGTTTAATGCATTTTAAAGCAATATTAAGAGTAAGGATGAATGAGAATGATGAAAATATCATGTTATGGACACCATAACAAAGTGGATATGATGATTATTATTTCTTCTGATGTAAATGTCCTTTAGAATTAAATGGAAATGCATCAGTGCTACAAATGGATAGCAAATAGTGAATAGTTAAATAGTATGAGCCAAATGAACACTCTTTCTGCAGTGTTGTCAGTGACCATGAACCCATGCCATTCAATGTAACACCACTGCAAGATTGTAGCTTTTTATGTTCAAACCACAGGATGAACAAGCCGAAGGCTGAAGCATGTTATCTGAAAGCGAACTGCACAACTCTAACTTCTCAGGAAGGTAACAAATTCTGCTCTGGTATGCAGACTCCTGCCATGTGCAGCATAAAATCAGACGCTCACAGACTGATAGCAAAAGGCCATCTATTGCCTAATTTCTGATTTCGTGGAGCAGTGTGTAGGATTTAGTGGCACCTAGTGGCGTAGTTGTGGATTACAACCACCTCCACTCACCCTCCTGTTCCAAGCGTGAAAGACAAACTATGGTGGGCGTGAAATGCATGAAAGACATAAAAAAAGACTCATCTAGAGTTGCTATGGCGCCATCTGTTGGCAGCCAATTACAGTAGTTCTGAACACTTTAATGTGTTTTTAGTATTTTTAGTCCAGCTATTTTGTGGGCAAGCGTTTCCTTTGAACTGTGGAGATTCATTTTTTTTTTTTGCCTTTTTAGCTGTATGGATGACTTCATGAATACATCAGGTGACCCATTCAAAAAAAACCCTCTTGTTTACACTCGAGAACAACTGTTAGCGCTAGGTAGCATTCCCTCTGTAGAAAGACCGGTGATCCATGCCGAACTGAGGAGAAGGAGACAAGGATGCGGAGCTGGATCTAAGCATTCATATCATCTGTTATTATGGGGAATGTAAGATCTCTCCCCAATAAGATGGAGGAGCTAACGCCACTGGCCAGGCTACAGAGGGAGTATGGAGAG
Organism: Sciaenops ocellatus; assembly: GCA_033000465.1. Taxonomy (NCBI): domain Eukaryota; kingdom Metazoa; phylum Chordata; class Actinopteri; family Sciaenidae; genus Sciaenops; species Sciaenops ocellatus. The sequence goes on along the minus strand of CP136872.1, from coordinate 4,525,308 downwards.
CATCATGGCTGGGTGGGCTCGCTGTGAATTCGCTGGTGACTTTGGACTGCTTTTAACTTGTGAGAGAGGATAGGAGAGCAAAGGCTGATGTGTCGGTGGCCTGCGGGTATGGAGGAGGTAGGAGAGAGGAGGATGCTAGCAGGGCTGGCGTCCATCATGAGTGGCTCCTCTCACCCCCTGCATGACACTGCGGTGGACTTATAAGCAGCTCCCTTCAGCAACAGACTGCTACTCCCACCATGCAGGAAGGAGCACTACCACAGGTCCTTCATTCCAACAGCTGTTAGACTCTTTGGCACCAGCATGACTTTATGGCTTTTTCTGTATATTTCTTATTTGTGGATAATTTATTATGGGATCATTGGGGAATGGGATCATTCAGGTCTATCTTATCTTATCTTAGAGTCACTGTTTAGTTTGTTAGTCTGTTTTGGACCACAGTAGAAACATGGCGGTGCTTTGGCTACACTGTAAAAAAATACACCAGTTGTTCTGATGTTATTTCTTTCTTTTTTTTTTTTTTAAATATATTTTTTTGGCCTTTTTTAAGCTTTTATTGGATAGAGACAGTTGAAGAGTGACAGGAATGTGGGAGAGAGAGATGGGGAATGACATGTAGCAAAGGGCCACAGGTGGGAATTAAACCCGGGCCGCTACCAAACCTTCGTACATGGGGCGGACGCTCTACCAACTGAGCTAATCAACGCCCCATTGTGATGTTATTTCTGACAGTAACTTTTACGTAACTGTTCGATGAGTGTTTGATACCCATACATTAATTTTACCCTTAAGGGACCTGAAGACAGTTAAGGTAAGGATAATTCCATCCAAAATGTGATGGACGAATCATTTGCTCTTGTAGTACATAGAACTGTCATCACTATTAACATTAGTTACACACACATACAGTACTAAAGCCTTTGTCTGTGTGTTTTAGAAACCATTAGACAGCAAGTTGGATTTTGTTTGCTCATGAGTCATGTTGAAAAAGAAAAAGATACAAATCTTTTCAACTTTACGCAATCCCAGGCTATATCCTCCCAGTCGGAAATGCTGAGCCAGTAGAGGATTGTGAGAGAATGACAGAGAATTACAGCGGTTTGGTTGCCTGTGGGATTGCAGAGGCGATATGGTTTCCTAGAAGCTATAATACTGTGTGCCGCGCTCACTGGCAGCACATCCTGTATAGAAAGAGACACTGATAAACCATTTTGGTGGATCACAAGCCGTTTAGATAAGTTTCTCTTTTTTTCACACATCCTTCTTCACACGTACACACACACACAAACACAACCCAGATACACACCCAGCCTGCCTTTAGCCCTTGTTTTCCGTCATGTTGCGGCGCTCGTCAGCAGGTGTGTGTTCCAGGGTGAAATGATGTTTCTGCCCTGCCCGACATGGGAGAGCTATCTGTGTAATAGAATTATCTGGAGAGGCCACTCAAAATTAACATAATATGGACTCAAAATGTAAATTGTCTTTCTGTGAAATGTAATGTGCATGTGAATCTGCTCTCTTGCTCCTCTCTGTCTTATCATTCCCACTCTCTCTCTCTCTCTCACACACACACACACACACACACACACAGACACGTTCTCTTACTTATTTCTGGGAACTGATAAAAATCCTCCGTGTTGATGTGGGCACACACACACTTCCACACATTTTGGGTGCAAATACTTGAAGAGGTGTGTGTTCCGCTGACACGTGCGAAGCTAAATGCCAACGTACCATTTAAGAGAGAAAGGGCAGCGGCACATCCAACCTTTGTAGTGTGTCATTCAGTGGTGTTCACAGCCGTTCACATATAAAAATGAGGTCTCCTCTGTCCCAGGGAGCAGAGGATACCTTTCACCCCATCAGGCGAAGGAGGGGAGGGGATGTTAACAACCGCTCAGGCTGTCGAATGGAGAGAGGGGTGACAAACAAGAGCAAGAATGTTTCATTTTTTTGTCTTTCGGTTAGCCAATAATTTAATTTAATGATGTAGATATGTTGGAAAAAGAATCCCAACCCTCGTTTTTTCTTTGTTTCCTGCTTTTTTCCTCCTTCCTTCCTTCCTTCCTTCCTTCCTTCTTGTCACACTGTGATGATGAGCACTTTCAGAGTATTCAGCCTATTGCATTTAGCCATTCAGAGAGTTTGATAAAGCTACAATCTTCACCCCCCCCTTCCATCTTGGAATTACACGGCAAAGGGAAAAGGCCACCTCTTTGTCACTAAATGCCTCTCCCATTCATTCACATGACAGCAAAGTAGTACGTCTTTTCCCACGGTGAAATGCCAGATTTGAAAGCCCTCTATTCGATTAATGTTTAGAGTAAGGCTGCGTGTCATCTGTAATCCAGAAAGTATTTTACAGTCAAATAAGAGCCTCTCTAATTTGGTAGACTGAAAGGCGTTTTGGCAGCGAATTTGAACCCAGGGATGTTTTTCGCTATATCCACGGTAACGTTTCACCTCTAATGTATAGATTATCTGGAATTCTCCTGAATATTGACAGGGTAGACTAAGTGTGCATCCAGATTTTCTGTTTAAAAGGTTTGCTTATGTGCCCCCTGTGGAGCTATTTAACATCTCTCTCTGTCTCTAACACACACACACACACACACACACACACATATATATATGGCTGTATTTGACATTATATATAGTCAAGCAGTCTTTCATATAAGGCAGGACTAAATAACTTTTTGAAAGAAAGTTAGTTTGAAGAAACTGCAAAGGAAATGTTCAGTTCTTATGTGATAAGATACACCCTTACTCGGTTTGATGAACTTGCTGCTCCAGCACTGTGGCGAAAACGCAGGTTTTTCCATTCATTTCAACGTGGGAACTGCGCTCTGGCTTTGGCTCTGGCATGCGGGCTGCAGGGGATGCTGAAAAAAAAAAAATGCACTGACCTGCGGTGGAAAAGTTGAACCAGCTTCAACTTTTAGAAAAACACAACCCAACATCACATTGTGGAGGCCAGTGAGATGATCAGACCAGTCAAACGCCTCCGCAGTCAGCCTGAAATGTCAATGAAACTGGGCGCGCTCCAGGTGGAGTTCATGGACTAAACTTTGATACTCACCCAGCTGTGTTTCATGTTCCAGCTTCTACGTCTGTGTCTGACTCGCAGTCTGTGCTGCAAAATAGTGACACAAAGAAGTTCCCTTTGATTTGTGTCTAATAGAGAGAGAGAGGGAAAGAGCGAGCATTGGTCAAGCTTGTTATCAAAATGCAGGTTAATTAGTGACTCTAAATCTCTGTAGGTGTGAATGTGAGTGTGAATGGTTGTTTGTCTCAATGTGTCAGCCCTGTGATGAACTGACGACTTGTCTGGGGTGTACCCCACCTCTGGCCCAGTGCCAGTTGGGGTTGGCTCCAGCCCCTCATGACCCTGATAAGGATAAGTGGTTATGTAAAATGGATGGATGATGGATGGATGTTAGCTAGTGGTAGCAAACAGTTATATGCTGTAATCTAACTGACACTGTCGCTTTGCGGACATCTTGACTATGGAGGGTACTGCTGCATGGCCACCAGTTACCAGTTACATCTAAATAAAATCCAGTGTCAACTCAGGCAATTTCAAACAATTCATAAATTAAAAAAAGAATATTTAGGGTATTTATGTGGTCTACAAATAATGCACAAACACTCCCATGTCAGAAAGACTCAAGAGATTGCTGGGATATGAAAAAATGTGCCAATAGCCTGTAACTGCCAGTTGTGGCCACAGTGGATTCTGTTCAACAGCGATGACGTAAAAATCTGCCCAAAACCAACATGGCCTAAAAATGTTCCATGAAATAACAATGAATTCAGTGTTGTGGGCTAAAACTTACGTGGTGTAATGTTTCCCGAATGCAACTTACAACAACACCATTCTCACACATGAAAAAAGGATAATTAGAACTCAGATAAGTAAAGCAGTAAAGTTTTGGCATTTAAGATTATAGATTTAGCGCGTGGACAAAACGTTTTAGGTTCTATTTCAATTCCAATTTATTTTTTGCCCATTCATGGTTTTAACTTGATTTGAATCTCGGAATCTAATATCCTTGGTTTGTACTACGACTGACCTAGCCAAATGTCTTCAAATCTTTCAATATATCTGTCGTTTTAAAATCAAAGCAAACCAAGAAACCTCCCCTGTGTAATGCAGTGCTCATGTGCACAGAAACGGTTTTATTGAAGAGTGAAGTGACTCGATGCTAACAGTACCTTCTAAGACACAATGACTGAAGAGAGTTCAGACTGAGCTGTTCTCAAGTGTTAGCCTGCTACCACCATGATGAAGGTCAAGGGTTGTTTTCTACATTAAAGGTGATTGTGCATACACTGCTACACCCGCTCATGCAAACTACATCTCTATTTATTTTCTTTACGTTTTTCTTTTTTCTCTGTTGCAGAAGCCTTCAAAGACCTTGTGGTTTGCACTTCACACATTTTTTACTTAAAAGCCATTGTTCACTCTTGAACAGGCTATACAGACTATACAGGCATTGAGCAAACAATCTGAAGGTGGCTTCTCTTGGCCGTCGAGAGAAATCTGAGAGAGAGGTTGTGTGTTCTAGTCAGAGTGCGGCTATATTATGACTTGCACAGGCAGCACAATGCAAGACAGAGATGCTGTGGAAAAAAGTATGCCTTCGCGGCAACATTCTCAATAAAATACCATACAGTAAATGGCTGCACTTAAAACAGAATGTGCGTTCACGTTAAATACCACTCATGTCAGCTGTAAAGTAATGAGTTTGTACCTTCAGTGGTCCATGTTAGATAATGGTTTCGAGGGGCTTGAGAGACACATTAGTTCACGTGGAAATCACTGTATTTCCTTGAAATGACACTTTGTCAAAGGCTTTTTTCTGCGGCCCCTGGCTGCTATAGGATCTGACGCCGAGATGTGCGATGTAGAATTATGTGTCACTCTTGAAAAAATAGATTCAAAAGTCTTATTCAAAGTCTAATGAAAGAAAAAGCAGAGGAGGAGCATAATAGCATTGAAGCTAAATGCTTCACCGCAAATGTAATGCAGAGTGAAAAAGAAAGCAAACTTTAGAAAGGCGCTACAAAGAAGAGATTTGCTCACTTACCCTATTTTACACACATATGATGAAAATACATGCACTTCTATAAAATGAAGAGTACCAATTAGATACTAATAAATGTCTTATCCTCCATGGGGACTTTTCATAATCTAGAGCCTTTAAGAAGAAGAGCATTGTTAATGTTGTCAATCTGTGAATGGCTTTAGTTTGATAGTGCCCAAGCAAGGACATTAAAGATGTAGTTTTGACCTGTACTAGTGCTACGGAGCACTGTTCTAGTACATTACTGCTGATGGTTTGTCGTTTGGAAGACCTCAAGGATGCATTCAGGTCAGAAATACTGAATGTAAACATAATCCTGTTTGGTTACAAGGAAATTCCACAGGCACCAGTGTTTCATGGTTCATCATGCTCTTAAAAAGGTGAAACAATTTCGTGTTACAGAATTTAAAGTGTTCCTGGTTTCACCGAGTAATGTCACCATTGCAAGAGCACTCACTGAGACATGACCAGTATGAAAAACTCACATCACAATAATAAAAGATGCTTAATGTCGCTGATGAAAACCACTTTTGATAATTTGGAAAATGCATATGCTCTATCATCTATGGTCAGCATTTAGAACCTTATTGACCAATGAAAAGATGTTTGTTCCATCATGTAGGACAGATAGAAGAAGGATAGCTTTAGATGAGTAACATTTTGAGTTTTGATTCAAGGATAGACGACGAGCTCTGTGATCCCTCTGAACTCTCTCTCTGCACACACGTCAATGTCAGATGGCCGTTAACCTGGATTATGCTGATTTCAATCTAAAATAGTTAAATATAAAATAGTTTTAGCTTTGGTTAGGCCAATGTGCTCTGTGTAAACATGTAGGACAGCCTTGATATTGATAATTTACTAACTGAGGTGGACAGAAACAGGAGAGTCTAGGCTCTGAACCACCTGCATGTCTTTGGACCATTTATAACAAAAAAAGCGTGCATACAAATGTTCATTTCTGGTGCTAAATGTGTCTCATTTCTGTGTTTTAGATTTATTTTGTAAGTGACAACCTTGACAGGGCCTTCTGTTTAAATACCACTGACTTCAATATGTTTTGTGAGTTTGCAGGATCATATTGTACATTTAATTGCTACAATAAGATGTTACTATGAAAAAAAAGGTCTGCAAAATGTCCAAATAAGTTTTAAGTGCTTATCTCTTTTGTTACTCTTGTGTATTGCAGAGCTCCTTTAGGCCTAGACTCAGCACACTCCAGGGACTCATAACACTAACTCTAACCCCTGGACGCAAATCCAAACGCAGTCAGAAAGACAAACCCTCATTTGTCTTTGTTGGCCTGAAAAATGAAAATATAAACACCTTCTTGTCTTCTGAGGAGTAACTGGGAATTTGCTCCGACAATTCGTGCATTAACAATTTTTTGTTTTCGAGTTTACAGTAAATTCTCAACAGACGTGCATCAACTGGCATTCCTAAATCACTTAAAAAGTTAAATTCATCATTTACATTTTCGAGTGTTTTTAGAAGACCTTGTCATGTCAGGCTGTACTATCCATGCTTTCTCCCTGGCATTAACAGCTGATCAATATCATTGATCAGCCAAGTAGGAAGACTTCAGGAGTTCATTTGCTTGCATGCATTTTTGGTTTTGACTCCGTAAGATACTGTCCATACTTGATGAGGTTTTTGGCATCACAAGGCCATATCCTAATAATTTCCTTATTCAAAATTAAATATTAAATAGTAATTAGCCACAGGCTTCAATTTCCTTTTATCATTTATATTTTCAAGAGGCTTAAAATAAAAATGCTTTAAACATGACTGCCAGTTAAGATTAAACAGTCATATCACATGGAAGGCTTCAATGTCTGGATCTTATTCGTGTGGTATATTTTATTTGGTTTGTGTGGACATAATCTGTGCTGGAATTCAGCTCTTATTCTAAAAGATTCTGATGCCCATGCAGTTTTAATTTGTATTTCAAGATGTTGCAAACTTGCATTCACAGACGTATGAACTGTGGGCAGGCATTATGATACCAAAGGTATGATGGGCAAAAAACTGTCATTGATATCTCACTATTATGTGTGTATGTATGTACTGTATTGGTCACCTGGTCATAAACATGGTTTTCTTAGGAGGTAAGTAGATTTTCTGACTTCATCACATATTAGACTCCTGGCCAAGAAGTCTTGTGAGCTTCAGGGTCCACAATGGACTGAAGGTCTGAAGGCCTCTCATCAGGTGGCCGATCAAATTATTATAAGACAAATAAACCTCTAGGGATTCGGGGAAAGTTAATCCTCTCCGGTAACTACCAAGGTTAGGCATAGGATCAAGACTGCTCTTGATCACAACCAGGTAGAGAGGAAAATAGTCCTTTTCTTAGGAGCAGACGTTGACCTGTCACAGCAAGGTAGATCTAATAACATCAATGATGGCTCCTTTCCATTCAGGAGTCAGAGTGATAAGAAGCTCCCAGGTCAGCATGCCAATTAATATAACAGTCTTTGACCTTCACCTAACACCAGCGATGTAGAAATGTCTGCTCCTCAGATGCTATTTGACAGTACAAAAGTTGAACTGTGCCACAGTCCGCTGCGAAAACTAAAGGTGTTCACTCATATTACACTTTACACCGAACTCATAAATAGTCATGTCATGGTATCTGTGTAATTCATCAGCTACATACAGCATAGAATGTGACATATGCCCAAAATAAGTGAAACAAGCTTGTCATCTGCTGGCAGCATGTTGTTGGTGTCAGGGATGTTGGCTGTGATCCAGGGGCACGGCAGGCATTCTCAGGTCCACAGACGGCCTCCCAGAAGAGGACCAATAAATCACTGGCTCTGACCTTTGCTGGCATCGGGGACCTTAGTGCCTCCAAATGCTAGAGACGAGAGCAAGATTGAGACTTTGAGAAGGAGTGATGAACTGCAGAGGGCTGCACTCCACACACACAAACACACACCACCTGGGTCACTCACCTCTTCATCTAGCTATCTGTCTCATTCTGTGTCTTGTGTTTTGGGTTTGCTGAGAGATTGTTAAGGTGGACACCGTTGGGGGTTATATTGTGGCCATGGAGGGTAAACTCAAGTATAGGAAAACTGGTTTGAGAAGTTGCAGTGATTAAATCGACAGATGCCAAGGTCTTTTTCATACAGACTAAAATTAGATTCATCATTAACATGCACCGTGCGCTTCAAAAACATGATCATGGCATCTGTGGTATTTAAGACACTGTAAACATTTTAAGATGCCACAGTTTTTAACATGAACCTGGATCCCTGAGGTCAAGGGTTGTGACTTGATATGATCCTTTTTGTTGTTTTTAAATACAATCAATCATTTCCTGGAATGAAGGTAGATTTCTTTAAGTTAGAATACAGGACATAGTTCAACCTGCTTTTCTTTACATTTTATATTATTTTGAGCTCTTCAAATGTTTCTCATAAAATACGCCAATGCCTCCAATTGTAGGAGGCTGGTAAGGACCTCACAAAACCCTAAGTATTGTCATTTGACACATCTCACATCTTGTGGGTCTATTTTCCCCTCCTAGTTACATACCTAGCCCACTTGATGCATGGGACACTTGGGATTGCCCCAAAGTGTACTGACTGCTCAGAGTTGCTTCTCTCAGAAAGGTGCATTCATAGCTTGCTGAACGTTGGATAACGACAGACTTTACACAAGAGTCTTTGGGGATAGGACGGAATTGAATGTTCCTGGGCAATGTGCATTTCTTGTTTTGTTAATTGACTGCTAGGGATGGTTGAACCGATCCCCGACCGATGCTACCGATACAAAGTCGTCTTTTATACCAGGGTCAATGGGATCGATTCGGAAAAAAAAAATGGATCCATCATGTTAGGGGACGTCCTGAGCACATGAACGTTTCTTTATCAAAAGCTGTCTTCTGTTTAAATGTGTGATTATGTATATAGATTGTAAATTATGTAAGTAACTATTTAAATAGAACATAATTCCAGACAAACAATATTTCACAAAAGATTGATGTTATGTATTTAAATACCTTTCTCCCATGACACCTCTTCTACCCATTTTCTACTTTTGTGTATGTGTTGACCTCGTATAGATTTTCTCATTCTTGTTACATTCTTGTTTCTTCCTCATACGATCTATGAACCTACCAGCCTCAGCCAAACTTCAATCACAGGTCTTTTACTTACAGTACATGTAGCTCTGTTGGGTTTGCAAAGAATGCCGCAGCGTGAAGATTTCTCATCAAACAAGCAGTTTGGGGTTCAAATCCTTACTGAGAAAGGATGATCTTTGTATAGCTGGGGGTTTTTATGTCAGTACATTGTTTTCACACACCATATGTCTCATCAACATATTGTGCAGGAGCAAAATGTCTTCCTAGGATCCATCCATCCATCTATTCATTCACTCTCTTGTAGCTTGAGGGCTCACTGTGTGCCGCAAATTGATTTCCAAGGAATGCCATCTTACATACAGACATATATTTTGGGGCCAAATGTCCTCTGAAGTATGAAATGTGTTTGTTTTTTGTTTTTTTAAGCCTGGTCCTCCATCTAACCTCGCTGCCCTCCCTCCCTCCTCCCCCCGTGCTGGTGGCGGTGGAAGGTTTCCATATGGGAGCCGTCGTGGCCTGGCGGATGCATACTGTCAAGCGGGTGTGTCGTGCCCAGCATGGAGCCTGGCTGGGCAAGATGGAAGGTGGGCCAGTCAGCCACGCCACACGGCTGGTGGCCACATTAACCCTTGTGTGTCTGTGTGTTTGTGAGAATAAGAGGGGGAGTGAGTTCTTGCTCTGATGTTCCTACATACGTTCGCTGTCTAAACACACCCTCCCATCCTCCAGCACATACACATTAGACCTCCTGTGGAGCTGCAGTGTGTAGATATTCATTCTGCCAGTAAAAGAGGGGGGACAACAAAGGGCCCAGAGAATCGGTAAAGGCTAGAGAAGAGGAGAGAAAGTGGTCTGGCAGGAATATAGAGGCCATTTATGTAAATACACTCTGTATGGTTTGCATGCAAAGTGCTTTCCCTATCCTTTCCAAAGTAAGAGCATATAAATAGGTTCCGCAGTGCTACTAGAGGTGTCATCTTTTTCCTTCCTTTTATGTGTCTGTGCATCGGGCTTGCCGCTGAAAATCAAAACTGGCAGGTTTTCTGAAATCTTGCAATATTTGTGTAAGAATAAACAAAAAGAAATAGTGAAAGCAGAAAGATCATCAGATGAAAAAGAAAAAAAATAATAAAGAAAGATATTGCTGAGCTCATTATTTGGCAAGGCTGAGCCCCTCTAGCTTCCTTCTTACCTGCTGTGATTCTCAGGCTAATGGTGAATGATTAATCGCAGATTGTGGCTTTAAATGCACTGATACATCAGGAAATGTTAAAATAGACTCAAGCACCGCTTTGTGATTTGCAACAGAAGCAAATTCAGAGCAGATAAAATGTTGGAGGGGAGAACAAGTCCTGAAGAGTTACAAAGCTTTTCTCAATCTGCGGTTTTTGGCCCCTTTCAGACACAAAACAGCAGGAAGCACTGCGCTCTGAAACCCATTATTTTCAATGGCTTGCACCACTGTGTCGAGCAAAGCGCGGTGCACAGCACAGCGCAACGCCAGTGTGCTCGCCCCCAAAGTTCAAGCAGGTTGAACTTTGGCTGTGGAGTGCGCTGAACCCAGACGCAGGCGCCACACAAATTGCATTGTGTCTGAACAGGCCATTTGTCTTTATCTGTCCTTGTTGTCATAGACTTGTGTAACGTGATCAGTCACAGCCCAACAATGGTCCCGACTTGAAGTCCACACTTAGCCAAGAAAGGGCCCAAATGTCCACAAGCATTCTTGCTCTGTCTATTTCATCAGTGATACTTTGTCGATATGAGGTTACTTGTAGTTTCCCAGCATCAACCAGTGGCAATGGTGACGAACAACCAAAGCCACAAGTACTTGTTATAGTTTAGAGTTTTTTTAGACAAGATATTAAAATTTCAAGGCTGGACTGGAAGAGATGAGAGGAAGTGACACTGTCTGACAAATTCAATTTGACAGTTTTGCAAATGGCTTGATGTGAAAAGCCAATGAGTATTTGTTAATAATAGATTTTTTTTTCATCTGGCTTGGTTAGAAACTGACAAATATGTGGCTTCCAAATCTGGACTACCCGTGGACTGTATCCATTGCTGAATTTTCGGCATAGCAATTTTGCTATGTTGGCAGCTGATCAACATTTATGGTCACCCCCGGTGATATAACCACTATCTCAGTAACACTTTGGTGATTTACCAGTGGCACCAACATCTTGCCGTACAGCACTTTTATCAAAATTAAAAGTAAAATAAACCCTGGATGCTGCAACATGTCGTCAAATGGGGAGTGACAAGGTGAGAGCCTGGACACCAAAAATGACCGCTGTATATACTGTATTCGAATGTAATGATCTATTCCATGTGAGGCAGTGATGTGTATGTGAGTATAAATACGAATGAGGACAAGTGTTGAAGTGTATTTACCCGAGCATCGCCGAGCTGGTCAATTGCAATGTGGGCGTACTTGAGCGTCTGAACAGAACGTGTTTATCTGCTTTACTTTGCATTTATGAGACACAATCAAGTCACTGTTTTTTGCTAATTTAGTTGTCTGACAACAGAAGCAAAAAGTAATTAATAGAGAGCAGCTATAAGTATAGGTGATGATGGAGGGCAGGAGAGGTTTAATCAGCTGAGACTGTCGTAGTGGTCAACACACGCTCATCAAAAGTTTAGTCTGCTGGACAAAAAAAAGATGCTTTGACCGATTAGCCTTTTTAGGTGTTATCAAATATGATTACCAAAATGACCTGGAGACGTGTTCATTCACAATAAATGCTAATTAGAAAGGTATGTATTGTAGATATAACATACTTACATTTAGTCATTTAGCTGACGCTTTTATCCAAAGTGACTTACAAAAATTGAAAACAGTTATGGTACAGTGTGACAAAGACATGTTAGTGCAGCAATAAGTACTACTCACATAGAATCAATTGACACCTGTAGAGGGGGATAGATTTATCATGTCCAGTTGTTGGTAGTGTTGGAGAGCAGGTAGTCTCTGAAAAGCTGGAGGTCTTCAGGAGGTTTCTAAAGGTAGAGAGGGACGCCCCTGATCTGGTAGGAACTGGTCGGACGTTTCACCAACGGGGAACAGCAGAGGGGAAAAGTTTGGATTGAGTGTATGGGTGGCAGAGTCAGGCGTTGTTCATTGGTGAAGTGCAATGGGCAGGAGGTAACACATGCCTGTATGAGGGCGATCAAGTAGCTAACGGACATTCAAATATTTTCAGCAGTAAGGTTTCACAAATCAGAGGTGAAAACTGACAACTTTTAGGGAGCGCTGCTGCGTGAATGTTAGTAGCATTGGAGGTAGCAGTGGTCACATCCCAGAGTTCCTGGCAGGAGACTATTTATCAGACCAGCAGAGCCACAACACATGATCCCTCACATGTAGAATATTTGTCCAATTGTTGTAAAGACCGAGCTCAGAAATGCAAAGAACAATTGAGGACAGTAAAAAAAAAAGATTGATCGTTAGAATTACAAACGCCATAATGGTGATATCATAATCTATATATAATACTGTATATACATACAGGACATTCACATCATATCAGAAGTGGAGGAGCAGGATAAGATGCTATTGCCACAACTGCTTTAATTATTATAAATCAACTTCAGTAAATATCACCTATTACATAAGGCACAGTAGGTTTAGTGTATAAAAGCACTAATAACAGTCAACATTAGCCATGTTAGCTTTGTGTCACATGTTTCATTCATAATTTCAAGTTCAAGACATTGTGGCCTTTTAAAAAAAAGCCCATGTCTTGCTGGTAATTACCCCTCGCAGAGTGACGTGAGCGGTTTCTCCCAGATGACAGCTTGTATTTACAGGAAATTTGATATGACGTGAACGCGGCATCACTGTTGGCAGAACTGTCTATCCACTGTTCATTAGCTGTAACCTCCATTCCTAATCAATGCATGCATGTAGGCTGTGATGGTTGAATAAATAGGGTGAAACCCGGCTATCAGCTATTTTAGAATCAAGTCCAGGTTTCATTAAGTTCATTATAAACCTGGGTTTTTTTCACTCCAATGTGTCATTTTCCAGAATTTGCTCAAGTTATCGGTGACCAATTTGATGCTGTTAATCCAGCTGTATCCTTTACTTTCTTTATTTCACACATGCAGCAGGAAAGTTAAAAAAGAAACTTGTGTTAACTACACTATAAGAACTGACCTTTTCCTTCACATCCAGTACAGGGCAGATCTGTCAAGATGGCAATCTGAAGAAAAAAATAAGAGAGAGAGAGAGAGAGAGAGAGAGAGAGAGAGAGAGAGAGAGAGAGAGAGCAATCAGAAAATGATGTTAATGCCACATGGAGGATTTGGAGCGGTGACTCATGAGTGCCTCCCCAACGACAATATCAACCAGCTGTCGCCATGGTGCCGACCTTTACCGTGGCCCAGGGTGACCGGCACTTTAGCGTCAACGTAAACCTGACCCCTGACATTTCCACGGCTCAGTGCCACTGCGGGCATTGTGGGGGAGAGGAAGAGCAATGGATGTGACATGGTGTGTGTGTGGGTGTGTGTGGGGACAAGATGATGATAATAATGATGATGATTGTATTGATAATCATATACATACATATGCACAATGGTTGTGATATTTAGATTATAATCAGTGGTGTTTTATCTAAATGATAATGAGTGAGATTTTGACGATGTTGACACTAATAACTAAAGATGTCAGATGATTAGATGATTGAAATTACATCAGAGTGATGATGCTGGCTGAATGATGAGAAGACAGAGGATGATTATTTTGATGATGAGGATGATGATGAGAATGAGGTTTAATGAAGATTATTCCACTGTAATAATAATGACAAAATATTGTAATAATACAATAATAATTGTATTGTACATACTAAACAATGTTTTCCATGATACTGTATCATTAAAATTATTTTATTGATTATGATGGCGGATGATAACGATCGTGAGAATCCCAACGTTTTTAATGATACAGATGTTGATGATGATTCTGATAATTGAAATGCTTTCAGTGATTAAGATGATGGCGAGCGTGAGGATAATAATAATGATCATAAATATGAGAGTGAAGATGCTTTTAGTGATTCTAAATTATGATGATGAATTTGAAGTCACACTGTTCTGATTGCGATGATAATTGTGACAATGAATGTTAAAAAATCCACATTGATAAAATCTATGCTGGATGTTATTGAATATAAATATAATGACAAATATTTTCTTCCCTAGAAAATGGCAATGACTATGACAAACAGCTGAAGATAGATGGGCTGAACATGTCACAAGCCCTCCTCCAATGAAGAGCCAAAGGGTAGAGGTGAGAAGGCGGGAGAGAGAGAGACGGCGAGATAAGCAGCCTCACGAACGAGGGCGAAGTCAGAGAGGACAGAGAGAGAGGAAGAACACGAGGTAAGACAGTCAGAAAGAGAGAAAATGGAAGCGATAGCGGGCCCAGGGACGGAGATAAAAGCTGTATTACATGAAATTAATGGTGGTCTTCACAAGCAGTACATGAATCACAGTCTTCCCCTACAGTGTGTGAGAGAGAGAGAGAGAGCATGACAGAAGCAGACAATGGAGAACAGAGCTGCCGGCTCACTAACTACGACTTCAAAGGTCTCTCCATTTAACCAAAACTGCATAACACCTCTGACAAAGTGACAGGAGAGGAAGAGGAAGGAGACATGGAGGGTGACAGAGGTCACAGCGGTGCACAGAGGAGGAGAGTAATGAGTAATGATTCAATCATTTACGTATGTTTCTTTCAAATTGAATTTTTGTGATTATTGGATTTGCTGGAGTTTTTCAACATGCAAGATTGTGCTAATAAAGTGTCTGTAAGAGCTGAAAAACATAGATGGCTCTCATCATTCACACTAATTTATTAGACAAATTATCAAATTGACAATCCGCAAAACTATTCTCTCTTAGGAGTGATGTGAACACAATTATTTATTATTATTAATTATTAAAACCTTCCCATTGCTACCTTCCATCCCAGATAAGGGGCTGTCAGCTCAGAGAGCCAAACAGAGGACGTAATTTTAATAGACTCTTACGCCAAAACTCCAGCGGGCACAAATTTATCACGTCTAAACGCTGTCACAACCAGTGTTTCAGAAGCGTTTTACCCACCACACCGATTTAGTTCCTTTGGTTTATGTGCTTCTAAATATGTAAATATGCTACGTAGTTGGTGGAATTCAGCCATTATAGACTAAAGAACTTAATGTTCTGTGGTCAGAACAGTAAATGCGTGTTCTTTGTATTGTTCTCATTTGCCACGGTAGTTCTCCTGGCCTAGCTAGAATCAATAACCACCACTGTTTATGTTCCAACTCTTATCATCATCTGATTTATAGACATTACTGTTGACATGAGCATAAACTTCCAGTGATATGCTAATTTGCTAGCCAACACTGGACTATGTTTTGCCCCTTGTGGCCACTGTGGGGAAAAACACCCACTTACAACTGTCAAGTATGAGTGCCCTCCGACCTCAGGGGGCAGTAATGAGCCCTCCCACTTAAGGGGATTCCCACTTGAGGCATAAACATGATATTTATATAACTACAGCACAGGGGAAACATACATTTCTACACATGCACTTCCACATAACAGCACACTAACACTCCAAATCCCCCCCCCCCCCCACACACACACACACACACACACACACACACACACACACACATTGCTGTGCCGGGTCATAAAGACATGAGTGGGTTTTTTTTTTTCTCCTCTTTATTCTTCCTTGTTCTCTCGACTCTGTTCAGGCCTGTTCTTCTGTGAATAAATCTATGTAATTTGAAAGTGACAAGGGGGAGATTTATGAAAGCATAAGTGCCCGTTTCTGGTGGAATTTATAGTGCAGAGCAAGGGATATGCAGATGAGAGTGCAAAGGGTGTTGGAGGTATGGGGGCAGATGTGTTTGCATGTATATGTGTGTGGTATGACAAAGGGGCCTATAAACACTTCTTAATCTTTCAAGTATTATTATGCATGGCCTGGTGGTGGCCAGAGCTGCAGCCTGCAGTGTAGATGTTGGAGAATCAGGCTGCAGAAACTGAATGACAAATGGTGTCTGTTTCCTCAACAGCCATCGTCAACAAGAACTCCAGCAAGGAGCTGTTACGACACACGGTGAGCAGCTACGATCGTGCATTTAAAGAAAAAAATAGACCTCTTTGGAAACTCAGTCTTTGCTTGTCCACATTTTCTCATGCATCGCCACAGTCTATTGCACCGGGATGACAGAAAATTAACTCACAATTTTGGAATTTAGCCCTGAAAATAAACGTGTGAATTAGTAGTTAAAATTCCAAAAAAAAGTGACAGCATTAAACACATCTAACAAGTCCTAAAATTATTATTTGATAACACAAATCTAAAAAGACCAGTTTGATTTTTTTTTCACCTGCCTGACATGATGAGTGTAATTTTACAGCACATCATCAATAAATCATTATCACGCTAATTTCAGCACAAAATAGGAAAAAGGGTGCCGTTTTTCACAATAAATTGAAGCTTTCAGATGCTCTGATAACGGGCAGATGATGAACTAATTAATGTAAATGCGGTGTTCATTTTAATTAATTCAGTCATTTTGACACTTGACTCATTTGTTTCTGGCAACATTATCAAAATATCAAAGTAACTCGAGAACATAATGATGTCAAAATGTACTAGTTTACTGTGTTATGTAAGGATTCCTGGAATGGCTGCCGCTGTGTTTCCAGGAATGAAAGCTTGGATATTAGATGATGTTTGGTCATGTGTTGGTAACCAGAAGGCAGGCTAATAATATAAGAGCTTATGATTATGTAATTAAATTTTCAGTTGAAGAAAAGTAAAAACTAGAGTACAGAGCAGACAAGGGGTCATCCACTGTTAACAAAACCAGGGAGAAGTAACTGTGCAGATTCCATCAACCTATGATTTATTTTTCCACGTTGTCGAATTCATATTATGACGGTGTTGGCTATTGATCATGCATCAACAAATCTGTTCTGAATATTTTCACAGAATTCTCAGAAAGCATGACGTAAGGGTGATTTAAGGGCTGTGGTCTAAGGGCGAAGTCAGGTTCATGCTGGGCATTCAGAGAAAGCCTTGTGACTCTCATTGATCGGAACACATGACTGGTTTAATGCTGCAGCTTATAGTTCATAGACAGTTGAGATTTAATTGCCGCTGATTAAGTTATAAAACAAGAGGAGGGAATTTTAGAATGACCTCAAAGTAATCAAAAGACATGTTGTTAAGCACAAGCCGAAGTTGAACAGGAAATGGGAATTTACTGCAAAAAATGACCATTATAGTGTATGTCTGTTGGTGTTGACAGGGTTGTTGACCAGTGCCAAGCTCAGCCTGCTACTGTGGGATCTTTCTGTCTGCTAGCTTAACTAGAAAAACTGCCCAACACAAACGTGGTCTCAGTGGGAAAATAAAAACCAATAAGCTGTCAATGATTGTTATTCCACCAGAAGCACCTCTCCACGCTGCTCTGCACAGAATATGCATCTTTTCTATGTTTGATGCATGTAGTAGAGCAGATCGAGCGGGTAAACAATAGAAACAATTTAACTAAGTACTATTTACTTACCCATGGTAAAAGCACATAAACTGAGAAACATGAGCAAATCTGACCAAGTTAACAAAGTCTGGTGCTCCACTTCTGAAACAGTCCTGATGGGATGCGAAGCTGCATGGAGAACGGCCTGAAACTGCGTTGCGGTTGCAACGTCACAAAGCCTTGCCCGATGGAATTTAGGGGTTACAGCATATTCATAACCTTTCAGTTAAAGAAAATAAAAATGCTTTCCTGCCTCTGTGGTGGAAATCGTAGCGTTGATATGTAAGGCTGTAGCTCAGTAGTAAAAGTCTGGGTGAGAACAAGGCCACACAAGAGTTATTAAAGCTATTGCCTGTAAATTAAGCAAACCAAACTATTAACACTTTTACAGTCATATTATAATATGCATGACTAGGAAGGATAGCTTTACGTTTGACAGGTTAGATCTACATAACAAAACTTGAATTAATGAGTAAATTGTGAACCCAGATGTGTTTTGTGGCTGCGAGGCATGCTGGTGTTGATGTACAGAATACCACTCTAGAAGTCAGGCATTAGCAGTCAATCATCTGACAATCTGCACAATAAAATAAACTCAGTAGTGGTGGTGGAGGGGCTCACACACATACAGTACACAGAGCCGTGCTCACAGACTTTATATTAAGGCCTATCTTTAAACATAATAACCCTGCCTTTTATTTGAGTCATTAAACACACAAACTTCCAATGTCATTTAAAACTGGCTCTAATCACATTCATCTGTTTAAACAGAGGCGTGTAGAGACAGAGCGAGAGGGGATGAAAGACACGCGGAGTGAAAGAGAGACTGTGGTGAGAGGGCTAATGAAAGAGTTGGCAGTGTTTACTCAAGCTGTGGAAAGTAGGCACGAGGACAGAGAAACAATGATAGAAGGACTGTGGAGGATGGATCGCAGCAAATAGCTCGTACCTATAGAGCCACGTAAATACTCAAACAGAGAACCCGGCCTTTATTTACATCACCACCCTTCCTGTTCATCTAATACTTTAGTAAGAGTTCTCATCTGCTACTGTTTTAATTTGATGTTGATGCTGTTTGCTGTTAATGCAACACTACTCTCATGTTTACCCTTTGTTTTGATAAATTCAAATGTACATTTCTGTGTCAACCTCAATATTTTTACATGTTGCTATCAGTTTCCTCTTCATGGAGAGCACTGCTGACTGAAAACAGCTGAATAATGTCTGATGGCTTTACGCAACTGCCTCTGCTACTCCTACAATTTAAGACGGAGCGCTACCACAGGTCCTTCATTCCAACAGCTGTCAGACTCTTTAACACCAGCATGACTTCTCTGACTTATGAGTATTTCTTATCCACATTGTGTACACAAGCCGCTGTGAGAAGTGAATTTCCCTGGTGTACGATCACTTAAGTCTGAATGGCACTAGTCAGTTGCATTATGGGAAAGGTAGGCTCAAGTGTTTTGGGGTTTTGACCAAGTGGTAACCTCTGTGGCTGGGAAATGAAGCCAATGCGGAAGTGCCAAAACTGAAATTCCTCGAGCGTCCACTTGTGGCTGGCTGCAGAACATTTCAACCTCCATAAGTCCCCATGTTAAAATGTCCAACTTCACAGCAGAAATAAACATGTTTACAGCCTGGTACAAAAAACAGTTTTGGTCTCTACAGCTTCATGACAACTGTACTGAGGGTGAATTTTTATACAACTCACTTGTTCACATTATATTAAGACTTAAAGTTATGTATAATTTACAGCATGGCTGCTTTGATTGACAGGTAGGTGCTATTACAGATGGCTTGTCTGAGCACCCAGGCATCATTCAGCCCGCCTCAGGTCCGCTGATGATCCACGTGTTTGTCAATATTTAGATTAGCCGGGAGGCGGAAAAGGTAGCACTGCCACACTAAGCTTCACAGCGACTATTCAGAAACCTGGGTGGGTGACATCACAGATACAATGTCCATATTTGAACTGTCTATAGTTTTGACCCATAAAATTCAGAATGTGCTGCTGTGAGTTTGACCATTCTTGTTTAAATTAGTTCTCCAAACTTTATGGAAGTGCAATGCTAAACCTCTGGAGCACTCCTCAAATTCCATCAGCATAACAAGACGTGTCACGTTTTCTTTACTGAAACATTGTTTTCATAGGCTAATGAAGCCCAACTTTGGATTTGGACCGGTGTTAAGCTACCATAAATTAAAGACTTTCTGCAGAGATGTTTCACATTAAAAGCCTTACAGCAGCTTAAATTGGATAATACTCCCCTTCCTTGCTTTACTTTTAATGTGAACATTTGCAGGAAGTCTTGAGTTTCAATGACTGCAGCTTAACAGCGAACAAAAGAATGGTAAAGTAGAAGCAATTAGAAGAACAGAGTGTTGAGTATATTATTGCACTGATGTAATTAATGCTGTGGAGATATTTTATGCTTAATTTTCCATTTGAGACATTTTAGTGCTGCTAACTCCTCCAAGTTTTAACTCTGCCTTTATTAGGCCTGTCTATTGTTCCCTTATATCAGCTTCTACTTATTGCAGTCTGCATACAGTACAGCTACTTTCCACTGCAGTAAAAGTGAATTGCATTTTACACAGCGCAAGCAATTAGGAATCACTATTAAATTAAATTAGTTTATGCTTTGCTGTGCAGCCTCTCAGTCTGTTTGCAACTGTGCACGTGTGAGCTTGTGCAACACTTTGCAGACGTGCAGGGGTATTTCCAAGCAAAGAAGTAAGCAGAGAGCAGGTTGGGGCATATTGTAATTACTCGCTGCATTAAAATCGCCGTGTGTTATGGATCACAGGGGGAATGGTGACGTTAGGAACGGCCGATGGTCGTCTCCTTCAACGATCACTGCACCGTGTGACACCAAACGTCCAGAACAGAGCCCAGACAGAGGGCAGCGTGATGGGACCATGAAGAGTTTGTGTGATTTTTGACCAAAAATCTCAAATATGTCTATTTTTATTAGAAAGCTATTGCTCTCTGAAGAACAGTAAACCAGACCTACATTTATATTTGCATTAATATTAATACTTGAATAATCTAATTAACAATAAAAACCTAACTTGGATTTTACTTCAAACTAGCCCCCCAGTGACCAACATTTCTGCTACTGTCAAGACATTTTCTCATAAAGGCACAATTAGAAGAGCACACACACACACACACACACACACACGCACACACACACACACACACACAGCAAAAGAATAAAATACCCCGAATATCGGCAGTGCTGGAGCCAGGGGAGATGAAATATCAGTTAACTGGAGCTGAAAATAGGTGTGTGTTTGTTTGTTTGTGTCCTTTCTTTCTTCTTTTCCCCTGCCAATGCTTCTCTTTGTCTAGCGCTGGCCATTTGAGGAGAGCTTTTCTCTGACCTTCTGCCGTGGAGAGTGATGACAAGGACAGCATGGCTGACCTTGACATTCAGCATGCTAAATGGCTTCTTCCACAGCCAGTCAGCAAACACAGAGACAGGCAGGGAGACGAGTCACCACTGTACCTGGACCGTGGCTGTGTGTGTGTGTGTGTGTGTGTGTTGGAGCAGGATGGACAGCGACAGAGATGCTATAAAGGAGAGGAGGGATGACTCGAGCTGGAGGTTTTAATACTGCCATGGGGGAAGTTTTAATAGATCTTTTAGTTTATTGGTATGCAGAGGTTATGCGCACAGTCAGTGCAGTGATAACTACTGTAAGACGGAGGTCCTTCCACATGCACTGCTTGTGTTCTGCACGAGTTTGGCAGTGAAGTAACGAAGTGTTTCTGTCCTGTATAGATATTGTTTTAGGGGTACATCAGTAAAGAAAAGAAAAGAATTTTACAATGGCAGACGTCACCAGGGAAATCAAACATCATCTTAAGTCAGATGTCAAACCGGTCACGCAGGAAATGTCCATTTATTGTGTTAATTTAATGTTTGAGTTAACCAATTACTCCACCCACGGCATCATGTTACCTTTGAAAAGATATCATAAACAAGACAGTATTCTGCAGACAAGCCTATCACAAGTTTCAAATCCTTAACCTCAAATCATGTATAGGATATGTATACTTCACAGTTTTGCTTGAGAGTTTATAGGAAACGTGAGAGATACTGTACCTACGTAACCCTCCTGTAGTGAAACAAAATTATTTAAAAAGATATCAAATCTTCTACAACAGTTTGAAAGAAATTAAACTAAGATGTCACTGGAATGTTATTTAAAATAAGTTTAGCATTTCCTTAAATATTTGTTTCAATAGCAGCCTGATACGTCGTCACGTTCATTCAGGCGGTGCACGCATACATACAGTACGTGATTAGTTATGAATGAAAATGTGACTTGAGATAGAAAGTGGAGGTAAAATTAACATTTCAAGGCTGTAATCACGACTCCAAAAAGGAAATATTAGGAAGAGAGGCCGAAGTTGAACAGGGTCAGCCTACGCAGCTGGATTTTAATGTGCATCAAACTAGTTGGAGAGACGAATATTTTGTGATACGCAGTATGAAAAGTTTGAGAAGCACTGGTGTATGATACGCAACAAAGGTCTGCAATCGAACTTTAGATGATGTAATTATGTGCACTTTAACCATGAGGCTAGTGGGGTGCCCCCCTAAAGTGTATGGTCCTTTAATGTTCAGTTCTGTGATATTCATATCTAAGTAAGTACAGTTTTTATAACAACGTAACTTAAACATTAATTAAGTGCTACTGAAGTTAGCCCGTGTTTTAAACCAGCTGGTTTAACTCTTTTTACAGTGCTGAACATATTTCGGGAGGCCGGGGATGATACCAGAAGTTGCCTCTCAGACAACAAAGTGTGCCATCGTTGGTGGTACTGTCTCACTGTCCCTTGTCCCTAATGAGAGAAGACGGGTGTCGGGTGAAAACACTGCTAACCTTTCTGCTTGTTTACACTCTCCGCTGACAGGACCCGAGGACGGGCCGGAACAAGGGATGAGAGGAGGCGAGAGATGGAAACGAGGAGGTGACCTCTCCAAAGTTTACCCAGCAAACCCCACCACCGCCACCCCACCTCCCCTCGAGAGTCGGCGCCTGGGCCTTAATGAGGGACCCGGTGGAATTGTTGGGACGTCGCCTCAAAGAGCGCTGGGATGTTGAGACTGGCCAGGCGAGGCGATGTGAGGGGAAGGGGGGGGGGGGGAAGAGTGTGTGTGTGTGTGTGTGTGTAGGTGTGTGTCTGGCTTTTGTCTTCGTTACTGGAGCAGCTTTTGGAGGTAAAGCGCCCTGGGAGAGCAGCCATACTCACTGTGTGGATGTTTGTGAAAGTTGTCTTCTCTCAGATCTTTCTAGAGGCTTGTTTTGTTTTATTTTTGTTTATTTGCAGGAGCAAAATATTCAATGAAAATATGTTTTTTAAGTCTCACTTCCTCTTTTTCTACATGCAATAAACTTTTAGTAACATGCAACTACTGTTTCAGTCCACCTACAGTCAACATAACAACATAACTGTGCAGAACACAGTTTGCTATAAAGTTAAACTGATGACTCCTTTGGCCAGGAGATCAGTGCAAATGTCAGTAAAACTGCTGTTCAGCAGAACTCCATCTGTGGACCGTTGCTTCTGTTCCTATCAGGGTGGTGAAGGTGGAGACAAGGAGCTCCTGTCTCTTTGTCCAAAGACGTTTAATGTCTCTAACAGACAGCATGCCAGACTGACAGCTTTAAAGGTCCCAGTACGGGGGTTTGTTCGGCTAGTTTGTAACATTCCTGACCCGTTTGAACATAAACCCGTCCATTCTGCTCCGCTCACTCTGTGCAGATCGTACAGTCGCAGAACGTTTTCCAGATTAAATTCACAGTTCACGTCTCGCTGACACAGATGTGTCGGGACTCGATTTCTCTATTCTGACATTTTGCTGTTATACAGAAAGATTATATTTTGCAAAATCTTGATTATTTTGAACAAACTAATCTTGACTCATGGTCCTCCTCTGTGGTTGGCATTTGCACACTCACTCTGTTCAGCAAAAATCTAGAAACACTGAACAATGTCTGACTGTGAAATTTAGTTGAAAGCTCTGGAAAAAAAAAAAAAAGTTTTCCAACTCGATCTAAATTTTGAAGTTTATTTTTTGATTGACATTTAGTGCAATTTGCTCTAAGATTAAGTTTGAATTGTGTATGTGTGAGTCATTGCCAGTTGTTGAGGGTTGACACTGAGTTTTATTTGATATATGTGTTTATATGTGAAAATTGTGGTCACGTGGTTTGAATCCTTGATATCACTTATAATCATGTTCTTCCCAGAATTTAGTGTAAATAGTGTTTGTCCAAGTTTATTCAAGGTGCAATATATAATAATATGAATTAAAATATTTGATTTTAAATGCAACATATTTCAGTAAAGTCATTTATTACTGTTCCTCTGTTGGTTTTTATCAAACCAGGTCACATTTCTGCAAAGGGTCAAGTTAAAGAACCAGTAATCAGTACTCCAAAGAACCTTTAAAAAGGAAAAAAAAAGGAGATTATAAACATAAAAAGGTCCTTAAAAGCACCAAAAGTTTTGCAATTGTGACTAAAGGAACTCTTTTTTGTATTCAGTTCAAATAAGCTTAAACAGCTAAAAAAAGGGAAGTCAGTGTGCTCCAGAGCGCTTATTGAGTGCAATATAGTGCAGTGCAGCCACACAAAGACCTATACTGTGATAGGATCCTACCCATAACCATCATAGTATTGTGGTGCCATCATAGTAGGTGTTTTCATGAAGCTGTTAGTGATTTGTTTGTCAGAGGTACATTTGGTCCTCTGGACCTAACCAGGTCACCGCCCCTAACCCGAAATATTCTTATAATATTGCAATATTTTTAACACGGTTGTCTATCATTGCACCTCACAGACTTTCCTAACTAATTAGAAATGATAGAGTAGAACAGTGAACATAGCTGCAGTTCTAAATCCATCACAGGATAACATCATGCATGAAACAAACCAGCTGAATTATGTACGATATAACAATATATAACAGAAAAGTTTATCTAAGTTTGCCTGACCTGTAACACTCAAGTTCTCTGTCATACTGTGTGTGCACATGCATGTTTTTATTTGTATGACTGAGGTTAGTAAAGCCCATAATATAATATTACACCCTTTCCAGTCTTGCTTAAATAATCCACTAACGTATAGTTTATAAGCTGATAATGCTAACCATGATGTCTGAATTATGTCGTAAAGGTTCATGTAAGCATGAAATGGTAGTAAACTGCAAATAAAAAGACGAGTCTATGAAGTTTAAGCAGTAAAATATTTATGTACTCTTTCCACATTGTGTCTTTATTTGTAACAATTGTATCTTCCTGCTGCAAAACCTCCTTCAAACTGTCTTGGGACACTCAGACTGTCTGCTGAGTAAATGACTGGAGGAACTGGAAAAGCATTTAGTCAAAATGGCCTGAAGGACCACTGAATGAATATCTCTATTTTTCCTTCTGCTCTGACACACAATCCTCCACAATGAGCATGTTCATACTCTTGAGCAAAGAAAGAAAGCAGAAAAAAGGAGGTCTTTTAGGAGATACCTTGGGTTTCAAATGTTGATCTGGTTTTTGAAGTGATACGAGTCAAACAGAAAGCTGCCTTCTTCAAAGTTTCTGTCTAAAGTTAGTTAACAGCTTTATAAAGAATGTGTCTGTGTGCATATGCCATGATTGATGGCACAAAATTAAAAGGGATTATAGAGAGGATCGCAGGTAGTGACAGTTCCTGGGTGACAAAATGCAAACACTTTGGCAGACTGAATTCTGGCTTTTCAGTATATTCAACGTGTTGAATGGAGTTTTTTTTCTTTTTCTTTTCAAAAAAGAAAAATAAAGGCTTTTCAGAAATGAACCTTTCGTTTGTCCTTCAGATAGTACAGACTGAATTGCCGCTGACCTCGGCAGGTTTTTGCACGGTGACAGTAAAGAGGTAAGTGAGAAAAGTAAACTCTTAAACTTAAAAAATAGCATGTTACACGGTTTAAAAGAGGTAACAAAGGATGATGTATGTGATAAAACTTCAGATATAGAATCGATCTCCTCTGTGTGTCAGGAAGGGTTAACTGCTACTCTTTGTGTGTGTGGAGAGCCTTGAGCAGCTAAATATGACTCATGGTTTTATGAGGCTCTCTGTATGCAACTGACGGGCATCTGAAACCGTGAACCCGGCCGAACTGTACATTTCCTTAATTGCTCCAATCCTTGTAACAGGGTAATTGCAGAGTTCTCGCTCTCGCTTTTAACTTTAGCCTGTGAGTATCTGTGGAGTCTCCACTTCAGACCTCAGTAAAGCAAAGCAGACCGATGGAAAGAAAGGAAAGAGATAGGGAGTACATTATTGAGAGGAGACAAAGGGAGGAGTGGAATGGAGGCAGTGTTTTATCTAAATGGATGTCGGATGATGGTCGTGACGAGTTCGGGGTCTGAGTTGATTAGACATGGAGGCAGGTGAGAATCACTCTGATGATAAAGTATGAAGCTGCTGATAAAAATCTAGTTGAGCGATAAAAGAAAGTGCATGAAGTTATACACAGTGTCATACACATAACAGAAGAACAAGTCCAGGTGCAACAGTATAGAAAATGATCCAGGATTTAGGGAGTACCTCTGTTGTGGGGCCATATGGTTTGGTATGTTTCCAGAACAGTGGAAAAAACAAAAGAAACACAGATGATGTCATTTTTGTGCAGCATTTTTATGATTTATTTAAACTGACCATTAAAGTGCAGCCCCAATAAAATGGAAAACAGAGTTCTATTTGCTTCCTCAAAACGGTCAGATAAGGAAAGACTTGTTGTGGATGGATTGGCATTTACAAATCCAATAGTGAGTGTGCATTACAACCCCACCACTATGCATTGCAGGTAGCACTGGTGCAGCTAGCATCTAGCATCTACCTTCCAGTGAACATGGCTGCACATGGGACCAAACAGATGCTGGGCCGCTAAGCCCAGATTCACTGTGGCTAAAGCTATCTGTCCATCAGGTAACTGTAAAACACTTTAAATTGAAGCTGAGCAGCCGGAGGACATCAGAGGGAAAAGCAGCAAATATATTCTGTATAAAATCTGATGCATTTTCTTCAAAAGCACTGAATAAAGTTCTAAAGTCGTGTTTTTGTACAGTAATCAGTGAGGCCCGGCCATAGATGACTGTAGCAGCCCTCAGAATCTATCATAGACTGTATCAAACAGGAAGCACTCTACTTCAACGGCGTCATAAGCAAGGAAGCTTTTTACTGGAACTATTTGAATTGGAATAAGTACACGCCACGAGTGTAGGATGAGTCATCAACAGCTTTTTATCATTTGCCAGAAAATGACCAACTCCAAAATACCATGAAGAATATCTGTGTATTTGTCACAGTACGTCACTGACTAGCTCCACGCTCTCGTCCAAATGGTCATTTTTTCTTTCTTTTTTTTCCAAGATATTATTTATTTAATTTAATTTGATAGAGACAGCTGGTGAGATAGACAGGAAATTCTGGGGAGATAGATCCACTGGATACACTCTAGTGTGTCCAGAGGCCCAAATATGGTCACTTCTGTCTGCAAAAAAAGGAAGATGGTGACGGCCATAATGACAAACAGAAGTCCACAAACCGATGGGTGACGTCAACATGGGTTTGACCTGCTTCGGTTCTCAGCTAATCAGCTGCTGGCTCTTACTTCCTGTCTCAGCCAGAAAGCAAAAGAAACACATCCCCCCAAAATGTTATTTCTTTGAAGCAACTATCAACAACATTTTCATGATAACAATGTATCAAATGACAACATAATTTGTCACCTTATATCTTGAGCTATTGGCTCATAGCTAACCAGCCTCCAACGTTACTGTTTTAGTTCACTGTCACTGCTCTCGATGTTCAAGTGGATAATCCCTGGGTGACAACTTGTTTTCAGGGAAGCACGGTAAAATGACAGAACACTCCTTTACACACATGGTTCTAGTTTCTTGACCGTAACAATGAGGTGTTTCCTCGTTATATGGAGGAAAAAACAGCTGTTTGATGTCTTCTGTATCTCTGGAGGAGCTTTGTCAAATCTGAGAAAATAACCCCTGATGATGTCATCCGAGTTATCTTGGTCCGGGGCTTGGAGCCTTTAAGTGTTTAACACAAAGCCTGCATTACAAACTGGTGGTGTGAAGTCTGAGCATTCACAAGACACACACAGAGTAACAGTGAGGCTTTGTAAAATTAAAATTCGATGTAAAATGTTTTCACAAATACTAAATCGTAGTAAAAGGAGTGAATAGTGTGTTAGGGCCATACTTGTGTGTAAAGAAAGGATTTCTTTGTCATTCCTAATTAGCCTGTGAATTGTTATGCAAAGTGTTTGTAACAGGGTCAACGGGCTCTCGTTAGTGTATTTATGCTCTGTGCATTAATTATCGTATTGTGAGGATCACTAAACTGAATATTATATCTCTGAAAACTACCAAACAACCAGAAGAATCAATGTGTAGGACAATATCTGTCCATCACATCCTTTTTTTAATCCAAACCCACGGGGAATAAGCAACGTTGTCCACAAAAAACTTTTTCCAATAGCCTGATCTTCAACTTGCAAAAACACACGATCAAAAACAGTAAGGACTGTAGGAAATAAACATGATTCGATAGCATATGTTGCAACATTTGACCTATTTACCTGGAATTTGAGAGCAGTTAAAGACCATTTGGACGGAGTGTCCATGCCAACATTTCAACATTTCAACAGCTTAGTTGAGATTCAACATCCGTTTTCTGATATTACAACCACTGTGGTTAAGGTTTGGTTGGTTTAGGCACAAAAACATCTTAGAGTATATTCATAAATGGTCAGATATACTCTACAGATAATCTGTTCTACAGACAAGACAAACTATAGAAAACATAAATGATTCAAATAACCTGTTACCAAGTGGCAGCCTCCAAGGCTATGAAATGAAGCCAACGGGAAGTGCCAAAACT
This sequence comes from Sciaenops ocellatus, assembly GCA_033000465.1. Classification (NCBI taxonomy): domain Eukaryota; kingdom Metazoa; phylum Chordata; class Actinopteri; family Sciaenidae; genus Sciaenops; species Sciaenops ocellatus. The sequence continues at coordinate 4,496,614 of CP136872.1, read as the reverse complement.
GTAATCCCTCAAACTGCCTCTTGAGTCTGGCTGCAGAACATTTCAGTCTCCATAAGTCCCCATGTTAAAATGTCCAACTTCACAGCAGAAATAAACATGTTTACAGCCTTCTACAAAACACAGTTTTGGTCTCTATAGCTAAGTTCCCCGTTTATGACAACTGTACTGAGGGTGAATTTTTATAAAACCTGTTCAAGTTATATTATTATTATTGACAGGTGGATGTCATCAGTGGTGGCTTGTTTGAGCAACCAGGCTTCATTCACCCTGCCACAGCTCCACATCTTTGCCCACTTTTAAATTATTCAGTGGAGGCAGACTGACACTAAGCTTCACACAGCTCTTCATAAACCTAAGGGTGGTGTCACAGATACTACGTCCATGTTTTATAGTCTACGCGTGTTACCAAAAGTTCTACATCCTATACGTTTGATTGTTCACATTAATAGAAAGGTGTGGATCTCCCAGGGCGTCAAGCCTTGAGGTCATGTTGGTATCCTGACCTTGAGATGTGAGACCTTGAACTGCTGCATGTGTGTGTGTGTGTTTATGTTTACGTGTGCGCCATCGATGGCAGCATCTGCGTCTTCGAGTGTGACTCTCCAGCGTTCAGACCGAGGCCCATCAGGCTGTGCTCACATGCAATTCAGATGAGCTCCGCAAATCCAGCATGAAATTAAATTTACGACTTGGACCACAACACACACACACATGCACACACACACACGCACACTCTCCCCTTTGATGGCTGCCCTGATAACACATGGCCCTGGGTGTACAGTATATGTGTGTGCGTGTTTATGTTCCGAACTAGAACACATTCATTAAGTGGCTTTGCGTCAATATGTTTACATGGTGCGGCGTATTGTTGCAGTGATTCATATTTGTTTTAGCAGTGTGACGTGTGGCCCGATCGCAGATTTATGATTCAGTTCAATGACAAGTTGGATATTACACAGATATGATTTTGTATATATTGACTGTGTGTGTGTGTGTGTGTGTGTGTGTGTGTCATTCGCCTCCATATTTCTGCATGTTATATATGTTGCCCCGCCCTGCCCTTCTGAATAATAGAACATTTCCAACAATAACAATAATACTAATGGCTACCAGCATTACACCACAATCATGGCCACATCCATAACAACTGCTACACACACTCTCTCACACACACACACACACACACACTTCAATCAACACCAAGTCTGGCCCAATCATGTCAGCCCTAGCTCTCTCCATTTGCATAAAACAATTACCCTGGGCGGACTCAGGGTTCAATGTCGTCTAGACGACATGTTTCACTGTGGTGTCATCAAGCCGTGTGTATGTCTGTGTGTCTTTGTGAGTGTGTGGGAGTGCGTGTGTGTGTGTTGGGGGGTGATGTGGGGGGGGGAGGGACACACTAGGTTGGTTGTAAATTAGCTAGGGTATGGTTGCTCGGGCACTGGCCGCATCACATCACCCTGAGGCGCATGGGGCTTGGAAGGATTTATTCACATAGATAACACACACACACACATATGCAAATGAAGCAGTCTGGACACACACACACATAACGGTGACATGGAGGAGTTAGGGGAGAACCAATATTCATATGGGGCACAGGGCAGACAGGAGGCAGGGAAATAGGATTGTTTATGGGAGTGTGTGTGTGTGTGTGTGTTTGTGTACACACATGTTTGTAGATCTCTTTTTCTCTCCATCTCCCTCTCTCTACTAAGCTTTCACCACCCCATTATTTTCTGCTACTGAGCCTCTGCGATCAATACGCGCAACACACCAGGCATCTGATAGAGAGAGAGAGAGAGAGAGAGAGAGAGAGAGAGAGAGAGGAGGGCTGCCCCCCCCCCCGCCTCCCCTCTGACCGACCAGAGGCCACACTGAAATAAAAGGAAAAGAATGAAGGAGCGATAATAAACTACAAGACAAGCTTTTGTTTATTTGCTCCTGAGCTGCCTTTTGTTTATGAGGGTCACCATTCAAGAGCAATTAGGAGAAGAGAGCACAGAGAAAGACGTGTGTGTGTGTGTACAGTACACATGTGGACATGTGAGTGTCACTCACATACACACACGTACACAGGGCTGTACAGAAGAAGGTGTACACTTTATCCAATCGGATAGCTCTTGTATTTCTCTCCGTTCAGGAAGCGAATTATTCCTGTGTTTCTGTGCATACTAATTATTCTAACATTACTGTCTTACCTGCATGTTAAAAAAAGGATGTAGATGAACAGATGCATTTACATGAAAAAATGTACTTCATGTGTTGTAGCTGCACACATAAAGTCTTCTTGTGAAGGAAGAAAGCAGTGCCGAGGTTACAGTTAGGATTGTGATCGACTTGAGTCTAAGAGTTATTTAATGTTAAAATATATTAAATTTTAAGTAGGGCTGTGATTGTTTTCAAATGATTTAATGTTAAACAGACATTCTATATCGTTCTCTCATTAGGGATCTTACACAAGATCAAATAATGTCATAAAAATGAGATGTATCCATAAATAGTGCCTTTAAAAACACAAGTTGTTAAACACTTAAATATTATTCTGCACAACATTTTTTACAGGTGAGATCTCGGCGCAACTTCAGTGATCTAAAAACAACATAAAACAAAAGAGTGAAGCATTAAGAGTGCCGAAACAATCCAAGTGGGTCTTATTAAGGGAATTATTATTATGTGATGATTTAACTATTCAAAGGTTTAGTAGCAAAGACAGCAAAGCCTTCAGGTTCTTTGATGGACACAATAACCGAGAGATGTAGTCAGGGACTTCCCCAGTGCTTTATAGGTAATAACTAAAGTTTTATATTTAATCATAAATGCCACAGGTGGCCAGTGGAGAGAGGTCTACACTGGTGTAATGTGCTCCCTGCACTTTGTTAAATAAAGCCCATAACATTTCTCACTTTATGCGTGCATATATTCTGACATTTAGCGCACATGGTTGAAAAGAACGCCTCGCTTCAAAATTTGATTTACATTTACTTACAATATAAGTTTTTAAAGAAGTTGTGCTTTGTTAATGTGGTTAAGCATGTGGATTATGAAATAATATAATATGAAATTGAGTGTTTGCAACAATAAGAGGGATATGGGTCATAAATCTGCATTACATCATACGTAGGTTCACATTTATTATCAATAAACTGCATCCGCGTTATTAGATTCGACTTTGCACAGAATTATAGAACATTACTGCTCATACTTGCAAACTTTTTGTTTTTATTTCATTTTGTCATTGGAGTCACATTTCAGGGAGACCACAGTATTAATCTTTTTCTTTTTTAGAGGATTTTCTATATGATTCTCAAAGATCCGTCTCTAGTTTGGGATTCAGCGATGGATTACACACCATGAACACAATGCTAACTGTGTACACTCTCAGAAAAAGTGGTTCTTGCTAAGTGCTCTGGAGAACCTTTTTATCCTGAAGAACATTTTTATTTTGGGGAACTGAATGCAAAAAAGAGTTCTTTACCCAGTTTACCCAATGTTGCAATTAAGATTAAACATAAATAAACAAATTCAAATGATTATATATTGCACCTTGAATGAACCCTGGAACTCTTACAATAAATGGTTCTTTGAAGAGCTGATAGGTAAAAGGTTCCTTGCTAAACTGAAAAAGGTTCCGCTGTGGCATCACCATAAAGAACCACTTCAGGTTCTGATTCATTTTTAAGGGTGTACGCTTGAAATAAAACCAGTTCTTGATAAGTGCTCTGGAGCACTTTGAGTTCTCTGGAGAACCTTTTTATCCTTGAGAACTTTTTTTGCTGTTTAAGGTTATTTGTGGAACTGAATGCAAAAGAGAGTTCTTTAAGTCACAGCTGCATCACTTTGGTGCTTTGATGAACATTTTTATGTTTAATAATCATTTTTAAAGGTTCTTTGTTAGACTGCTTACTGGCTCTTTAAGTCGGCCTTGCATCAACTTCTTTGAAGAACCAATAGGTAAAAGGTTCCTTGCAGAACCAAAAAAAGTTCCCCTATGGCATCACCATGACCAAGCTGAACCTTTAATTTTAAGGGTGTAGGTTTCATGAGTCTGAATGTGTGTGTGTGTATGTGTGTGTGTGTGTGTGATATGTGTATGTATGGACGTGCATGACAGTATCAGTGAACCTTTTTACAGTCCTTGCCTGTAAATACTGGAGGACGTGCGTCGCGTAGAAGCCGACCCTGTTTGTGTTTATATGTCTGGCTCCCAATCCGAGGCCTTGTGCGGTTACCTGACCTGTTTCACCCCGTCCGTGACCCACCCACCTGTTCTGTCTGCATGCACACACACAAAAACACACACACACTTAGTTACTAGGACATTAAATATGCCCCTTACTGCCTTCTAAATGATCTGCATGACTTTGTAGACATACCTTTTTGTGATATAGTGATTATGTAACACTTTCTGCAACATGTTTCAAATGTGGAGATTGTTGTTTTTTCTTTTCTGTACAGATATATTGAGAAAAGGAAAGGGAGAAGAGGAGGAGGAGGAGCAGGAGGAGGAGAAGGAGAAGGAGGTTGGGGAGAGGAGGGGAAGGTGGGGGTAATTATCCCTGGCAAAGGGGGTGCCATGCTCTGAATAGAGAGGCAGAGTGACAGGGGCACAGGATGACAAGCCCTTGCCCTTCACACACATGCACACACACACACACACACACGCACAATGACAGAGAGAGAAAGAGAGGGAGAGAGGGCAGTGGAGGGAGGGAGAGGCTCTGAGATCCCCGACCCAGACTGGAGGATTAATGATGAATAAAAAAGAAAAGGAGTGCACACAAAGGAGAGCGAGGGAGAGAAAGAGCGAGGGGATAGCAGAAAAAGAGAGAGAACAAGAGAGAAAGAAAGAGAGAGAGAGACCCTTTTTTATCCCACAAGGATGGATGAAGTGGTATTGCAAGTCAGGCCTCCTAGGGGTAGAGATCTATAGGCACACACACACACACGGACACACACATGTCAAAAGAAGACACATATGCATGTGAATGCAAGCGGACAAAATTATAAAAATAAACACTTACGCACTTCTTCGTCCTTTCGTTCGCTTTATAGACTACTAGACTCACTTACAGTATGTATAATCGTCCTGCATATACACACACACACACACACACGCACTCATGGATAAAACAGACTACACACACTCATGCACAAGCACATGGCATTGTGAATCAGGGGATGCTTAATCAATGTCAGAATTCAATCAATAGCCTGGTCCCATGTGACGGGGCTCCCCTGCTCTCCTCCACTTCTTCTCTTCGTTTCCTGTCATCTCCTTTTCCTCCGCCTTCCTTATCATTTCCTCTCCTCGTCCTCCTCTTTATTTAACCTTCCCTATGCCCTAAAGTCACCAAGAAGGGCACATCCAGTATTGGTCAATATGTTCTCCCTCCACCACCACCACCTCCATTAACCCACCCACCCATGACATACAGTATGCCGGGCTGTAAACACAAACCACCATGCACAGGGAAAATATCGCAGGAGCATCCACGGAAAAGGACTTGTCATGCTGTCAGTGTGAATTGGGTTTCTGAGTTTATGCATTATTTTTCCTTTGAAGGCGTTCACTGATTTTTCATGGGTGTATAATTTTATCCACCTATAACCAGTTTAGATACTTCGATTCCTCTGTCTGTCCTTCAATTTTCTTGACCACCGTTGATCCGATTGACCAAGGAAGTCCAGTGTGGCGTTCAAGCTCCTGAGATCTATTAGTGCGTTACTACCTGAACTTTGTAATGTATTGAGAGGGGAGACCTATTAACTGTTAGGCCTGGCTGTTGGCTGTGGTGGTGCAGGAAAGGTTCTTCTGCAAGGAACCTTTTACCTACCAGTTGCTGCAAAGCCGACCTAAAGAACCAGTAATCAGTCTAACAAAGAACCTTTTAAAAGGAACAAAGATTGATAAACATAAAAGGTTCTTCAAAGCACCAAAAGCACTGCAATTGTGATTTAAATAACTCTTTTTTGCACTCAGTTCCCCTGAGAACCTTAACCAGCAAAAAAGGGAAACGTTTGTGACACTATACTATAGAGTCTGCAAAATAGTGACATCGTGAAGTTTCTTTTGGTTCGCGTCTGATGGCTTGAAAGAGGGAGAAAAAAAAAACTAATTTTTGTAGCAGTTTTGTAGTTTTGTTTCATAGCAGTTACGTTCATCACAAATAAACACTCCAAGCACCCCCACACCTGTGGTGATTTTCCGCAATGCCTGATTTGTTCTGAATACGGCCTTATACACTAGCTAAGAGCTATGGTTGTGGCCGTGTTTCAGGGCCAGAACATTCTGCTTAGTTAATATGTGAAAGATGTGATTCGTTCAACACACGGTATATTCATATTTCTATTTGCTTACAATTGCTGGATATTTAAAAATGATGGGAAAGACAGAGAAATATCGCAAAACTCAACTTATGTTCCCTCTCTGTATGTTATCTCCATCCACCATGTTCTCTGCAACTGACATACCCCCTCGCTACATTAGCTTGCATTCAAGAACAGATGAGGAAAGAGACCAAACAGGCACTGCACCAGTCTGATCTGAATAAGAAGAGATTTAAGTCATTAAAGAGAAACTTAACACCACACTGAAAAGCATTGTTTGGTCAGAAGTGTGCTCTTTTGCACCTGTAACGACTCTGTGACACCTTTTTTGTGTGAAAAACAATTTGCATCCACACTAAAGTGTTGTTTTTTTGCAGAGATCGCAGCGGGTCAGTGAAACAGCTGAAAACAGCTTCATTTCTTTATCTTTGTCCTCTTTTCAGTCGGCAAGCAAACAAAACTGCATCACAGCCAACATCTGATAATGACAGAGAGCCCAGCTGGTCCAGATGACCGCTTCACGGTCAAGACGTCGTCTGACAGAATCCACATAAATACAGGTTAATGATAACAGGCCTGCTGAAAACAGAAAGTTGAACTTCACGCAATCCACCTGAGTCACATCTCCATTCGCTCTCCTCCTGACTGCCCTCGAGTTCGGCTTGTTGATGACTGCTCTAAATTCACGATATAAATCCTAAGATTTTCATCATGTAATACCCTCCTTTGGTGCTGTTTACGGCTCCACATTTTTCAGCAATGTCCACGAATAAAGGAGAATGAATTCCCCTAAAAACTCAGCCAAAAAAGCCATTTAGTGTATTTGCATTTTGTGATTGCCAGAGTTGCTTCTTAATGCATGTTTGCTGCCCCCAGTGATTGATACACTTGCCATTAGTATTAAACCTCACTTGCCTGTTTCCAGCAGCGACCACAGGTGTCACCAAATCAACCAGGACTGAAATCCAAGTAACAGTAATATGAAAATATGAGGACGTACACAACCATATATGCATGTGCGCAACTTCTGAGCTCCACTTTATTTTTATTCTGGGCCAGTAATAAATTGTCTGCGCACGTAGTCACTGTAGGTCAGTCCCTGTCCTTTCAGTACTTGATCAGTTGCAAAGTTGCAAGTTTCTCTCAGAGATCCGCTCATGGAACAGCTCTGTGGCTGTAAGAGTTTCGGTGTGACGGTAGAAATAGTTGGCTGAACAGCTGTATTCTACTTTTTAAGGGTGACCTTATGCAGTATGCACAATGTATAAAGTCTGTTTACTGTGAGCATGCCTACTGTGTGAATGAACTGTGTGCTATATTTGTGCAAACCAAGTAATGCAGTACATCTAGGGATAAAAAAATAGTGATTTACTGGCCATACATTTCAGATGTAAAGTGTGCATGTGCGTGTGTGGGTGTGTATTCATACGTATGTAGACGGTGCTGCCTCTCTGTGTCATCTCCTGGGAAAGGCAGCTTCCCAGCTATCCTCACACACTTTCAGTCTGTATACACACACACACACACACACACACACACACTGCCGTGCAATGACTGAGAGTTATATTCCTGCAGTGCAGCTCTCCTGTTCCTGTTGGGACGTCTTAGTACAAAGCCTACGTATGTATATATATGTGTGTGTGTGTGTGTTCACCACACAGTATGGACATCGAATAATGAAGCACACACAGAGTTGCAGGCAATAAAGTTGTGTTATTAAAAACCCTCATGTTATGTGAGCCTAATGCGATTGTACCATAATGCTTGCTTATGAAGATGTAAATGCTGCTGTGTGGGGCTACTTTACATAGCTGTTATTATTTTGGTGTTTAAATGACAGAGAAATAACCTTTGTTTGTCCGTTTGGATTAAATAGGTTCCCCATGTGTTCATAAAAACACAATTTTCCATGAACAGTTATGAGGTTATGTCTGTAGAACAGAGCATGTAACAGTATTTTGGAACTTGACCTCCCGCTCAAACCAGCTGCTTAAACCAGCTTCAGTGTGTCTCGTGTTTATTTGAAGTGCTGTAATTTTGAGGCCCTCTTGTTCCTTTTTTCAAGTTAGAGTCTCCGTTTGAGCTGACCTGCAGGTGTTTCAACTGTGTGGGAGTCAGGAAGATGTTTTGCACAGCGATTGTACACGTAAATCCAAGTGAGTCCAAAAAAAAAAGAAGAAGAATGTATCACCATTATCCATATTAGTGCAAATTGATGGTATGGGGAGTTCTTGCCATCTTGTGAGAATTTCTTGTTACTCCTTTTACTCCGTTTAGAGGCCAGTAGAAGGACTCACTTCCATTTGCATTTTATATTGATCTTTGAAAGACAGTTTAAATGAGTTAATGGGATTAGCTGCGTCCCTCTGAATTGTCACCCACAAAAGTTGTTGTCATCTTTTCTATAGCGATTGGGTTTAGTTGTGTTCATTCACAGCTCATTCAGCTGGGAAAAGAAACAGTCAACCAATCAGGACATTGTTGGCAGGGTTGAAGATGCGTACATCGTTTTCCTACTTAGCTAACGAGCTAGAGGAGCATTTGTAACAGCAACTTCACCCAGATGGTGCTGGCAAACTGGTTTACTACAGGTGCTGGTCATAGACCGCCTCTGTGATGTCACCAACAGGTTTCTGAAAAGCTGCTATGAAGCTCAAAGTGCGGTAGCTCCGGCTGTCGCCATCTTGGCAGTCCAGATTCCACTGGCACCCGGCTAATCCAGAAATGGGCAGACGTGGGTGGAGCTGAAGTGGGCTGGCTGAAGCTTGGCTACTAAAACCAGCCACCTGAAACGGCACCACCTGTCAATCAAAGTAGCCATGTCTTTAGTTATTCCTACCTTTAAGCTAAAATGTAATTTGAAGGTATAGGTTTGTGAAAATTAGCTACAGAGACCAAAACTGTTTTTGTATCAGGTTGTAAACGTGTTCATTTCTGGACATTTTAACATGGGGGCTTATAAAGAATGCATCACTTCTGTAGCCAGCTTCAAGTGGACAATCAAGGAGCTGCAGTTTTCAGCACTTCCATGTTGATTTCAAGTTCTGTGTGAGAATTCAGCTTATTTACTTCTCTCTCGAGCAGGCGCTGAGTCTATTGCAATGTATGCCGCTGCAGAATTCTGTTTCCGATTCATGTGATGTTCAGTAGATTGAGGGACTGTTCCAGTCTTCCCACATTCCGTCAATTTCCTTTTTTCATACTGACTGATGTCCTATACCCAGAATGCTTTTTAACAAGCCCAATGATTGCATAGTAAAAGCAAGAAAGCATTTTGGACTGAACAAAATGCAAACACTGCAACAAATATTTGTATTACGACAATGGTCCAAAGAGACTCAAAAGGCCCTTACTTAAACATTTTGCTGCTCCATCTGCAAAGTCAGTTTGTTTGATCAAAGAGTGTCGTACTAAGTGGACAGAATATGATATTTTGAAACAGTAATAAAATGAGACATGTTTGGAGGACGATGCTCTTCTTGTGAATGCAGCGACACTCATGTAGACAAGCAGATGCATGCAGAGCATTTGACATACCACAGATAAGAAAGAGGTCAAACAATAAATGAACGCACATATTGCAGTCACACAAGTGTGCATGCATGCATTAGTGATTAGTGTGGCTGTGTGTGCATGCAGGGTGACCGTCCTTCCACTCTATCCCTCTCTCTGTCTCTCTGGTGTCAGAATAGATTTAGAAATTGGCAGAAGGAGAGAGAGAGAAGAAGAGTGAGACAGAGAGAGAGAGAGAGAGAGAAGGGTCTAGTGAATGTCTGCGTGGGCTGTGTGACCTGTGGTTATGACTGGTGTGTGTGTGTGCATGCATGTTTGAGCATGTGTGACTTGCATATGCATGCGTGCATACCTATATGTGTGTGTGCCCGTGTGTGTGAGTGCGCGCATGTGACTAGGCCGCCCTGAAGCAGCAGATTTGATCTTTGCAAAGGCTAACATCTGTCGCCTGTCATTTTAGCAAGATTGATGACAGCTACCAGAATGGAAGGGTGAGGAGGAGGAGGAAGGGGGTGAGGCAATGTCTAGGACAGTGGAGGAGGGGGGAGATGGTAAGGGCTGGTGGAGTTAGAGGGCTGGTGGTAATGGACAGGTTGTAGTGGGGTCATAAAAGTGATAGCAAGTTAGACAACCCTCTGCATCCTGGGACGTTGTGATTGGATGAGATTGAGTGGGGTGCTGATTTGAAGTCAGTTTCCCTTCATTTGATTCTGATGTAAAACGTGTTGTGTTACTGTTGTTTCTCAGCCCTGAACGCTTTATTGAGCTTTTATAGAGTTTTATTGGCTTTAATGAAGTTTTCACACTTGTGTGCTCGAGTGCCTTTGTTTTATTGTTTTTTTTTCCTGAAGGTTCAAGTTTAACCCTTTATCGGGTGAGGAACCATATATGGTCACTTCCATGGGCTTTTAAAATGGTGTCCCACGTCTCTCAATGAAGGAGCAGAATCACATGTCTTTCTCCAGCCAATCAGTGAATGTCTGGCTATGTCACAGGTAGCATTGCTGTGGCCTCTAATGGATCCTACTCTAACCCTAACCCTTTTCTCCTTCGACCCGGAACCAGATAGCACCTGGTGGTAAGAGGGAGAGAGTAGTGTGCTAGCCTGAAGAAGACCCGTATCAGGTTGAAATGTTGCGTTTTGCACACTTTTTTTATTATAAGCATATTTTGTTTTTTATAAAAATAAATACATTTCATTTGAATTAAAAAACTCTCTCAGTTCATTTTTTGATTATTACTTACCTGTTTTTCCTTCCAGATTTTTGGAAGCGTTTTTTGTTAAAACATTTTTAAAAAACAGAAGACATCCATGGACAGCTGGACGGATGTCCGTTATGGGAGACGCCGTCATCAGAACCAGCAGCCAGCTTTCCGGGACTGGGGTTACGGGGAGCCTACCGGGTGGAGGGCCAGAGCACCCTCCCTCCCGTACCGGAGGCATAGGCGTAATTTATGGGGGGGATGGGTGGGTTGCAACCCACCCAATAATCCAAACCAGCCACCACAACCCACCCAATATGATATGATAATTATTGATACTGAATGTTAAGTATTATAAACACGACAATGTGGTAGATTTTCTCAATTTAGCTGTAAAAAATAGTGACGTTTGTCTGCGCCCCCTCCCGCTCTGAGATTTGGTTTTGCCCACCTCAGACCTGCGCGTGCGTCCCGCCTCCAGTGTCTCCCCGTGTATGTATGAAGTATCCATGGTGATATGAAGACAGCGCGAGAGAAAAAGAAAGCCCAACCGACAATTTTAAGTTGTTGGTTGGGCAAAAGAATGAAAATATCTTCCGAACAGGAGGTACGCTACTGCTAGGGCTCCAGTGCCACCACTCACGAGTCAAATAATGTTAACTGAGCAAAAGTTAGTCCTACTTTCTGCTGTGCTGTGTCTTAGCTAGTTAGCCAGATTCGCTATTCAGTTAACAGGCGACTTTGTCATCAGGCAAAATGTGTTTTGCGACTTTGGGCTATACAAATAAAATTGATTTGATTTGATTTGATATTAACCATTTAATTAAGAACTCGCCGGCATCTAGCAACGTAATTCTTTTTTTTCCAATGAAACCGGGACACTTTTGAGTGTCCATCGGTGTGTCCAATAGCAGACCCGTGCGCCGTCACATGATGGGCTAAAAGTAAATAGGAGAGCTTTGTGCAGTCACTTATCAGCCAAAGATCGACTATATACATGACAATGATTGTTCCGTGACCGTGTATGAGCACTACTATCGGCGATATCAGCTGTAAATCCTAATAAATAATGTAAACAGCCATTTATGCATTTAACACAAGCTGAGAGCAGTAAATGTGCTTGAAATGAAGGAGAACCCATGTTTAGTGCAGGAAACATGACAAAAAATGTCTGTAACTCATGTAAATGTCTGGGCTGTGCAGTACCTCTCTGCCTCACTTAATTTTCTGTGTTTCCATAAATATGCGTGGAATAAATTTTCTGTTTTTTATTTTCCTTTCTATATCTGGTCATATGACTTTTTCTATATTCATATGACACCACCACAGCATGAATATTCTGAAAGCCCAGGTTGTTCTGAAAAGAGCGGCTCTGAGCGGCTCATGCAGCCTGTATGTGTTTATGTTTATGTACTCGAGCAAATAAATGAAGTTTATGTCCGTAAACTTCAAGACATTTTGACACTTGAGGTATTTAAATTATGTATCTTCATCCACAACTGAGATGGAAGTTATAAAACAAAGAGCATTGCAAACTATTGAAAATTCTACTATATTAATGATAATATGAATGTGGTCACACACATAAGTGTGGTCACATCAGATTACATTCATATAGTGTCTTGGTCTCCTCTATTATTTCTTTGTGGCTGAAGGACATTTACATCACAGGCTAGCAACTAGCAGTGGTAGTGCAATCCTACTGCAGCGCCACATAATATTCAAGAGAGTCTAACGCCTAATTTACACAGGGGACGTAACGGCCGCGTAACGGCTGCGCCGCGGTCACCGGAGCTGATCGCAGCCACTCTAGTCAATGAGACCATTCCCACCGGGCGCGCCGCGTAACGTCTCAGCAGCGGCTCTCCGCTCTGCAGCGCGAGCATTCCGTAGCACTTCTATTTTTGACGGAGCCGTTGCTGATTCGCGTCAAGCTCAACAGAGCAGATTGCACCAGACAGGAAATCCGACACAGAAGCAACGTAATACACTTCCGCCCCCTTTCAAAATAAAACACAATACGCAGTTCATGTAGCCTATCACAACTTCACATCAATGTTATGTCATGACCGGTGGCACCAGGTCAGCAGTCAATCGATCAAAGGGTCTCAACATGGACGACGACAGAGTAATTGTTGAAGTGGAACAACACACAATAATTCATGACACAACAGATCCTTTTTGTAATCTCTTCCACGTCAGAGAAGCAAAGTAAGCTGTTTGTTGTTGTTGTTTCCACAGTTTACCACGGGATCTCGCGGTTTCGCGTACGTTCAGGATTATCTCATGATCTCGCGTGAATACGGCTGGCTCGCAAGGGAGCGCTACGCTGCCGTTATGCACCCGGTGGGGATTGACGCTGGGCAGAAGACGGAGCCATTCCGCGGCGCTTACGTCCCCGGTGTAAATTAGGAGTAAATCAGTAAGAATCAGCAGGTTGTGTTAGGGAGTGTCAATAATTGTCAACTACATGAGCTCTTTAGCAAGCTGAAGGACTTTTAACGACATGGAATACTAACTGGGATTAATAAAAGAACTGAACCAGCAACTTTCAGATTTAATATGTCGAATCAAAGATCTGCAACTGTAAAGCAGCAGAAGGAAAGTAAAAGCAAGAGAATACCTGTTGAGAGGGACAAATTATAAGCCTTTGGCGTGTTGCATTAGCCACTCAACATTAATTAAAAGTTCACATGCATTAACTGACGAAGTGGAAGTGCAAGTTATATGATACAGCACATGCAAATACATTTGTCAGAATTGTAGCTCATAATAGCCTGTTTATTCATCCAAGTAACGAGCAGTAAATGTAGAGTAATCACAGAGCTGCTCTCAACATGAGCATTTATAATAGGTCAGAGGACCTATAGCAGAAAATCAAGCTGAAGTCGGTATATAGAGACAGACTGAGTGTAAAAAAAAAAAAAAAAAGGTGTTGGGTCTTTTTTGGGTAGTACTGCTGTCATCCTGGCTGTGAGGGGCAATAAAACAAACATAACATTGCAAATGACAATTATTAATTAACTCTCCGACAACCAAATTCAAGACGTACACTGACAATGGTCAGCGATGATATACTGTAGGCCCACAACATGTTGGCTCACTTGTAACTGAGATGACTGATGATGAATTCTGGGTCATCGCAACAGCAGACAGCATATAAATAAGAATAAGATAAATATAGAGCGGAGAAAAAGCATACAGTAAGCAGAGTTGGCACATTAGCATATCTGGCATGGTATACAAATACAGTAAGTAAGCAGGAGAGAAAAAGGAACATACAGTATGTAGCAAAATATGCAGACGGAGACAAGTCATACACTGTAGACTCTGTTCTTATACATGCTGCCCATTTCAATGAATTTTAAATTCAGACTTAAAGCAGTATTTGCTGTTTTCTTCTCACTTTAAGGCTGTGCAACAATGACATACTATCACCATCATAAGACAGTCGCCTATCGAGCAAACAGATAAACAGCATTCAGCGGTCATGTTTCTGAATGCCTGAAGAATGCAAGTCCAATATTCACTCTGCTTGTAGCTCTGTTTGCTCTCCAATGACTCTGGAGGGAAATCTCTGCTCTTTAGCTGCTAAATGCAGCCAGTTGCTAACTTGCTAACCACCCAGCTACTTGCTAACTCGCTTTTCTATTTCACTTTTGTCACATGTAATCATAAAACAATTATCATGAAATGTATTTCTGTGAGTTCCTAATATACAGCACATCCTTAATTGAACCAAATAAGTAATAATAATTAAAAATAATAGTTAATAAGTAATAAAAATAGTCTAATAACAACATATATGATAGCAATATGAAATGACAAACTGTTGTTTATCGCGTTTTTCAGTTCATTGCTAGTGACACAAAACAGTATCAAGGGTTATAAAACCAAAACAATGAGCTAAAGGAGGCTAACAAATCAGGTAGAAATTCCCTTTGGGTTCAACACTATGGGTGTCCACTTTCACAGTTACTTGGTCCATGATTAATCTAAAAATATTGATAAGTAAAATGCCCTGACATTCTCCCATTAAAAACATTTTTCATTTTTCAAAAACACCCTCTGAGTAGCATCTGCTCCTGTCTGCTAGCTACTAAAGAGCTGTAGCAGCTAGCTACGTGCCCTCGGTTTCACAGGTTACACCATTTACTTCTGCCAGCAGTAGATAGAAACAATTTTCTGTATCCTACATTAGCACAGTCGGGTAGGGTTCTGGATTAGTATGCTCCCCATGATAACATACTGCAGAAGGGAGGAAAAAAAAACAACCATTTACAACTTTACATTGCAATCATCTTTGCTCCATTCTCTTTTCATTTGGCTCTCAGCGTGTCCGCAGGGGATAAGTCCCTGACCACTGTACACACAGCTGGCGGGAACAAAAAAAAAAAAAAGTAAAAATCTAATTAACTCCAGAGTGGAGATATTATCCAAACAGACAGAAAGAGAAGCTACACTTGTTTAAAGCAGTCAGTGCGGGTCATGCTCCATGAATTATTCAAGCTGGCCGGCAGTTTGCAGAGCGAGTTTTAAGTGGACAATGACCCTGTGCACACTCATTTAGCCTGCGCCTCTGCTAACAAGGCTAAGTATTCACTGACTCTCCACTATCCTCCACTAACAAGCTAATGGAATTTCAATCAAGAGGATGCACTGAATGGCTTAACATGGGTGGGCTTCGCTCTGGCCCTCTATACACACACACATATCAATATTCAATTAGATTTGTGGGTTTTTCAGCCTGGCCTTGTTAAGTAAGAAGTTGCGGAAAGGGAAAGCTCGCAAAGGCCAAAACCAGGGGTCGATGACTTAAATGGAAGTCCGGAACTTTCTATGTAATCACAACCTTGTGCTCAGACAAAAAGTGTTGTTTGAAAAAAAATGTAGCAACTCATAATGCGATGTAAAAAAAATACGGTTCAGACGCAGAGGACTGACATGGCTAACATGGTAGTCAGGGATTATTTGAAATAATCACCCATTTTAGGACACACACTTAGAGGCACAGCGGTTTCATTTATTAGCATAAATGTCTAAAGGTAAAAATTAATGTGTCAGTCAAATTAATGTGGTGTTATATAAGGTATTTTAAACCCGATGCCACAGCGTAGATAGGTCAGTACGACTTCACAGTAAAACAGCAGCTTCACTCCTGTTAGACAGAGCTGCATTTAACACAGTGATTACACACTGGAGCGGGTTTAGCACCCGCAACACACACACACACACGCTCTCTCTCTCTCTCTTATAGAAAGTCATACTGTATATCAAGATATTAATATGTAGATGCAGAGACATACAGAGATATGCATAAACATGGACATATGCTCAAATTTCACTGCTCCTCATTGGTCAATGAGAAGAGATGTTGACCCTGACAGTTAAACGTTAGGGCCAATTTTTTTTTTTTTTAAAGTTGTTCGCTGTCTGACTATTCCAATTTTAAAGGATAGTTCCAGTTTATTACATCAGAACTGGGATTAATTCTATTTCTATTAATTCAGTTAACTGCTGAGACCTAGAAGCACAATCAGATTGCTAACAAGACATCATTGGGGCAAGAAACACAAGCAGACAGATGTTAATATAGATTGAAAACAAACCAGGAGGTTAGCCAGGTGAGGTGAGCTGTGATATTATTACCCATTATTACCCAAAATGTCTGTTGTAAACATCTAACGTGATCTACATGCTTACCATAGATGACCTGCCATACTTCATCACTAACATTTGCTCACTTTTCAGTTTTATCTCCTTTGTGCTTTAACTGACTAAACTCTTGGGTTTTTTGTGGACTGACATGGCTAACATTGTCAAATTCACACTTTGACTAATACAAATGTCACATGACTGCCGTGTAACCAACCCACATGTGACCCTGATGACAATCCTATAGAGGCAAATCTCTAGGCTTTATGGAGGAGGAGCAAAATGTCTGTAAGAAATCTACAGCGAGTGTTTGACTTTGCATTTTTAGATATGTTGGCTGATTCACAACCTGCGTGATCATCTGACCACACCACTGTGTCTTACACAGGTGAGTTTGACTTTATAGCAATGATAGCCACGACACCTGTAGAGTGAAACAAACCAGAACCATTCTTTAAATGTGAACAAAGTTTCAGTTTAAAGAATGTTTCTGAAACAGACTTTGATAAATCTTTGTTGTTACCGTGCGCCTCAGATAGTTAAAAAAGAAAAAAACAAAAAAAAAAACACAATTAGCTTGGATTCATTTTCCAACTGTTGCGGCACCTTAATTTCAGAGTTCATCGAATGTCAAATGAAAAGTCCTTGTAGCATTGCATTGTAGGAGAATGTCAATTCCGTCTTATGTGCCAAACTAGTTGATGCGTTCAATTGAACATCTAAAAAAAAAAAAAAAAAATGGGAGAGGGACAAAGAGAGAGCGAGCTTTATTCCAATTGGCTATAAGAAACAAAAGCCCACTCAACCTTGTTGATAGAAATTGCACTTGAGAGCAGAGCTGGCGAGTGCTACAGTAAATACTGATTAATTTGAATTCCTAATGAATAGGCGCTGAGTCTGAGAGAAGGAAATGTATTGAAGGAATGTAGCGTGTATTCTTCACAGAGGTAAAAAAACGAATGGATGAATAAAGGAGGGTGAAGAGGGGAATAATTAATTAGTTTGCCAGAGTGAAGTGTGCATTCAAATTGAAGGGCAGGCTGACAAGGCTTGCGCACACAAATGCTCAAGAAGGACAAGGTGTGCAACAAAAGTTAAGCAGAAATCAAAGTCCAAGGTCTGTGTGGTCTGTTTAAAAATGCCCCGTCAGTGTCATCACTCAAATCTTTCTCCACAAAGCTTCTGGCTTTTTTAGCAGCAGAGCAATAACACCTCCGGTGACTGGGAGAAAGGAGTAAAATATGCAGAGAGGTGTAAAGATGTGTGAATCTTGGTGTCATTTGAGTTACAGTCTTGTCAGCTATTCCATAGTCACGTCTCTGTGGGGACGTACTGTACTGACAAGCTTCTTTTGGTGAGTCTCTGTGATTTGACATAATGTCACAGGAAACCTGTTTTGTCTTTACGCGCCGCACTCCATTGGCTTCATGCATTGTGTTTGTATTTTGTCCCGCTGTGTTTCCTCCATTGTGCGACGCAGGTATACAGTTGTGTCGTTTTGTGTCGAAGAAAGCCTTGACATGACATCTTTTTTGCATTTGAACGGCCGAGACAAAGGCAAAACACGACGTGTGTGCACTGCCTGTCTCCCAGGAGGAAGGAGGAGGAGGAGAAAAAAAATGAGGGAGAAAGAAAGGGATAAGGCAGAAACGTTATGCAAATGGCTTTTATAAGTCGAGTCGGGCATGTTGTCGTGACACTGTCTATATTTAAAACAGGTCACCTTAACCCCACCCCCGCTGTCTCAATGACAGACACCGAGTGAGGCTGCGCTGACATCTGGATGTTCCGCAATTGCAGCGACACTCACACATGCACGGACAGCGGCGCATGCACGAAATCAAAGGCATAGCTGGATCTTATTTGCATACTCAAACACACACACGATGCACATGCGACACACACACACACACACACACACACAGCATGACAATGGCTATGATATATGTATATATGTAAAAACTGGCCAGCCCATTCTCTGCAGGCCAGGACCCAATCATTCCAGCGCGCTGAGCAGAGCGACAACCAGTCAGCCACTCAGCCCGGCAACAGAGGTGACAGAAGAGAATACCTGACCCCGGTGCATTCACCCGTCCCCTCCATCCATCCCCTCCCCTCCTTCATCCGCTGCCCCCCCCCCCGCATTCCCTCACTTCTCAACATTCAACAACAGCAGCATGCATGCATGCATACGAGCCCTGATTTTACGGGGCCATCGAGTGGCCGTGAAGAATGACTACCGCCCCCGCTCCAGGCCCCCAGGCTGTCCATTTTTAATGGAGATGAAATGGCACTGACCAGCACTCCCTCTCCATCCTTCTTCCCCCAAACCTCCATTTCAATAATTTCATCTCTTCATTTGCCTCTCTTTTCCCCTCCCTTTCTCCTCCTCTCTTCTGCTTTGACCTAGATACCAATGGAGTAGAGTGACACTTCTCCCCTGGCCAGAGCGGGACCCCGCTCGTATCTTGCAACCATTACCCCCACCATATTGGCATCTTTCTCTTCCTTCACTTTCCCTATCACTCTCTCACTCTCTCTCCCACTCCCTCTCTCCACTGTCCATAAAATATGCCTCGGCGTTATCTCTCCCCCCACGCAGGAGAATAATGAAAGGCAGTGGCATGACAGATTGGACATAGATGAGATTGCCGCTGTGACTATATGCACGGCTCGCCTCGGCCCCAGCTTTGCATCTGAAATGGAAAAAGGGTGGAGGGCATGTCTGTGTGTGTGTGTGTGTGTGTGTGTGTGTGTGTGTGTGTGTGTGTGTGTGTGATGGTGTGGGGGTGTGGGAGGCGGGGGGGCAGGGGATGTTGGGTGCAAGGGGTGACAGTAGGCTTGAGGGGCAGTGGTGTGGGAGGGAAGAAGGGGAGGGTGGAGGAGTGTAAGCGGGTGGTAGTATGTGAGAAAAAAAGGGGGGATGGATGGGTCTGTGTGGCTGATGGGTTTGACGTTAAAGGAGAGGCTGATGCCAAACTGTGTGTGTGTGTGTGTGTGTGTGTGTGTGTGTGTGGAATGACTGTATCACAGGCAAACAGAGCAGAACTGACCCCTCTGACTGAATCTTAGCCATGTATTAAATGCTGTACTTTTCCTCACACACAGGAGCATCATCAGCGTGCACGACTTGACTGACAGGTCACAGATTAGACAGATTACAGCCGGCGAGCTCGGCCCGCGAGGGGCGAACGCGCTGCCAAGATGGCCGCTGTGGCGCTGTAGCGCGCGGTGGCACGGTGCCAGCGGGCAACATGTAGGCACCTGTTACCGCTACAGCCGGACATCGTACCTGACCACAGTGCCAACAACTGCTGCTACAGCGGGGGGTTAACAGGGGCAGAGCGACGGAAGGCTGTTCTGCTCTGACAGAAATAACCTCGTGTTTCATCAGTGGATTATTACTGCTATGGACCTCATTTAAAATGTATTTATTAAAGGAGACAAACAGAAAAATGACATTGTTGCTATGAGAACAAAGATCATACGTTCATTACGTGTCAGACTGCATTACTGTAAAGTTTTTATTTAACTGTAAGAAGAACATTTGGCTTGTATTAATGTCAGAGATGCATTTTTAATCATTTTGTATTTCATCACATTATTACGACCTGTCTCCATTTTCATTCTGCTCTTCATGCTGTCTGCTATCAAAGCAGACTCCAAACGTTCCCCATGTTTGCCTGTTGTATAATGCACATTCCCACAGTGTTAATTCACTGCAGCACGTTACACTGACAGTCATGTCATACTGTCATACAGTGCTGCCCTGTTTGAAAGTCGGCTTTTAATGTGAAGCGTCTAAAGGAAGTGTTTACTGATGGATGTATTCACCTGTTGCCTTGATAAAATCAGAATAATGTGCGTGGTCTGTTGAATTAAGTACAACAAAAGAATCACCATGCTCACCACTCAGCTGCTCTCTTTCTCTTCTTTAACATAAATACACTTTAGTCACTAATTAATTCCAGTAGCATCCACATTGTTTTTTTTGTTTTTTATCCCTGTTAAGCTCCTGTCAATGAAACTCAATGCTTTCTAGTGGCTCAGTGGTCATGATTGTCTTTCAATGTGATGCACGTGAGGGAAGTGTTTATTGATGGTAAAGTGATGGCAAACAAATTAATAATCATAAAAATGATGATTTAATTGGTGAAAAAAAATGTATAAGTCACTGTGTTCATGGATACAGTGGATGTACATGAAGGTTTCTCCTTTTATTTGTTTGTGTTGGCTGTTTGTAAGAATTTAAAGTTCTAAAGATGCTCGGATACTCGCCACTGTTTTATACTTTATATCTGAAAATCTGAAATTATGACTGAATTAATGTACAAGTCATTCAACTGAAAAATGACCTGAGACAGGTTTCAGCTTCTCGGATGCGAAGATTTGACACAGTTTTCTGTTTTATATTAATATAAATATAATATTCTTTTTTCATTTTTGGTTAAATAATGAATGGATTAATCAAACCACAGATTGATTAATTGATTTTTCCTAATTTCTCCTTCGTCAAAGCTGTGATCTCCATCTCCTCTCTGTTTCTGCACAAGCTGTGACTGCAGATTTTGGTCTCAGAAAAAAAAAAGGTGCTTGTTTCAGTTTTGAGTCACATCTTACACCTCTAAAAATACATTTTGCAGGAGGGAGCAGGAAGACAAAATATATCCCTTTAAAGACACCGAGCTGGAAGGAGAGAGAGAAAGGGAGAAAGGGAGCTAAGCGCCACGTTTTTTGGCACCGAGGCTTGATCCGTGTTGTGGCTAAGCTGAAAGCGAAGCTGACATGACCCAGAGTGAAGCAGGTAAACAGGCCCAACCTGCTTTGCCTGAGGTGACCATCTGGCCCCTGTCTCATGCCGTACCATGCCTGCAGGATGCACGCATGCACACACACACACATCCTGTACTCGCTCTCATACACACACATACACATATGCTGGTGTACCTGGTGTCCCCTCGCTTTTTGTTTTTGTCTCTCAAAAGCTGACATGCTTTGGCTGCGAGCGACGGGAGGCATCAGGTAGGGGAACAAGCAAAACAGGTAAATACACACACGGGCATGCATGTGCTCACACACATATTCACACAAACGCAGACAACATATGGTGATCGGGCACAGCGTTGTAGTCCTTAAGTGGTGCTAACTTGACCCGAGGCAAGATAGACAGAGAGGGAACGAGGGGAAGAAAGGCAGAGGGGAGGAGGGAGTTGCTTAAAATTGTTGCAAATTATTGATGCACTGTTACAGATACCTGCTGGCACAACACGACTCTCTGTCTCTGTCTGTCACACACACACACGTGTGCATGCAAACATATTTCAGCTCCTAACTTTGGTTTATTCCTAAAAAGCCTTCACGCTGTCAAGTTTTGATTTAAAACAACCTATCATCCTCACAAGCCTCCTCCAAAAAAATCTCTAATTAAAATTTATTCTGCCGCCATCAGCAACTTGTTCATTATGCAGAAACAAAGGAAGGCTCTTTGAGAGTAGAAGAAAGGCTTTTCTGCTGTTATGTCTTTGGCCTTTGCCAGGGACAGTGTGTATTGTGATGTTTCACACAAGATAAAATATTCATAAAAATGAAGGGAGCAAAGTTCCAGGGATGGCAGAGGGGAGGAGGAGGGAGGAAGAGAAAAAAAAGTTAATGAATATGAGTAATCAAATTCGCTATCTCCTCCTTTTTTATTGAAAATCCTTTTTTTTAGTTAATTAGAGCCTATTACTATTCTAATTGGCTGAGTCTTACACGTCCAGTTCAGTGGCGTCATTATGGAGCTATTAAAGAAGACCTACCGAGATGGAGGAACAGAGAAAGCATAATCAACCAATCAATTAGGATCTTTGAGGAAAATGAGCTTTGCTACATTATCACGTTTGATCTTATGTCCTTGGTTTGGCTGCCGCGTGTAATTTGTTCTGTCTTTTTTTTTTAAGTGGATACATCAGCCAAATGTCTAAATTCTTTCATAGTCTCTGCTGCCATGATTAGCAGGGACGCTGTATTTCTTCACAGTGATCCACAGTGATGATATGTAAAGATATGTAAAAACATAAATTAAATGTCAATGTATATTTGCGTTACAGATGATAGCTTACCTCATTCCACAAGCTTTTTTTTTAAACTCAGTGGTACGTGTCTGGCCGTTATGGATGGATATTTGTCTTAAAGCTTGGCTGTTATTTAGCTACAGTAACCCGCTCACAGCACTGTAATGTGTGCAGATGGGGTTGGATGCTAATTAGCAGCTTTACATATAATCCAGCCAAAGGATGGTAACAGAGGAGGAGAACATGACCAGAAAGAGGAGAGATGTAGTCGCAGCGTGTAGAGGCGCCCCATTAATGCCAAAAATCGAATGTTAAAATTCACCTTTTCTCCCTCCTGTGCTGTCTGAGAGTTTCCGAGTGTTAAATGTTGGCCAGATTAACTCGTTTATGAGGCTCAGAGGCAGAAAAATGAGGCATCGGCCCCTGACTGACCTTCTGTCTTTTTTTTTTTTTTTTTGGTTATTTGTTTAAACCCAAATATGTGCAGCAGCTTTTGACAGAGGGATACTCTGCAAGACAGCGGTGGAAGCTGACGAGTGACTAAGTACGTTTTCTCAGTTGGACTGCTGCAATGTACAATTCTGAAGTATTTTTATTTCCTGCTGCTTTGGGGATATATTCTACTGTTTTACTCTGCCATATTTATTTGACAGCTATAGTTATTTACTTTGCAGATATAGATTTTTTAAGCTCATGATCAGCCCTTAATAGCCTCACAGTAGAGTACAGAAATATAGAATCATTGTAGTAATAGTAAAATAACAATATTGGGGAGTATTGTGCATAACAAGTGCTTTTACTACTGCAGTTTTGAAAGCAGAACTTTTGAGTACTTGTACTTGTTGACGTGTCACAGTAGAAGTGGTGTGAGTAATAAAATGAAAGATGGCTGCTGGGTCCACATCTGTGCTGTGTGTGTGTGTGTGTGTGTGTGTGAGGCCTAAACCACTATAGATATTTTAGAAAAAAAACTCTGAAACTTTATTGGCAGATATTCTATTTTTCTTTCTTGTAACAGTTAAAAGATGGTGACAGCGTTCTTTAATATCCTCAAACACATCTTTGACATTCCCACACAGCAATTTATTGCCACTGATCTGCCGACACATACTCAATACCCATATATGTGCGGTAACCTAATATGGACTGATATACCAACACAGCTTTAATTGAAACACAATTAGAGAGTGGAATGTGACAGAAACTGGCTTTCAATCGTTGGATTCTGTGGTGGATCCATGAATGGCAGTTTGGAAAGTCCTTTAACATCCGCACCAGCTTCTTCCTTAAGACAAAGTGGAGCCTCAACTGAGGACAGAGAGGATATTATTTGGTGAAGGTGATGAATTATTAGTTGTAGGTCACCAAAGTATCAGATTAGAAGGAGCCAATGTTCACTTGATATTTGCTCTCCATTATGATGATAAAAAACCACAAGGTCAAATTTGGACTTAAGCTGAAGTACGGCAAGTTCTGCACTTCTTCATACACATCGGGAAACAGATTGGAGGAGAGATAGAATTTAAACGCAGAGACGGGGGAGAGAATCATAATGATTTAAGCAATATATTTTCAGACTGCCGAGCAGCAGCGGCTGCAGCAGCTACAGAATCTGTAATTATCCCTGGGATTCAATAAAAGCGAGGAAGAACAAAGAGCGAGGAAAATAGTTCAGTGGTAAGTAAAGCGGTTTTGTGAATCGCCACTACACTGGTACAGGATAACACCAAAGATAATAGCGTCTTCTTCTTCTTCTTCTTTTTTTTTTTTTACCTGAAGAGCAACTTCACAGGGGTGCCACAGTGTTCGGAGGCAGAATCGATAACACTATCAAAGGGCAGAATCTCCACCTTAATGAAAGGAAAGAAAATACTGCAGGCTACAGGCGCTGAAAGACCACTAGAGATCTATGTGTATCAACACGCCTGAGACTAAATATGAAATCAATTCATTACACCCTTTATTTCTTTCTCAAACACTGTCCGGCACTGAGATAACAAATTTACCTGCTGCCTCCTTTATCTTCTTTTATCTTCTTTCAGTCTTTCTTTCTCTTCTTCCCCTTCGCTCTCCCAATTAATGGAGAGACAAGCAGTGGACACTTTCCAGCAATGGAAGCAGCATAAATAGATTAAATTGCAGAGGAGATTATAATTTATCATTTCTTTATTAAAAAGTAATGCGGGTGAATTAACTTTGAATTAAATTCTATTTGCATGGTATTACTGGAATCATCTGTGTAAATGGCTTAAAATCCCAAATGGGACATTGTTCCCTCCAACAGTATAATTGTAGAGAAAGAACTTTTTTTTTTTTCTTTATCCAGGAAATTATAAGAGACCGGGAATTAATCTGAAACTATTGGAACAATGTGAGAGGTGACACTTTCATTATACTTTTCAAGAAGAGTGTGAGTTCTGTCTCTCAACTTTAGCAGCTTGTCTCATATTAGCAGAAATAAAAAGACAAAATGAAATAAAATAAATGCAGCGCTACGCATGCACATGTCGACATTTTTAGACAAACTGATGGCAAAATTTACAAGTACAACAACGTACTGTGGAGCCCATGCAACAATATATATATATGAAGATCACGATGATAGTTGCTACTCACGTAAATGACACGCTGAAAACAGAATTCAAACTTTCAAATTTAAACCTCTGTGGGTGCAAACACTGTAAACACTGTACAACATACTGCAAATAAATACAAGCAGCCATTAAAGAAAAGCTGTGACGCAGGTTATATTTCATCAGGCTCAGGCTGGAAAATGATATTTCTAATTTGACATTTTGGTGTGTAACGAGAAGCGCTACTAAACAGGTTCCTGTGTAGTCAGAACCCAAATATCTATAAGCTCCTGGACAAACAATACTGCTATCTGTAGCTGCTTTATGTAACATGTAAACAGCTGACTGGGCAAAACATTTTAAAA
Organism: Sciaenops ocellatus; assembly: GCA_033000465.1. Classification (NCBI taxonomy): domain Eukaryota; kingdom Metazoa; phylum Chordata; class Actinopteri; family Sciaenidae; genus Sciaenops; species Sciaenops ocellatus. The sequence continues at coordinate 4,470,919 of CP136872.1, read as the reverse complement.
TGTGCATGGGCTCATTTTATTAAATTTAATGAACATGCAATAAGTCAGGAGACAGTTCAACTTATTCCTGCAAAAAAAAGGTAAGAAGAATTGTCAATTTTCACATCTTTCCATGCAATGCATTTTATTTTATTGCACCAAATTATGGAGAGTGGAGTCTACTTTGAATAAGAGTATTGATAAGTTTTTGTATAAACAAGCAATATCACAAAAAAACATATTGATACCCATCCTACTACTGTGTAAAGTCCGTGGATTTGAACAATGTTTATGGACACAGCAGGAGTTTGTAATGACTGACCAGTCAGTGAGTAAACAATAATAAAGGTAACACACACACCCTCCAGTGTGCAATGATTACTGGATGTTGGTGTCTGAATCAAAGACAATACAGCAAAACACAGTTTTATCAAATTTGACTTGGGAGATGTTCTACTTTGTGACAAACACTGTACATTAATAAACACTTCAGAATGTTCTCATAATAATCATAATATAAATAAATGTTAACTAGTGAGGGTTACAGTGAAGTATTATCATGAGGTCTATATGTGCTGTAGTACAGATCAAATGCCCCAAACGTCTCTATCTTTATGGCAATCAACCCGAAACGGTCCAAAATATCACACGTACTGTAAAATATCACATATACTGTATATACAGTCCAATATAATCTATATCTCTGCCAACCTCTGGGAGCAAAGTGTTACAACATCCTCACCCCTCCTTCCCACAGACACACTCTTCTGCTCAAACGAGCTGCAAGAAGAGTAAAAATGTAAACTTTCCACGGCTGTGGAAATGTATGACTTAAACTGAAGTAAAAATGCAGTTGTGTAAAAATCAACCTTTACTTTAGTAAAGGTCTTTTATATTTAAGTATTATCAGTAAAATACTTCAAGTGTCAAAAGTAATAATACTCTGTCGTCTGCTACACTGTTGGGTATTGTAGTTCATTCTATAACAGTGCGTTGTTTTTACAAACTCATCATATGTTCAGTATGTAAAAAGTAACTAGTAACTAGAAGCTGTCACAAAAGACTGACAGTCCGCTGTATGTGTGTTAAAACATGTGGTCTCTATTAGTTGGAAAGTAGTTGGATAAGACTTTACATTACTGCTAATGTCGCCAAAATCCAAAATGTATTGATAAATTGTGCACAAATATTTTGTTCTATGAATCCCTTCAGTCGTGCATGATCTTTGGCTAAATGATTTACAGTGTTTTAAATTGAAACATTGATCTGCAAGCTATATTTTCCAGTTGATGCAGTGCATTTTAAGTATGTCAATTTGGCCAACCCATGTGACTCTTTAACTGAGTCTAAAACAGGCTGATCCTCACCACTGGATCTACCTGCTCCCCGTCCTTACATGATATATAACACAACATGGCAGCTGAGCTTCAATAACTTTTTTATGGCACAGTTTAATGAAATGGTTTTAAAAAGGAGGAGGGGAGCGGCAGAAACAGGCAGACATTGATGAGCATTTTGATTGGCACATGGCTCATGGGACGTACCAAATGAGGGAAGACCCAGGGGATGGGAGGAGATCTGATTAGCTGGGCATGGTGAAAATGGAGTGTACCACGACTAATTCAAGACAGAGCAATAAGAGATTGAAAAATCGCCCCAGCCTGGTACTCCTCATTGCAGTTTTTATTGAAATTCAATACAACTCAGCGAATGTCTCCTTGCCTCTCTGCTTCTCTTTGTTTTTACAGTGGACAGTCACACATACACACAAATTAGTTCATGACACACGCTTTACTGCCACAAACATGCTCACAGACACACACACACACACACACACACACACACACACACACTGAAGGCTCATTTTTCCTCCGAGTGGAGTATGTTTTCAGTTCAATCATCGCTCTTTGATACTGAGCCATTTTGCACATGCTTAAGGGCGTGTACTTAATACGTGGAGGAAGAGTGGGGAAACACACACCCAACAAACACACACACACACACACACACACACACACACACTCCAACATACATCCGCTGATTGTGATTGGCCTGGATGGTTTGGGTGTTAAGGCGGTGGTGCTATAGACTCCAGCACAGTGTCAGAGCCGAGCGCAGCCGCGGTGACTATTGATATGGCTGGCACAGACAGGGGCACCCCGAGGCCACGGCAGGCTTCAGCTTTAGTTAAGAGCAGCCTAAAGTGGTCAGAGAGCAGCTAACGTATGAAGAGTGACAAGGTTCGGTGCAGTCTACACGCTGGTTTTAACTGATGACTGTGGAGTGATGTGGTGTGAGTGTGGGTGCCGCAGCGTTGTGTGGTGGTCTGCAGCATTCATTGCTTGAAACCGTCAGTTGCAAACATCTCACACTGTCAAAGGATTGCTGATATCGTAGTGAACTGTGTTACTTACACTAACAGTGAAGGTACTCTGTTTTCCCTTAATGGTGCAGTGTGTAGGATTCACTGCCAGGGAGAGAAACCCCTAGAATCTCTGGTATAATCTCCATTATGAATTTACTTGGACAGGAGCCCTCTGAGCCTTCCGGGATGCTGAGAATCCTTAAGTTTTGTCGACGGTCACTGCTTTTTAGATCAAAACATTTGTCCTTTAGCCGCTTCAGCTCCTTCGTTTTCAATTGACCTAGGCGTTTCAGTTGTTGAATGCCGTCTAGGGCGCTTGAGAGACTGCTCAGCTTGCTCAACTATCGTTTGAACATGACCCTGGTGGAGCGTGTTCATCTCCTCACATATCTTATGGACATGGCCTGAACATCTTGCCTCCACTCTGTACAAAGTGTGGACATTTCTGCTCTGAGGTCTGTCAGGATCGCGTCACAGGAGAGTTTGAGAGTTCCTCGCATAGAAGTCCCACTGTGAGATGGCCAACCCTCGCTATCTTGTCTTAACCAGTAGTCATTACGGTCTGAGCAAGGTTAGGTGGACGGTGAATTTAGTGGTACAAAATAGTACAACTATGGACGTATAGAAATATGTAAAATAAGTGAGAAAACAGGAACTGTCAGGATCTTTATCTGCTCCATAGCAGGCCAGAAACAAAGTGGTACGGTCAAAAGCTCCACAAAGTGAGAGATTATTTCACCAGCTGCTGTGTCCAAGATCACAAAAGAACCATCTTAGCTCAAGATCCAGAAAGGTCTGTTGTGGTCTGTCATTTCAGTATCTACTATATTTCCGGTAGTTGCAGCTTGTCTCTTGGAGTCAGAGTGTTGAATGTGTCTTTTCAGAGCACCAACCTTTCATATTCAAGCAGTTTCTTTCTGTTTCACACTCACTACAGTTACGAACAGAAAGCAGGCATCAGTTACGGCCGTATTATTTCTCGTCAAACTTGTTGACAGCACTGCTCAGGATGTGGCAACACTCTTTCTAATGACTCAGTGTTTTATATTCTGTTCTTTACGTTCTCCACAGCTTTTCACATTTTACAAGTAGTTCTGAAAAGCTTTGTAAGGAGACGTGAAGTCATTCTATTTACACTGTGCACAGCGTTTCACTAAAAAAACGGATTTTGACAGATACTTAAAAAAAAAACACTACATGTCTATTTTTATATGCCCAGAAACACACTGAACACATTCATTGATCATATTGATTTACTTATTAGTGATTGTGTAGCAAGATCAGGACACACCATGGAGTCACCACGACACTACGGCTCTCTTTGGGCCTCTCTTACTGACCGAGTCTGTGATGATGTGACAGACAGGGACTGTATCAGCTCACACCCTCTTCTCAGACTACAGTCTCTCTCAGCTCCAAACACAGACTGCAAAATAACAAAATATTTATACAGGAATGTAATGAAATGATTGTATTGTGGTTATGTTTACAAAATATACCTGTAATGATACAACATGTGACGGGGGCTATATAAGACTAGTGTGAAGGACGCATAAAATAAAGTGAAAACAATGCAAAATAATAAGAAGCATGCCTCACATGTCTAATCCATTACAGAATAAGCACAGTGACTTTAAATGTATACACACACATTAGAGAGGTAACAATACCCCTCACATTCATTCTATACAAATCCCACAAGAAAAATACAACTCCCATAATGCTAAGACGCAGGACTAACCGCAGCACTTTGAAGGAACACAGTTGGGAACGATGTGATTGTAACTCTTGCAATAACTTTAAAACACCTTATGGTACTGGCTTCCGCTTTCTATATTAACAACTGCCTTACATCGCTCTACCAGAGGATAGACGTTACCACCGGAACATTGGAATTAGATTCAGAGGTGAAACACTCCAATACAGTCTGAAAGAGAATGTGCATGCTCCACAGCGGAACAGGGGTCAGAGGTCAAAGTGCCAAAAGTATTCCCATAAATGAAACATAAAAGATACCTAAAATATTACCCATCTTCTTAATATTAAAACAGTCTCACAGCAATGTTGGGATTGATTTAAGTACCAGAAATCTGTACACCCCTTCTCTCATTACTGGCAAGTGCAATAGCCTCTTGACAATGCCAGTTTACTCATTGTGTAGAGCCATTACAATTGTAAAAGACAGAACGGCCACATGGTTTGGTTTTGTTCACATGCTGTGATCACAAGTCTGATATCTGAGGGAGCTGTGTCACATGGCAACATGCTTTATTATTTTTTATTTCCTGTTACACGTCCTGTTCTGATTTCATGAAATCTACTGAGACTGACGACTTCTCGGGCTCACTGGAACTTTTCACAGAGAAAAGTGTGCGCTCATGTTGTCCGGGTAATGTAATCCTTGTGAGCAAACACACACAGCTATGCACATAAACACTTATACGTTCACACACAGGGTCAAAGGGGCAGTAAGAACAGGCTGGCTGTCTCTTTACGCTCCCCATAATGCCTCTTTCACACCAAAAGCACAATCTATTTTTAATCACTTTCCATAGAGAGTATTTTTTTCTTGTTTTATTAACTCTCTCCTCTCGTGTGTGTGCACTGTTCTCCCCCTTTTTTTCCATCCCTCACTTTCTTGCACCCACTCCCACACACGGCCTCTTATCTCCATCTGTTCTTGAACACATACTGTATATGCTATATATACACACACGCATGCATATGGACAAGTGAATGCAAAATCACACACACACACACACACACACACACACACATACACACACACACACCTACCCCTAGTGTCTTGTCCTCCCTCTCTACTTGCCTTTCCCTTTCATTCCCCCCTCTCTCTGCATTTGCTTGGAAAATGTTTGAACTCTTCGGCTCGCTAAGATGTTGCTGAAACAGAATATGAATTAGTCCCCCCCCCCCCCTCTCTCTCTCTCTCTCTCTCTCTCTCTCTTTCTCTCACCCTCCCTATCCCCATCTGTCCCAGTGCTGCTGCTGCTTATGCCTAAGATGCTCTGCTGCCCCCCCACCACCCAACCACCAACCCCTCCACATGCATAAATAATAAAACAATACAAAAGGAGGAGAGGCCCGCTGTCTAGGCACACATGAAAGAAGTGCTGAACTCATAGGCGGAATGACAGGATTCAAAACTTCCTCAGAGAGAGTGAGCGGGGTGTGGTGGTGGTGGGGGGAGGGAGGCTGGGGGAGTGTGAGCGTGTGTTTGTGTGTGTGTGTGTGTGTGTGTGTGTGTGTTTGCATCCTAACTCTGTGTGCTTGTCGACTGTTTGCTCACTCCACACTGCCCCTTCCATGGTAATCTGTATGGTTGTTTTTTTATTTGCATTATTTGCATGCTAAGATTATTTTTTAAAGATTGATTATTAAACATTTTTTTCATCAGGGAGCACTTCACTCTTCTCATTTTCTCACCTCTTTAAAGCATATACTTGATTTTTGTGGTGACCCAAAGTTATTGTGTATGTGCTATGATACAGATTGTAGTTGTAGTCGGGGCCTCCGTGGATATTTGGGTCTGGCTGCTGGGTCTCTACCACCTGTGTGCCTCTTGTTGAACCCTCTTCTTCACTGGGTGATGGATCTCTTGTGACTAAAACAGCATTTAAACCAAATGTGTTCTCCTTCTATGCAAAATCACTTGAAGGTGCCAAATGTGTGTGTAGTAATTTTGCACTTCCAGCACAAAGACATGTGACTAATACACACATTAGTCTGGCTCACAGGAATTAGGCTGTGGGTATAAACCTGTGACTATTTCAGTTGGCACTCTGCTGCTCTACTTCCTCTATTCTGCCTGTTTTCAAAGTCCCCATCGCTGCCCGAAACAGCAACAACAACCTCCGAGCAAGCAAGCTACCTACACGCTGGAGAATGACAAATTACCCTGTACCTAACCTGGTTGCTAGTGGTATGAACCAATGACTGTATGAATGGACAGTGCACCAGTGACCCACAGGTTTCTGAAGCGCTGTTATGACGATGAAAATATGTGGCTCTGGCTGCCGCCATGTTGTCTGTCCTGCCTCTTCCGCCTCCCAGCTGATCTAAAAATCGGCAAAGACGTGGATCATCAGTGGGCTGAATGATTGCTGGTTGCTCAAACAAGTCATCTGTAATGACACCTACCTGTCAATCAAAGCGGCCATGCTGTTAGTGTGTAACTTTAAGCCTTAATATCATTTGAACAGGTGAGTTGTATAAAAATTCACCCTCAGTACAGTAGCTATAGAGACCAAAAGTGTTTTTGTACCAGGCTGTAAACATGTTTATTTCTGCTGTGAAGTTGGACATTTTAACATGGGGACTTATGGAAACTGAAATGTTCTGTATCCAGCCTCAAGTGGACGTTTGAGGAATTACAGTTTTTAGCACTTCTGTAATGGACCTCCACCATCTCATCTTTCAAAATCAATCCATCTGTTTAAATCTGCTTTTAATGTTTTTTAGCCTTTTCTCATTGCTGCATCTTTTTGCATACTGTTATTTCACCTGTTTTATATTGATCTGTCTCTGTATTGTCTTTTTGTGTAAAGTGCCTTCGAGTAGCTTTATTTAAAGCACTATATAAAATAAATGTATTAAAAAAACGAGTAACGAGTCCCCCCTCGACAATTCTTTGAGAGCGTCTCAAGGTAAATGTGATTGGTCTAAAGAGGCCGCAGAATTTTTTACCTCTATACCAAAATAATAATGGCACAATGCTTTGTGAGACTACACAGCCATTCATAAAAATATGACAGTAGTTTATTGATTTTAATTAACTGTTATATAATAACTGTTATAATAGATCTGCACTTTATTTGGAGTGTGTTTGCAAGTCATGTTTCTGTGATGGACTGGGCATTACTGATAAACAGTTAAAATGTTTATTCAGACCTAAATGATCAGAATCAGAATCAGGTTTATCGCCAAGTAGGTTTTCACATACAAGGAATTTGTCTTGGTGTTTTTGGTGTATAACAATGATTGTGTAAAAAAAAAAAGGATATTAGAAAGATTAACTAAAGTACTACAAAACATATATATATATATATATATATATATATATATATACACACACACACACACACACATATGTGTGTGTGTGTGTGCAAGACATTTAAGTTGAATGAAAGGTAAAGTGTGTGTGTCAGTGTAACACACTGAGATTGTATTTATGTGTCATCAAATCTGAAGTAAAGACACAGACAAACTGCTGTGATAGCTTCAGAAACTCACTCACATGTTTAAGGAGCCGTATCACAAAAAAGTTTGATCACTCTGAATGGACTACAGTTATCTGTGGGTTATTACACACTTCAGACTGACTGAAACACACTGTGGGCTTCATGCACACACACACACACACACACACGCGCGCGCGCACACACGCACACACAGCCTCTAATGTTTCTATCAGACGAATTGGACCTTTACATTGATTTTATGGACATGAAATGCTGACTTGCTATTTATCATCTTCGCCTCTCCTTTTCCCTCCTACCTTCTATTCCTCTCTCTCTCCTCATCTCCTCCCTTTTGCCCCAGTACCCCCCCCCCCCCCCCCCCCCCCCCCCCTCTCTTTTTGAAGTCTGCATATGTATTAAGAGGGATTTTGTTGTCCCCAGACACCAATTTACATAAAGTGCATGCCATCATTGGTTCAAGAGAGGCAAATTATTTCCCTGGAAACATCACACTTCCTCCTTCTTTTATTATTTATTAATTTTTAACACAGTGCAAGCTGGGGCTTGTTAGGACCATTTAGCCAGATATGCTAAATATTGCTCTCCTTAAAGCGCCTTCATCAATGAACAGCGACGGGGGTGGGCCAGTACCCAGTAGAAATGATTGAATTAAGGACTTGGCCAATCGTTTAACAATTCCCCCCACAACCGAAGCTGCAGCCTGCACGCATTCATGAGTGTGTGTGTGTGTGTGTGTGTGTGTCCTTGTAATATCCGTGTGTGTCGGACTATGTGAATGAGTTTGTATTTTAGCATCAGGTTTAAATGTAGTCGCAGTGTTGTTCAAAAGAATTAGTCATTCAAAATTAAAAATGTACACTATGTGGCCAAAAGTGTGTGGACAGCTGAACATTGCACCCACCTCCACACATGATTACGCACTGATGACAGGCCTCTCTCGCAGTCTGCCAGTACATCCTGAAGGTGTTTAAGGTTCAGGTCGGGGATCTGTGCAGGCCGGTCCAGTCTTTCCACACCAAACTGGGAAACCATTTCTTCACGGAGCTGGTTTTGTGGTACTGTCATGACAAAATAGAAAGACACAAACAAAAATGGTTAACATTAATGTGGAAGAACACTACTAAAATTGTCTAACACTAGTCTAAAATTGTTCCTTGTTGGTGGAATGCCAGAGTTACCAAGATCAGACTCAGGCCAGGTCAGTACTCCGTCTGTTTGATTCTGTGTAGCTTCCCTTTGACCCATTCTCACAGACACAGGTTTGGGTGTCATTATGTCTTAATATGTTAAGTTTGTTTGCGCAGGGTAGCATTTTGCTTCTTATCAATACACCAAGCCTTCACCTTTTCCCCAATGTTTTGACTTGTTAATTCAGGCGATGGGGTTCTCTCTCTATTTGGGTCTATTAGGGTTGACCACATTTAAACTGGGTCTCTCATCCTTGAGAAATGGGTTTGAAGCAGCAACGTCTGTGTCTGGGAAATGAAGCAATCCAAGTGCCAAAAAACTGTAATTCCTCGAGCAACCACTTGAGGCTGGCTGCAGAATATTTCAACCTCCATAAGTCCCCATGTTAAAATGTCCAACTTCACAGCAGAAATAAACATGTTTACAGCCTGGTACAAAAAACACTTTTGGTCTCTATAGCTAATTTCCCCGTTCATGACAACTGTACTGAGGGTGAGTTTTTATGGAACTGTAGAACTGTAACAAGAACTGTAATTGGTTTGACTGCCCATGGGTCCATTTTTGATCAAGCCCAGAGGACCTGTGTAGACCTCTGTTGTGTAACATTAAGACTGCCCTTACTTGGAGCCCAGGGACCTAAGCCTAGGATGTTCACACTATTCTGTTAGCTTTCATTCAGTATTTGGATCTAACCAACAACCCGGAGTCTAAATGCATGTTGGGTTTGGATCCATGGGTCCCTTTAGCCTAAAGGCCCAAACCATTTAAAAAAAAAAAAAAAAGAAGAAGAAAATCAACTCCATCATAAATATATGTGGAAAAAATGGCTTGTCCATATACTTTTGGCCATAAGGTGTATTGTGTTTTCACCTTGGCTTTGTGCCAGTGACTTCGTATGTAAAATCACCTAAACACAGATACACACACAATGCAATAATCAACCATGCAATAAGACAGGAAGATGTAATGAACCCGTATCCATGTGTGAAAAAAAAAAAACCTCCCTCATGTCAGTGAACATCTATCAGTATTCTACTGTCTCATTAGGAGCAATGATGAAGGTGCAAATGCCATCCCAGTCAAACCCCCTTTTCTGCCTCTATCAGACAGGCAGCTTAACGTGACGTTATTTAGAATTAATGTAATTCACTGAGAGAGATCCGAGGTCCATTGTACCTTAGATGTGTCTTCTTTTGTCTGGGGCCCTGAACAATGCTCTGTCATTTTAGCAGAAGCTAATATGATTAAAGCACTCTGACAATAGACGGTGTAATTCATTTCATCATGAGGGATTGCGGACGGGGGCCAGGAGAGACAAGGGGGTAGATTATCGAGGCTGCATGCTAATTCGGCCCAGCAGAGAAGACGCGCATGCAGCCAAATGGACTTCAGCTGAAAAATGTCACTTAGAGCTAAAACTTCGGAACAAGATACCAACATTTCTTAAAAAGATCCACCACCATCATCAATCATGTGAACAGAGGTGGATTTATGAAGTGTAATAATAGCAATAATCCACAGTTCACTCCTGGTGAGGGATGGTGAAGGTGTACATTTCAACAAGGGCTACGACGCCAAAACACAAGGCGAGCTGCGCTCCTGGCTTTGAAATAGTCCTCCATTTACTGGACGATTGTGCTCTATTACTGTTCTTAGTCACAAGAGATTGGACACTTAGCCTCTCCTGAAGGTCTGTTTCTCATAAGTGTCTGTGCAGAGCTAGACGGTGCCATCTGACAAGTCTTTCATCTTCAGGGAGTGCCTGGCACTCTCTCTAAGCTCCCAGTCACTGGAGGAATACCACTTCACATGTTTGCCTATAAAGTTACATGCCCATTAGGCCACCGCAGAAGAAGTGTGCAATATTTACCGTCTGGACGATTAGGAATAAGCCTGAAATAATATCAAATTCTGCTACCCACACCAAGAAAACTGGGTGCTAGCATGAGAACAAAAACACCCTCCAGTATGCTTGACAGTGGGGGCCAAATTATGACAGAAATGCAGCATAGGTGGAAACTTACTGGAACATCAGAACTTGCCAATTTAACTTTGAATGCACTTTCTTAGCTTTTAAGGCCAATTGTGAAGGCATGCTGTTTGAAAAGGAAAGATTAGTAAAGTTTTTTTTTTTTTTTTTTCGGCTTTGTTTCAGTAAAACAAGCCAAACACAAAGCCAGATCTGAACAGTGCTGGTAAAACAACACGGACTTCATCAATGTCAGATGTGAGCATCCTTTTTTACTCACTCGCGGTTACAATGGAACATTCGACGGTGGACACACACTGGGTGAGTTTGCCAAACAGCCAAGCTACAGAGAGGACAAAAGATTTTCCTCTGTGTTGGTGTCTGAACAAAAAAAAAAAAAAAACTTCCAGCCAAGTCCCGGCTCCTCAGACAACAGCACCTCTGAGCCTTGCACACCTCTCTGGAGAGCACATTCAGCACAGTGACACAAAATATGCACGGCTTCACATGTAAAAAGGATGGTGATGTTGTGGTGGTGGTGGCGCTTGATGCTGGTGGTGCTGGGGGGGGACAAAAAGCTCCAAAAAAAAAAAAAAGTTTCCCCGAGATGGCGAGCGAGCCAAAAGAGAAAAATGGATGTTCTGCAAGGCGGGATCATTAATAACACAGTGAGTAGTGAATGTCGCAGGGAACAATGGCATTGTGTAGAGAAGAGATGACGAATCCTCCTCCCTTTTTTCTCGGAGACGGCTCTATCTATTAATTACTTTTATGTCTTCATTCATTATTTCATACCATTCCAACGCCCAGAGTGATTTTTAATCGCCTGCGGCAATAGAGTTCACACCGTGAGGATCAATACGGGGTTTCAACTCGAAGAAGTTTGACTCGTGTGTTCACCGGTCCGTATGTGGTCAGTACATTTACTCAGGTGATGTACTCGAGTACAGGTTTGGATGTGTTTGCATTTTATTCCTACTACTACCACTACTTTCTACTTCTACTCTACTACGTCTGTACTTTTTACTCCACCCTATTTATCTGATAGCTTACTTTTTAGATTAAGAATTCATTGATCTGACGGCAATCATTACCGGTTGTGTGCCTGGAGTGACTTTGAGAGAAATTTGAGGTATATAAGAACTGTGGAATCTCTATCACTGACTAATATCTCACATTTTATAGACAGAGCAGAGAACGAAATCAGTACCTGTTACTCAGGTTTCTCCTGACACTGATGCAACACGTCACCATCAAGCAAGACAAGAATCTCGACTTTAACCTAGAACATGATGATTTGTTCAGATCACATTTCATATATATGCTTCACTTTATTTTTCTATTTCTGATAAATCTCTGTCTGCTCACTTTAAGTGGTATTTAAATAATTTGCTCTCTTAAACTTATGAATCATATTCTCAGATGATTCATGTGTGCATTATTACACTGTATTTGTAATAAAATCATTGCAGGTGAATGGAATTTAATTTGTGTTGCACGCAGTAATGAAAAAGATCACATTTTGAAAACCTTAAAAATCTCAGAATCTTCCTTATTCTGGATCATCCACGGAGCTCACTGCACACGGGGACCCTTTTTTGGTCATGTTTAGATGGAAACTTCGAAATATTTTTCATCTACACCCGCATTCATTTGTTCTCTTGTTGAGTGAGTAATTGTTTGGAAGAATTAGTGAGTTTGACACAGCCTTTAGGAAGTCGGCCATAATTCTCATGCTCAGTTTTCAGTTCCAAGGTGTCATGGCTGTCTAGTAAATGGTAAATGGACTGTGCTTATATAACACCTTTCTAGGTGCTTTTACACTACATATCTCATTCACCGATTGGCTGGCATGCAAGGTGCCGAATGCAGGACTCCCAACTTTGGAAGCAATTTGGAGTTCAGTATCTCGCCCATTGACACTTTGGCCTGCATGGATCATCTGATTAGTGGAGGAACTGCTGTACCTCCTGAGCCACAACCGCTGCAGTTGTTCAGTTACCCCTCGACCGTTGCACTCCGCCAATGAGCGACGCCAGCCTCTGCCACCCGTACGCTCATGGCCATCCAAACTTTTCTCATCTATTGTTCCCCGTTGGTGTTCCACCAGTTCCTACCAGATAAGGGACGTCCCTCTCTACCTTTATGAACCTCCTGAAAACCCAGCTCTTCAGAGAGGACCTCCTCTACTAGCACTACTAACACTGGGCATGCTAAAATCTCTTCACCTCTAGTACCCCCTCTCCAAACTGTGAGAAAACACTGATTTATTGTTACTGTAGCTTTTATTACTTTGATCTGTTTTTGTACTTTTCAGTTCTGTGATGTATTATTATGGTTTACAGTCAAATATTCTCAGTATCTACTGGTTTAACTCACAGAACACAAAAGGAAAGCACCATAAAAGAGCATTTTGTGATCATACACCAGCAGATGAAGGCCTGGGACCCCCCCTCTTTGTACATGACTGGCCCCCCTTTGCATCAGTCTAACTGGACATGCTGGACTTACAGCTGGCCCTCTGTGTGTGTAGCCAGCAGAGTCTGCATTACACCCAGTCTGCTGCAAAACAGACATCTCAGCAGAATGCATGAACCGGAGATGAAGGCCTGGCCTGGCATCCAGAGTCTGTGGTCGACTACCCCCCCTCAGCCCCTCCCTCTTCTCTCTCCATCCTTAACCCTCCACCCACTCCTTCCATCCCCACCCGCCCCCCTCCACACTTTCTCTCGCCTGCCCTCCCCTCCACCCCCACCCCCCACCCCCAATTGGCTGTGGAAGATGGCTTCAGTGAGTCATCTTGGGAGCAAGATCAAAGGCAAATTACAGCCGACGTCTATGCAAAATGTAATATGGAAACCCCCCAGCTATGTCCTCACTATTGATTTTTCTCTCTCTTCTTCCATCCCCTTTCTCTCACTCCGTCCCTTTCTCCTCATTTCTCCGCTTCATTTTTATCGAAGCACAATGCTACGCAGTGTGAAATTTGAAGAAAAAAAGGCCCCCGAACCTTCTTCCAGATGAAGCAGAAAAGAAACGGGGGTGGTGGTGGTGGTGGTGGTAGGAGCGGAGCGGGTTGGGGGTTGGCTGTCCCTAGTTATGCCTGTTTGCATTTAGAGTCCATTTTGTGATGTAAGTAGCCCTGTTACTTGTGTGGAGCGCCACTTTAGGCGAGGGTTTGATGTCAAAGAGGGAGGGGTTGTAATACGTTACGCCCAGGCCTTTCTCAAATTAAATAAAGTCGACAGGCAGCGCTCCTCACACGCAATACAGTCGTGTTTGTGAAATATCGGATTTTGGGGTTAAGATGTAAGTGCGAGGCTAAATGGAGTTCTTCGTCAGATTACTCGCTCTCTGAAGTCACTCGGGCCCTGCAGGAAATTGAAATGAATTGTGAAGCCGTTCTCTATATAAAAGGAGCCTGTGACTTTTTTTTTTTCTTCCACTATGTGGAATAGTGCTGGAGTCATGTATTTTTGACACGTCAGCTTGTTCATTGACAAAGCAGCTATTTCACACACACACACATACAGAGGGCAATACACTCGAACTCCAAGTTTAGCTTTGTGGACTTTTTTGTTGCACTTATACTTTGTGCAGATCACAGGTTCGGTTTCAGAAGTGGAGGGTTCAGTAAGTTGGTGAAATGAAGTTATGGGTTCTCCAAAAAGTGTAACAGAGAATTTTTATACATGTGTATGAACCTACTAACACACTGTATGCTGTCCATAATAATGGTGTAACAAAATAATATGGAGCTCTGTATCATCAAAGCACTAACCCTTAAAATGACTTTTATTTTCCAATGGAGAACTGACCTGATCCTAGAGTTGTTTTGTTTTTACTTTTTTCAGTACTTCAAGTTTACTGCAATCTAGAATATGTGGCTGAACCTGAAGGAGGCTCCTCGCTCATGATCCCTGCACAACCTGATGGCGCTTGTGAAGTTTTTAAAGCCGACACAGACATATTTACATTTTCAGAATCAGAATCAGAATTATAATCAAATTTATTGGCGCACGAGGAATTAACATAAAAATGTTTCGACCGAGCAATCTGATTGGTCAACTAGACATTTATAATGTGCTCGAATCAGCATGACAGCACACCTGACTCATCATTAAAAATATTTCAACAATTTCAGTTTCAACATTGTCACATCCTGAAAATATAAAACATTAAATATGAAGAAGTACACTGGAAGTCAACTTTAAGGAAGTAATACAGTTCAGTGAGGGCAGAGAAAATGTTGTTTTTAAAGACTAAAGGTGGACTAATATGGACTGAACAGGAATATTTCATTAGATAAAAACATTCAATACATTTTGACTTTTGGACTTTACAACGCTATGGAGTTATCTGGAAATGTTTGGATCATCCTCCATCAGCTGTGCGCTGAGTCCAAATACAGTGCTACTAGCTTCAAAATAAATGTGAAGTTCACACACTGAGGAGCCAAATCTGTCCATGGAAAAAAAATATCTTCAGCAGATATCTTAGTCACTACAAGACTGAACTAGCAAAGAAGTTTAGTGTTTATATGTGGTATTTATTCAATTTTGGAAACTCTGCAAACGTTAGTTGGCTGGGACTGGAAAGCATCTCCATTGCTAGGTCATTACTAAGGCTCAGACTACTTGCTGGAGTAGTAAACTGGAGTCTATTGCCGTGACTGATTGTATTAGTCAGACCCCATGGATCTCCACGAAACGGAGATTAGAACGGAAACGTCGAGCTAAAAAAATGTTTATTTTGAGAGCAAATTGACCCAAAATATGAAACATTTTGACAAAATATTTTATTTAAGTTGAATCGTGAATATTACATTCAAGGGTGAGTTTTTACTTATTATTGGCACTTCAGTGACACTGACTGACCTCATCACTGTCGTGCCAATAATGACATTAAAGCACACCCTCTCATGTAATATTGCTTAAATAACATTTGTACACATGAATGTGAATAAAAATGTCTTATACAGCAGGTTGTATTATGTACATCAGGTAGTAGACATTACATTATATACAGTATGTACAGCATGAGTAGTGACGATATTTACATACTGCAAGAAGATTGAACAAAAACTAAATATAAACAGTGTGAATGAATCATTTAGAATTTACAGCTTACTGCACAGGTCATGTTAATGACATTTTGTGTCTGGTTTTAATTGTTCATCACAGTGATGACCTGTGGGAAGAAACTCAGCTAAAGGTGCAGCAGCTATTCAAACAACATTTTGTCTTTCATATGTCTCTTGTCACTCCCCTTCTGAAGCTGTCCATGGTTCTGATGCGTTCACCATGACTGACTTTTTTTTTTAATATTCAATATTTAGTTTTTAAATCAGCTTTATGTTCGTTGCGGGTGTTTTTGCTACATATTTATCTCTCAATGCATAGAGCAAAAAAAAAAAAAAAAAAAAAAAAGTAAAAAGCCTCCAACACTACCTACTAGCCTCCAGTTAAGTACTACTTAACACCTCTGACCCAGCTGGCACAGAGTGCCGAAAAGCCACAGTGTAATACAAACAGAGCAGCTTATAGCCCTGAGAGGTGAAACCCAGGGCAAAGGCTCCATAAGGAGTTGTCAGGGTGCAGCTTCTCTGGTCTGAATTTCTGCAGGTGGACACAGATTTCAGTTAAATAATTCAACTTGGACTGTTAAGGAGGGAGTAGTCATGACTCTGAAAAGTAAGGGGGACATGTCCTCCCCATCCCCAACAGATATTACGGTGCTGTTATTATGAATAAAACATATCAGGTAAACAAACAAGTAATGACAGCATCTGCACTAATTTCACAAGATGTTTGAGTGAATTTCTGCCGGCAAAATAGTCGTTTGTAATTCGATAAACAGAGTGCATATAGCCCAAAGCTGTTGATCTGTTTCATCCACGCGGCACGAGGAGCACAAAGAGCCACAGCACACACACACACACACACACACACACACACACTTTGTTCCCCCTCGTAGTGTTTGTAGGACGTGGCACCGGAGCCTATTGAACTGTGGGTAAATATTGTGTCGAATGAGAATATAATGCTGCGGGGATGAAATCCAAGCAACACACCTGGAGTCCAGAAAAGAGACAAATGGAGAGAGAGTGAGACGGAGACATTGAGTGGGTTTGAGAGTGAACGTGTGTGTGTGTGTGTGTGTGTGTGTGTGTGTGTGTGCACGTGTGTGTTTGTGCGTTTTGGCATTCCCGCGCACGCCATCAACTCCCCTCCTCGCTTCGCCGTGTCGTTTTTGCTTAAGTGGATGCACGATTTCAAAGAGTGTTTGTGAACCTGGGTGTGTGTGTTTGTGTGTTAGTTGCAGCGGCGGTGGGGGAAGGGGGGGGTGCAAAGACGTTAAAAAAAGGAAAGAAAACCTTTTTTTTTTTTTCTCTTTCCATTTGTGTGCGAGTGCGGCGGTGCCAGCTTCAGTGCCCTCAGCCATGGGCACAAAGACGACAGTGACAACCCATTCATTTCCCTGACGAGCTGTCACCTGCGGGAGGATAGGTGACTTCTCCCAAGGTTATTTATGGCATTGTTGATCTCTCATTCTCAGACTTGGTCCTCTTCGTCGCCCAATCCCCTTCCCCCGTCCCTCGCCATCGCACATCCAGCAGAATCCTTCTCTCTTTTCCTCGCCATTTGTCTGTCTCCACGCCTTCGCCTCATGCTTTCATTAGCCAGATTTGATCAGGCCGAATATTGATGAGTTTGTGTTTGGCAGCATTCTGGGAATCATTCCTTGGTATCACACTGAAACTAGGACTCCTACCTCGTGTAGGACTTGAGAGAGCTGAATGAGAGCTGCAGAGTAGAACATCTGATGGCATATTGAATTATTCTGATAGTTGCCATTTGAAATATTAGACAGTGAAAGATTAAAAGCGCAGGAAGTACCATCACTTTTTTTTATGTGGGGCTGTAAAGGCAAATAATCATACAAGACTGAATTACGAAATAGCTCAAATCATATAACTATATTTCCCAATATACACGCAGTGTTCCACTTTGCAACTGACCATTCGCTAAACCCCGCCCTGTCACGGCACATATGTATTTTGGTTAAAGTAACAGTGGCAGCGTTGCCTCATGAAATTATGAATCTTTTTTCTAAATCACAGGTCCTTGATTTCAGAAGAAAAAAGCAGGTTTCTAAATTCTATGGAGTGTTCTGTCAAATTAAATGAATGAAATCACAAAAGCTGGCTAGCTATTTAAGCTAAGAACCAGGTAAAAGAGTCTGAAACATGCACTTGATGGCTTGATCTGTGATATTGTACCTAGAAGACTAGAGCTACATGTGCAAAGCAAAAAAGACAACCTTGATGGAAACAGAGCTGCACTGTTCCTACTGTAGTGTAGAGCTAGTTAGTCTCAGAGTTAGAATTCTGTGAGAGTAACTTACTTTGCTCATCGCTAACAGAGACTTTTTTAACTGAGAAGCTATCCGAGTCTTTGCCTGACCACCATGAAACATTACTGTAACCCTCCTGATGGGCCTGCCAGCCGTCACAGTGAAACCTCTCCAGATGATCCAGAACACGGTGGTGTGCCTGGTGTCCAAACCAAAAGGTCACGCTACCGCGCTACTCATCGAGCTCCACTGGCTACCTGTAGTAATCCGCATTAAATTCGCTAATGCTGACTACAAAGTTTCTCCAGTTCTGCATCCACCTACTTGATCACCCTTATACAGGCATATGTTACCTCCCGAAAGCTGTACTCTACCACTGAACGACACGGTTCCCTGTTGGTGGAACATGCTAACAGTGTTGTAGTCAAAACCAACTAAACTGAGACCGAGTCAAGACGAAGACCAGACAGTATATAGCCTACTTATGTAGCTAACATATGGCTAATATTCCCAAAATCTCTTTGGGTGAGGCCCATGCCTTCGATGATTTACAGATGAACCATGATTTTGTGGTTTAAGAAGTCAAATTTTATTAAGGAAGGTTTGTCCGTGGGCTCGTGGTCGACCTGAACTCTCGTGTCCTCTCTTTAATTTTTTGTGCTATGCAGGTGTTTGCTGTATAACTACATACTGTAGAACAACTTTTGGAGCAGCTGCTTTCACCATCATTTGTCTAACTCTTCTGCCTGGAGTATAAAATCATTTTCAGTTCATTATGAGACTGTCAAGACAAATTAGACATTATAAAACATTGAAATAAAATCCTGAGTCCTCTTTGTCTGGACAAGACAGAGGTAAAAATGCAGTTGAATCTGAGATGAGAGCGAGACCCTCAAAAAGTCTTGAGACCAGTCTCCAGACCAAGACCAGTCTCGAGTACTACAACACTGCACGCTACCAGTTCCTACCAGATCAGGGGCGTCCCTCTCTACCTTTAAAAACCTCCTGAAGACGTCCAGCTCTTCAGAGACTACCTCCTCTCCAACACTACCAACAACTGGACATGCTAAATCTAAACCCCTCTACAACTGGACCTTGATTCTGTGCAGTAGTACTTATTGCTGCACTAACATGTCCTTGTCACACTGTACCTTGACTGTTTGCATTTTTTGTTAAGTTGTTTTTGATAAAAACATCAGCTAAATGACTGAATGTAAATGTAAATGAAAGGTGAGGACTCTGCTGGAGCTTTCCTGAATATCAGCAGATATATATGTCACATATGATGTTCATTTACTTGATAAAATGCTTTTAGGCCTAAAAGTAGAGCTAAATATGTGTCGCGGTATGAATTTTCAGCCAGTCAGGACTGAATTCTTCTTCCTCTGTGATGCTTGATAAATACAGACCCGAAAAAAGCTTAAATCATATTGACAGAACCAAGCTGATGTACAGTTTGGGCTAACACCTTCGCACACTCACTGTCCTGCACACACACACATACACATAAAAGCCTGGTCACACACTCCCTCACACTCACACATACATACACAATGCATGAGTAATGTGATTTAACCGGCTTTGGCGAGCTCTGACGGGTACTCGACATGATTAAGAGCCAATATGCTGTTGCATACAGCCAAGCTAAAGATGTCTCTTTTACAAGAGCCGCTCCTATTTGCCTGCTCCTTAAGCCCCTCTTTGCATCTCCCTCTACATGTCTTTTAAGCACTTCTGAGGCATCTCGGGAGGGAGAACTTTACACACACATCATCCAGGATCCCTCACTCAGACGTGGAAGCATATCAAATGTCAGTGAAATGGGGATCTCTGTGGTAATAAGGTGTTTTTAAGGTCCTTTCTGGGAGGAAAAATGCTGGAAAGTTTGGACTGGGTTCATCTTTTTTTTTGACTAAAGCACCCCCCCCACATCTCATCCATTCCCTTAAGACCGATCATTATATGCTTGTAATCAGCACTCTGCAGATGCTGAAGAAGTCCGGAAGCGTCCAGACGAAAGAGGGATTGGAGGAGTAGTAGTGGAGGTAAGAAGCTGCTTGACCTGTCAGTTTACATCCAAGAGTGTGTATCAGCAGAAAGGATTCTTATGTGTGTGTGTGCACGCAAACACGCAGCATGTTCGCACATCTAAAGAGCTGCTGAGCTGTTCATAACTTTCCATCTCTGCAGACTCGCCTCTCCCCTCCTTCCATTCCAATCTCATCCCTCCTTAATTTGTTTCTCCCTTTCCCAAACTTCCCATCTTTCGCTCCCGTGTTGTGTCCTGCCATCCGCTCGTGGCGAGGCAGGCATCATCTCGTATACATGGCGTGGCTCTCAATGTGGGACCGCGGTAATGCAAGCATCTGCTCAGGGCTTTTGTGCTCAAAAGATTCAATTAAAAAATAATTACCAAAAGATTAGTGGTAGTCCGGTACGACTGTACTGTTTGAATAGATGTTTCCTTTTCATCTGCTGTAATAATAGAATGTTTTTTTAATTAAAGAAAAAAAGGGAAAGCAGATGAAGAAAAAGAAGAGGAAGAAGAAGAAAAAGGCGGGCCCCGCCTCAGTACACCCTGTCTGAAGACAAAGTTTGTTTGATGTGCAGCAAAATTAAATATTTTTTGATCTAACAAATTAATTTTCACACCCACTCCCCAGCCCTCCCCCTTCCTCCCTCTTCCCCCCCTTTTTTTTCCTGGAGGAGATAAAGACAATTTAATTTAGATACCAACATGTGGAGCGCACACACACGCACGTGCACACACACACACACACACATACATTCCCTTGGTCAAGCCTCAGTCAAACCTCATCTGAGGTGGAGCGGGGAATAAGACGAGGCGAATGGAAGGCTGCGTGGAGCTGAGTTAAGGATGGATGGATGGGCATGTAACATGAAGGAAGAGTCTTGGGGGGACAACTACTCCATCTAAGGCAGAGGTCATGTGACCGATGTGCGGTCTCCATTATCGGATTTTTTAGAGAGAGATGGTGGAAGGTTTGTTCAGCCAACAGTAAAAGAAAATGACATGACAACAAAACTATGATGTATAAATAATAATAAACAATAAATATGAATAATAAATAATAAAATATAATTTCCCTGAAGCACCGCCGCCATGTTGGCTGACTTCCTTATCTGCTTCCCAGCTGATCTAAATACCGGCAACCAAATACTGGACCTGAGGCGGGCCGAATGACGCCTGGGTGCTCAAATAAGCCATCTGTAACAACACCCACCTGTCAGTCAAAGTGGCCACACTGTTAATTCTGCATAACTTTAAGTCTTAATATAATCTGAACAGGTGAGTTGTATAAAAATTCACCCTCAGTACAGTTGTCATGAACGGGGAAATTAGCTATAGAGACCAAAACTGTTTTTTGTACCAGGCTGTAAACATGTTTATTTCTGCTGTGAAGTTGGACATTTTAACATGGGGACTTATGGAGGTTGAAATGCTCTGCAGCCAGCCTCGAGTGGATACTTGAAGATTTACAGGTTTTTTGGCTCTTCTGCATTGCTTCATTTCCCAACCACAGAGGTTGCCACGTGGTTTCATGTTGTGTTAAGTTGATTTTGTTGTGTTTGGGTGTCCATGGCCCGTTCTTGTGTATGATTTGCAGACACTGTCTATAGTCAATCCATTTATGGATTGTTGTGAGTGTGTTATTGGCTGTTCACCTGAACCTTTTTCATGGATGATTGATTGCTTGGTCCCCAGGGTGACTTGTTGTTCTAAGCAGAGTTGTTTTTTTATATATATTTGTTGTGTGGACTGCCTAACAAATGTCTATTGACTGATGTGTAGCTATTCAATAAATTTAACATAAGTGTGTGGGAACCTTTTTTTTTTTTTTTTGTTACTTGTGATTTATCACCTTTTCTACTGTGCACCTCTCTGAATACAGCGTGCAAAGATCACTTTGGCATTGAAGATATAGGTTTTGTTTTGTATGTGGCACTTAAAAAGAGGTGAAGGATCAAGAAAATGCTGAAGTTTGTTCTTTATTTTGATTCTGTGGTGAAAGTTTTTTTAATTTCAAGGACAGTTTGCCTGCAAAGAAACTTTAGTTAGTTTGTCTGCTGTGATCACCTGCAGTATTTAGCTTAATGGCTTTAATGATGCAAGTTGCCCAGCAGCTTATCGAGACTGAGATGTATTTCAACGGATATCAGAATGGACATTTTGGCACAGATGTACACGGGGACGAATCCCAACAATCTTTCATGTTCCTCCTGAAATTTTGATCTAGACTACTCTAGTAAGCTAACAAAAACTAGCCTGCCGATGCCTTCGGGTGCCTCGTGCACGTGACCCTCCCTGTGCACATCTTAGCGGTCCCTTGAGAGTTCCCCCTGTCATGAGTGTCAGGCCCACCCAGTGACTTATTAGCTCAGCCCTCACAGCGTGAGACTGTAATCCCTCTCTGCCTTAAGTTACACCACAAACACACTAACAGCCTCGTTCTTTTACAAGAAAAAACAATGAGTCGTCCTCTTTCTTGCACGGGTGAGAGAGGGGTGAGGCGAAATTTTCAGGAGAGTAAGTGGAGGGGAGCAGGTGAGAGAGGAGGAGAGAGAGAGGAGGAGAGAGATGTCATTGACTCTGTGTCCCTGTGGCTTTGTTCCTGCCATGCTCTGCAGCACAGGGCCGATGTGCCCTCAAGCAGCGTCTCTCTCTCTCACACACACACACACACACACACACACACATACACATGCACACATGCTGTGTTTGGCCTGTCAGCCATGGCAGCACCTGTCAACTGCTGACCACTTCATCGGACACCCCCAGAGAGAGAGAGAGAGATAGATAGATAGATAGAGAGAGAGAGAGCGAGAGAGAGAGAGACTATAGACACAGTAGGAAGAGCAAACAACTGACCCCCCATTCCAGATGGGTCCACTCCTACTGTACAACACACCACACAGTGATACAGTCTGTACAGCAGAGGCCGAGTCATTCTATTTTACGTATTATTTTTAACTCTTCTAACCTTTTTGAAATGTTACACGAGTATGAACTGATGATATTTTTAAAAAATCAAATCAAATTAAAAGAACAGGTTCGAAATGAAAAATTCATAGTGGAATAATAAACACTGCATGGTGAGGTGGTCCAAAAATATAATTATTTACAACTATGTATAATGTTCACAAGCATATACACAAAAAAGACAGAAAGGAAAAGGAGTTTCAGACTTAATATTTCAAATAACCGTAGGTACATATATTATTATTCATTTATTTTATTATTTTTATAATCTTTTATTTTTTGGATTAAAATGTATTTTGACCATGAGCAAAATGTTTAAGATTGAGAGGGTTATTGACTAGATGAATGCCATATTAACCATTGAAACCGTTATTTTTTTTTCTCTTGGAAAGCTTAAAAACATGCTTCCATCCAACTTTACTTTTAATATCATTTTGTTTCTAATAATAATAATAATCTAAATGTTGCTTTGTTTTGACACTGACACATAAAATAACAACACTAACTATCTTGACTGATGGGAGAGGTTTATTGTTGTTAAGAGGTGTGCATTTAATTAAACTGAAATATTGCAATATACGTACATATATTTAATACATTTACCTCCAGTTATGCTGAGAGGTAGTTCATTTTCCAAATTTGCACATAATAATAGCATTAACATGAGCATTTGTATATGAGAATTAGGATTTAGTATTCACAGCAAAGGCTGAACACAGCAAAGTGTGCAACTCTCAGAATGTGGGCTCTCTCTTCGCTCAAAGCAGCCTGACAGTCCAGCAGTGTGATAAATGCTTGAAAACGTCGGGGTGCTTTCCACTCAGCTCAGTCTGCTTCCTTCTGCAGCCCTCCTCTGTCCTCCAGCCTGGGACCAGTGTCAGTACTACTTTAACATGTCTTTTCACTTAAACACCATTTAGTTAGAGTTGTATTTTAGTCACATGAATTGTTCTCGTTGATTTAATATCCACAGATTTCAAATTTTTGATATTCATGTAAGTTATATTTATGTAAGTATTTAGAACATTCAAGAAGATATTTTACAAGTCTTACCACATTTTCTTTTATTTATTTATTCTACACACAAGCCATCTTTCTCACCTTCGGCTCTGGACAGACTGTCTTGAGTATTTTGCCAGTACTATTTGAATTAAAGTGAATATACATGATGAAAATGATTAGATTAAATTAACACTGGCTGCAGCATGGAAGTCCCAATCCATTAAATGTAACTTGGACGAGAGGAAGAGTGTGTGAGGGTGAGGGATTATGTGTTTGTTGATTTGTGATCTGATCTGACAGGACAAGCCAGGCTGTTGTGGAAACAGCTATACTGTGATATTAATAATATTTCACGATTGTAATACTGTGGATTAGACAAACTGCCTGTGGAAACGGGACTGACGGCATCGACGGCGGCTCGAACAGAACTCATACGTATTCATAAAATAAAATATGGCCCTTTTACATACGTGTAGAATTTGAATCATGAATTAATCATAGAAACACTTTTGTAACTTTGTCGACTTTTTCTTTTCTTACTTATTTCCTCTTTCAAATGCATATCAGCTCTTTCAGGTTAAATATACAGCTACGTTTCTGTAATTACATCAGGTTGAGCCTGAAAAGGTCGCCACACTTACTGTACCTTTGATAAAGAGGTCACATAGTTCATTTTGAATATTTATAGCTGTTTTTTATTGTTTTGTTCTCGCAGTAAAAAAACATTTAAATGTATTTATCTCCATGAGTCTCATTCTGTGATGCACTGTTGCTACAACAGATGTGTAATTAGTGTTGGAGTAACACTTTTCAGACATCAGGTGTTTTTATTTATTTTTTCAAGAATCTTTTGTATCAGTTTTACCGACGAGTACGTCTGAATCTTTTGTGCGTCTGTTACTCTGCCGAGTTTGTCGAATGGAAAACATCCAGTATGTCCATTCCATCGATCTCACAATCAAAAATAATTAACTATTATATTAAAAATATTTCAGTGGACCAAAAAGGAAAAAGGTGGTAAAGACATGCACTCAAAAAATGAAATGTTGACTTGACTTTATTTTGTCAACAGGTTCCACATAATTGTTAGGGGCTCAATTACATAACATTTTTGAGTTGAAATAACTTAATACAATTAAGTAGAACCTGTTGACAAAATAAATGTAATTAAAGTCAACGTTACATTTTTTTGAGTGTATATGCTATTTTAGTTGTGTGTCATCATGATAAGCGTTAAGGCAGAATCACTTATGTAAACACAAACAGCTAAAAGTTTAGAAGAAGTAGATTTTAGAAGAACTTTCCTAAGTCATGCCCCTTTTTGCACTGTGCACCAATAGGAGTTGAGAGAGCCTCGATCAACTTTCTCCTTTCCTGTACTTAGATGTGATATGCGCTCGTCTATGTTGAAAATACAACGGTTAAAGATAACATATCTATACATACAGTTACATCATGTCAAGCTACTGTTAGCAAAATGCTATCTAACTAGGTAGCTAATCTACAACAATAGCTAGCTAGCCCTAAAATGCTAGCATACTAGCTACTTAATCTACCTTATACTTATACATCTGATAGCTAATGTTAGCCAAATGCTGCAAAATTAGCTAGCTAATTTGGATCAAGTTAAATGCACGTCAAATCAGTTCGCTAATTAACTAGTGCTTTTTTAACATTAGCTAACTTAACTTATTTCTATGTCATTTTTATCTGTACAAGCTAGCACATAGCATATCTAAGTACAGAAAAGGCTGTTCTAATCCTAATTCTAATCACAACTACATTTACAATCTCTACTTAATATTCCCTTTTGTCAGGACAGGATGCAATAAGTGTGCTATAAGTGTCCACCATAACCCCACAGAGCCTTTAGATATAATGAACAGAGAATAGTATCAGCATTGCCTAGCAACATAACCATTTCATGTAATTCCATGTAATATACATCAATATCAACAGGACATGACTCATGTCTGTAATTCTGGACATCTGCGTCACCACACAAGATCAGTATAATACACTGCCCCTCAGTATTAAAAAGCACAATCATCATCATCGCCATTCCTTCACCACCAGCGCTGGGGTTATGGATTTGTTAACAACAGCAGCAGTTAGTCAGTATTCTCAAATCAAAAACACAATATCTGTTTCTCAAGGTTGATAGCTCACTAGGGCAAGAGTATAGCAAACAGCATTTCCCTAATACATTCATATTACATTGTATTTGAATGAGTGCTTTAATTTCAGTGTTGAAGTAATGCATATAGTGCGTTATATGTTTATATGTTTACCATGCAGTTTGAAGTCAGCTGTTCCTCTCTTTGATTAGTCACGCTGTCACTGCTTTTTCGCGCTCTCCCACTAACAGAGTAGATTACATTTGCTCTTTGGTCTGATGGAGCATTCATAAAACATCACAAGAGAATAAAAAAAAGAATAGGACTGAATTAAGTAAGAGAGAAGAAAGCTTCAGAGCAGGGGGGGATTAGGATTCAGAGTGTTTGTTGGAGACAGAGAGCAGTCGAGGCATTGTTTACCTCCTGCTTTACGCTCCGGCTTATTGGCAGGGCTTCAGTCTTAACTAGGCATTGATTCTTATTTAGGAGTGTGGAGTCTCGAGTACGGGGGTTGTAAAAAAGAAAAGTGGATTTAACATAGAGGCCATCTGAAATGTCCAAAGTGTGTGTATGGAGACATTGTAAAGTGAAGAGAAAATGCCAATTCTTGGACATATTTGTATTTTCTTATGTTGTGTATTTGTGTGCATGTGTGTGTGTTCAATTATATTCACCTGTCACCCTTTTTTTTCTCACGTTCACCTTTCAAGATTCCAGTCCTAACTGATCTAGCGACACCTGTGGTTACTGCTGGTAACAGCAAGTCAGTTTCAGTATTAATGTCATGGGTATCAAGGTTCCATGTGACCACTGGGGGCAGAAAACACACCTTGAGGGGTTATTCTGACAGAGGCGCAGCAAAGGAAGAAGAGCAACCTGTCTATTAGTGTAAATCTCTTTTCACTTCCTTGATTTACAGGTATAGTCGCTGTACTTCTTGGCTATGCAGTCCTATATGGCATAAAATTTTAGGTCATTTCTTAAAACACAAATTGGTAAATCAGTGTTCTTTAATGAAAAAAAAAATGCATTGTGTATTATCCATAAATTCCACAAATACACGTAGCTAAAGTCTCGGAATGTGTTAAGACATTAAAGGTCCAGTGTGTACGATTTAGTGGCACCTAGCAGTGAAGTTGCTGACTACAACCCGGATGAACACTCCCCCATGTCTCACCCTCTCCTTCCAAGCATGTAGGAAAAACTCTGGCTGTGAAATTCACATATAAAGCAAAAGGCCACATGTAGATCAGTGTTTAGTTTGTCTCTTCTGGGCTACTGTAGAAACATGGTGGTTCAACATGGTGGCCTCCATGGAAGAGGACCCCTCTCACTGTACATATAAAGGGCTCATTTTGTCATCAAGACAACAAAACCACAACAATTCTTATAGTCAGCTGATTATACACTAATGAAAACATACTAATCTATATTGTATTCCATACCTGCAAAGAAATACTCCTAAATCACACTGGACATTTAAAGTGTAAAACCAAGTCAATGGGTTTAATGTTTATGTCTGTATTTTTTATTTTTGTTTGTTTTAGCTACATTTCTTCAAGAAGAATGTGACTGAGGTCATGAGGAATGCCTTATTTATTTGATTCCTGAGCGGATTAATAGATGTTTAACCTTGATGGGGGTTCTGATATCACTGGAAAAAATAAGTTGCTCTGATTCCATCAGTACAGTGTGTGTGTGTGTGTGCGTCTGTGTGTGTGGGTGTGTGTTTGTGCGTGTGTGTATCTGTGTGTTCTGACATCTGTCACTCTGAGGAAAAGTGAATTTGACACAAAATGTGCCAATCAGGTTAAAAAGGACAATGAAGTCTAAAGAATGCAGTCTGTAGCTGTGCTCCTCTTTCAAATACCTGACACCAGCTGTTGTCTTCATGATGGTGCGTGGTATGTGAGTAAATCTTTTCTAGTAAATCTTTTGTGTATTTTAATCTCATACAGGACTCCATTATGGCAGCCATAAACACTTTGAGTTAACTGTAAAAGCTGTTACCTTACATTAAAATGTTGCATATTTATAATATATTTTTATATATAAGTTACTTACAAATGCTTGCAGGATGTCCCAGTACAGCACTGTTCATTGCTGATCTGTAAAAGACAAAAAAAAACAAAAAAACAGGGGTTGTTACATTTACACAAACTGTTTTAGCCCAAAAAATGTAGAAATGACACTATCTTTTTTTTTTCTCTGTCTGGTTGTACAGGGATGAAAGGGAGGTGAAGGGAGGAGTGGGAGACTGGAAAGAGAGGGAAGATATTAATTAAGCAGGGATTGTGCATTGACTCTGCCTTGTGCATAAGACAGAAGGTTAAGCAAATGCCAGGGCAGCGGTGTCACTTCAAACAATGACTATTAGCTTTGGAATCAGCCTCATGTCTGCCGAGGAAACACAGTCCATTCAGACTCCTGATTGCCAAACCGGCGCAGCGTATGTGTGTGTGGTGGAGCTAGTGGGGTGTGGTGGTGGTGTTGGGGGGGGGTCATTCCATTTCAATCTGTGGTTAAATTAGCCGAAGGCGGCAGAGGTTGAAAACACACAATTATTGGTGCGAGCCGGGCCGCTGGGGACTGCAGAGGCGG
The DNA here is from genome assembly GCA_033000465.1 of Sciaenops ocellatus. Classification (NCBI taxonomy): domain Eukaryota; kingdom Metazoa; phylum Chordata; class Actinopteri; family Sciaenidae; genus Sciaenops; species Sciaenops ocellatus. Next base: position 4,442,121 of record CP136872.1, on the reverse strand, counting down.
GGGCAATATTTAAAAAAAAAAAAAAGATAGTGATAGATGGAGACGTTATTGAAAGGGGTGATGGTGGACAGTGGGGCAGGTGAGGGCGGGCGGGGGGGGTTTTGGAAAGAAAGCTTGTGATCACAGTGTTGAAAAGGTGTCAGAGGTAACCCACAAACTGGTTTCCCATGTGACCTACAAAGACCTGCAACATGCAAAGCTTTCCTGTTTAGCTCAGATGTTTTTGTCCTCATAGCAGGAAAAAAAATCCCTTAGTTATTATTCATAAAGAGACCATGTAACTGAAATTAGATGTAACACATCCCCCCTGCTACAAATGCAAAGTTATACACGAGCAGAGCATTGAACAGACTGGTATGGCCCGTTATCTTTTAGTAACGTTAGCCAATTTAGACATCGCATGGTAATTGACATTACTGAAACAGTTCATTAGCCGTTTGACATTATCTGTGTATCTGTGCCGCTGTTATACTGAAGTGACATTTGCACAAACATTTTGTAAAACCTTCAGAAGAAACTCAAACCGCAGCACTTTAGTTTATGGGTAACTAAATTCCAGGAAGCTGATTACTACGTAATTTGGTACTAATTATAAGGAAAATGGGGACAGTGTTCACGCAATACACTTTCAATTAATTAACTCCAATTAATTGCTATTAATTCTAAATTACATAGTTCTCAACTATTATTAGAAAAGTAAAGTTTTACCAAGACCTAGAAGTCAAAACCACAGGAAGAGTTGGGTTACTTCCATAAAGCTCGCGTTGACACTTAATAACACAAGAGCAACTCTTTGTGTCTGAAATTGCAGCAATAAAGCAGCACAGATACACTGAGCTCATTGGAAATGACAGAATTTTAAGAGCCCTAAAGGACTCGGTATGCTTCAAACAAAGTTCTTGCTCGATTGTTTAACAACTTTTCAAACCTCCCTTCGCCAACGGTGGAATTGACGGGGCTACACCCACCGGTGTTTCCGATACAGTCAGTCATGCCTTCTTTACACGGAGATATTTGCCGTGTGTGGTGGAAGGAAAGTAAGCGTGGTTTGAACTTCTCTCTTTTGTCATTCTTCACACCTGCTCCTGTCACTTTTTATGTGTTCAACTGAGTGAAACGCCACGAATGCCTTTGAGGAGAGACTGTTTGAAAGCGTTCGATGTTATCCCCGTTTAAAGAATTCATCCTGTTTTGTCCCACAGACATTCCGTCCTCACTGTGGCCATCCAGAGCATATAAACATATTAAGATATAATATAAGTCATTTGAAGCATAGTGAGATCTTAACTCTTTGCACAAAAACATAATAAAATGCTCATCTTGTTATATGAAGTATATTTATGATCCCCTTTAGAGAAGCCACATAAACAAACAAGGAGAACAGTTACAGGCTACTGAAGCGCTCTAATGTGGAAAACTCATTATGAAAAGATTACCGAGCCACCGTGAGATTCCTACAACTGATGTCAATCACCTACAACCTAACATGCTGTCTATACACGTGCTTATGCACAACCTATAGAGCAGCACAAGCCGGCACTAAGTTAGAATAAATCTCCACATCAACATGACAAAAAGAGGGTGGAAATAAACAAGCCAGCAAAGCGGAGAGAGCCTAATGTTGGGGGGCCTCTTTTGTATTGAGAGAAATTACAGGAGCGTTTGATTTGCGCCAAGGTGCCGTCCTGAACATATGGCATTTTAATTCTTGCCGGTCTCATCTGGATAACTCGAGGCCCGGCAAATCTCGCACCACCATCAGGGAAATATGGGTACACACAGAATGCTTAACAGCAAAGGGCTCCAATTTCCCACCTTAATGGGCATTCTCATCCCATTTTCCCCCCTCGCTTCTTCTTCTCTCTCTCTTTTTTTTTTCTTAAATCCAAGCCTTTGTTTGTTTTTCTTTTTTTTTTTTACAGCCCTTTTTTGTCATTCTTTTCTCTCCTCCAGTCCTCCCCGCTTCCCTTATTTGCATTGATTTCCCCACTTAGAGGAAGAGTGGACTCTGAGGGAAAATAGGCCTCCATCAAAACGCTCACACACACACACACACACACACACACGTTTCTCCACCGTCCACACACACACACACACACACACACACACATACACACAGACAACCATAAACCTCACACCCACACACACCTGACACATAGCAGAAGACTAGCAGTGTGCAGAATATGTTTGCGGCTGTTCATTTTTTTAATCGTCTGATGCCTTTTGTGTGGGTTGACAGCTTGAGACGAGTGCCTAATAAGTCCAGGCCTGGCGCTGTCCTGCTGGGCTGAGCAGTCTCTTTACACACACAGACACACACACACACACACACACACACACACACACATATATAAATATATATATATAAACTCACACATACACAAAAAGAGAGCCCAGACCCTGAGCTTGGCTTCATATCCCATGCACACACACACAGTTTCTCACAGAAAAACACACAAACACACACACACAGGCCCCTAATCATCCTGGTGTCTAGCACTCCGCTGGCGATCACCACTCCGCCACACTGCCATCATGGGCCAATTAAGTGGCCATATATCTGTCTAACAGTCTCCTCTGGCTGAATGGACAGTGGTGGAGTAGCAGTAGTAAGCCGCTACATGAGCCCACCCGCGGCTAGCAGTCAATTTGTAGCTTAAAGCCTAGTTGCCACAACACTCCAGCATTATTAGGACTAGTAGCACTATTGAGGATTCTTCTGTGTGTGTGTGTGTATGTGTGTGTGTGTGTGTGAGAGAGAGAGAGAGAAAGAGAGAGTGCTTAGAAGGGAGAGTTGTCCACATTTTTGTGTATGTACCCAAGCATTATGTATGTTTGTTTGTTTGGAAGTCTGCCTTTATGCTCGTGTGAGAGAGTGTGTGTGTGTGTGTATTTATTCAAAATGATGCATGTTTCAGAATGACTGTGTGTGCGTGCGTAGCTCCACTTAGTGTGCACTGTCCATGTGTGTTTGCCGGTGTCCGTTTGTGCCTTCTTGTCCTTGTTGTTCGCATGTGTGCACATGCACAAGAACCAAACCTCATAAGTCATAAAACAAACATTCACAGGGCTCCTTTTGGGGAATGACCCAGTTGTTAAATCGGGCTGCCCTGCTGTCACCTCACAGTGGGGACACAGCCACGTTTTAGCCACAGCCACAGCCCATCCAGTCTGCGGCGACCGCATCTGGAACCGTGTCAGAGGACTTGGTGGAGGATCAATGGTGTGCAAATAATGGCTAATGGTGCGTTCATGTGCACGTCAGATGTAGTTTTCAAGTGGAACATGACTTGTTCGCTGGTGTGCTTTTTTGGTTGGAAATCAAAATAACCCAGGAGGTCCAACACGAAATATGACATGCAGCTAGTAGAACAAGAACAGGCAAGAATAAACATCATTTGGGGAGATATTACTTTCCGAAGACTAAGCTCTGTTGCTGTTACCCATTTTGGTCAATGCGGCTGCTTTACAGCTCACAGCTGCTGTGTACCGGATTTAGACTATTTACTTTTCTACCTTGAACACCCGGCATGGACTTAAAGATATATGATTAAGGTTTGGTTAAGTTTAGAAGCAGAAAACACTTTGTTAAGGTTTGTGGTCATGGTCATGGCCCTGTGTTAAAGTGGCTCTAGAATGTCACGCTATACCTCCGACTTTGCTTCTATGGCCACTAGAATCCCTGTCACCGAAACGTACCCACGTCGTCTGAACAAACAAAATGTTGCTGTTGATATACTGTCCAATTAGCTGCTTTACTTCTTCAGATCTCTTTTATTTTTTCTGCTCTCTGTTGGTCCATGAATTTAAATCATGAAGCCTCAGACAAATTCACTTGCATCTTTGCTGTGTGCAGCCATGCTGCTTCTAAACTTCGCTTAGCTTTCACACTGCAACACACTTTTAACCTTCAGAGTGATGCAGTATATGCCTGACAAAAAATTAAACGCAACACTTGTTTTTGCTTCCATTTCTCATGAGTTGAAGCAAAAAAATCTAAGCCCTTCTATGCAAACTGAAATTTTGTTCAGAAATGTGTTCAAATCATCGTTTACCAATGACATAACTGTGTCTTGGACTTGTCACAAGTTTTATTGTGAAAACAGGCATAGGGACGTCACACAAGGCTACAGATACCATTTTTTTTCCCAGGAGGGCAAAGACATAAAAGCAAAGAAAAGCAGGATCTGTTGTTAATTCTGCTTCAGTGAATGAATGAAGCAGCTGACATTTTTTTTCTGTTGCTTGACGAATTGATTCAACAAATTGTTTCAGCACTGTTAGAGTCTATGAGACAATGTATGTGAGCAAACTACATTAACTACTGTTAATGTGCATTTGAGCAAAGTACTTAACCCCCAACTGCTCCAGGGGACGATTCAATGACTTACAATGGATGACTGTGTTTGTTCTTGGCAGATTTCAGTATAAGTAATGAGGGAAATCACATGTCCAGCATACAGTATGTGCCCAGTACAAATAACAGCCTATGTACAGTAAATGATCCATTATGGCGAACATTTGTAATCACACTTTAGTTGTTGGATTCACGAGTATATTGACTGACTTTTGCAGAGCCTGCATTTAAAAACAAGAAATCATTTATTGTGTAATATTCCCTGGACAAAATTATTTTTTTTAAAATGAGTAAGCTGAATAAAGAGATGTGTTAACGCAGAGGGTAGAGATAAAGCAAGAAGAAGAGTTAAAGAGGAAGAGGAAAACAGTGATAGCAAGACTGAGATGTTTTTAAAAAACGAGAAAATTGAGATGATAAAAGATAAAATGAGAAACAAAACGCCAGATGCCTCTGAAACAGCTGAAACACAGAAAGAGAAACAAAGAAAAATGAAAGAGAGAACGAAATGAGGTAAAGCCCACAGTGCTCTAGAAGTGATTATTCTAATTTAGCAGCTGATATAAATCTAAATGAAGTCACGTCAGGAGTCGGCGGACGGACACAACACAGTCACCCTGGGACTCCCCATCCGATTCTCTTCCTCTCTCGTCTTTCAATCAAACCCTCTCTGTCTCTATCTCTGAGACACTGTTTCAGGCTTCTGAGTGGGTAACCTCAGCAACACAACACGCAGCGGGGACCAACAGAGGTATTACTGTGTTTGGTATTGCTTTTTGGGTTGGGTGAGTGAGTGGGATGGGGTGATCGGAGAACAGGAAGGTAGGAAGGAGGAGGTACAGAAGGTTAGTGAGCCTATCTGGGCTCGCTGACAAACACCCTCGGACTCATATTCCCATCTGGGTCCCAACAGATCGGGATGCAACACAGCAGGTTGTCTTAGTCCCAGTGCCCACAGATGACTAAATAGACCATAAACTGAGTGTGTAAGTGCGTGTGTGTCTGTAAATCTCTTATATTCATATTCATTTGATACAATCAATCATGAATCTACATCTTTATATATTAGATTTAATTTGAAGTTAAATTGGAGTTGCATGAGTCAACTTTGGAAACAATGGTAACGGGGGATGTTCTCCTTTCTTTGAGGCAACAAAGGTTTATACCTGTCCTGAATGACTGCACTCGAACATGAATTGAAAAGCCAGCTGTCATGCCCTTTGTAATCTTGGGGCAATAAATTGCTTGTGATGATTAGATTATTTGGGAAAGGTACAAAAATTCCACTGTTGGACAATTTGACACCCACTTTAATAAAAAAGTAGTCCAGTGAAAACTGTCTGGAGAGATGCTGCTGCACTTTTCTAATGTATTTTATTTATTTATTCATTTTACAGACTTGAGCATTACACATTCATTTTTATTCACCTTTATTTTGGTGGTTGGCAGCAGAAATAAAACAATGGTACTTCATGGTAGCCTGGGGCTTTAGGGCGCAGACAATGACCCAGGCAAGGCCAGGCATTCCATTCTCCATTTATCTCTCTGCTCTTTTCTGGTCATCTTTTTACTATATCTATATTAAAAGGCATAAAATGTTGTATATATTACAATATGTACTATTATTATGTTCAGCCACACCCATTGCTAACAGGTGCACAAAATCCAGCATATACTGTAGCCGTGCAGGCAAACATTTCGAATTTCAAATGGAGCTCAGTGCTATGACATCGCCCTATCACAGGATTCCTTTGCCATAAGTCTGTTCATGAAATTTCTATCTCAATCTGCCTCGGTCAACTTTAAGTGTTGTTATTTTGAAGTGGTAGGTCCAACAGTTCAGCCACAAAGTGGTAGACCGCACAAACTCACAGTGCGGTGGCCAACGAGCGCTGAAGCGCATAGCGCCTAAAATCACCTATAATCTGTTGCATCACTCCAAAGCTCCAAACTGACTCTGGAAGCAACATCAGCACAAAAACTGTGCACTGGGAGCTTCTTGAAATGGGTTTCTGCAGCCAAATAGCGGCCTCACATCACCGCATGCTATGCCAAGTGTAGGCTAGAATGGTACAGGCATGCCACAACTGGACTCTGGAGCAGTGGAAATATGTCCTTTGGAGAGATGAATCACCCTTCACTATCTGGCAGTCTAATGGACAAATCTGGGTTTGACAGATGCCAGAAGAACCCTACCTACCAGAATGCAGAATTAAGTACTACTGTAAAGCCTGGTGAAGGAGGGATAATGGTCTGGCGCTGTTTTTCAGGGTTTGGCCTAGGCCTCTTAGCTCCAGAGAAAGGGCTTCTTAATGCTACAGGATATGAAGACATTTCAGCTAATTGGGCACTTACAACTTTGTGGCAGCAGTTTGGGGAAGGCCCTCCGCTGTTCCAGCACGACTGTGAAACGAGATAAAGTCATGGTTAGATGAGTTTGGTGTGGATGAACTCAATTGACCTGCACAGAGCCCTGACCTCAACACCACTGAACACCTTTGGGGGGAATTAGAACATCAACTGCGAGCCAGACCTTCTTGTCCAACATCAGCTGAATGGGCACAAATTTCCACAGACAGACCAAAATCTTGTGCAAGCCTTCCCAGAAGAGTGTCGGCTGCCGTAGCTGCAAAGGAGGGTTCAACTCCACATAATTTCAGGGATGTCCAACAAGCTCATATAGGTATGATGGTTAGCATTCCACTGATTTTTTGCCACACACACACACACACACACACACACACACACTTACATATATATATATATATATATATATATATATATATATATATATATATATATATATATATATATATATAGACCATTCAAGAAATTAGTTTAAAAAAGTCATTAAAAGGAATAGTACATGGCGAAATTATGCAATACTTGCACTGGAAATTGTATTTTTATAGTCATCAATTTCCATTCAGACCCATGTAATTTATTTCTATAACAAATATTCACAATTCAATAAATATCAAAAAAACAATAAGCCCATATGTGGAAGTCTGTTTCTGTGCTTAAGGGTACTGCTGTTTATTGTGTTTGTGTGTGCATGACTGCAATGGTGCAGGACCTCATCCGACAAGCCAGTGCAAGGTTGTAGCTCCTTGCACTAAGTGGTCATTCATCACTGGGAGAGCTCCAGATAACTCCAGCCTTCACCAGCGGGTCAGCGGATGACTGTTTCCTGACCTGGCTGCCAAAACATTTAACCATCATCTCCCACAGCACTGGACCATGCTGTATGTGTGTGAGGGTGGAGGGGTGGTGATCCCAAATGAGGTATAACCCAGGAAAAGGTGACCCTGATCCACCTTTCATCCCCTGAAACCAAGCAATCTCTCCTGTTAGCAGCCCTCTTCACCGTCCAGTCAACCTGTAAGCCAAAGAGACTTCCCCAAAGGCTTCCATTCACTCTTCCTCTGTCTTTTACATGGGTGCAGATGCATTCATGAAGCTGCCATTAGTAACAAACCATTCCCTATCACACCACTGCATCTGCTACCTTTCCCACCTTTGCCATGTTGGCTGATCCTATCTCTGAGATACCTTACCCCCAAGGATTAATGTGGAGACCTTGCCGGATTTTCAACTCTCAACTCTTGACATACAACCACCTCCAACTGCCCCCCACCCCTCCTACCCATGAAGTACGTCCCCTGTCTCAATCTGAAGAGGAGGAGCTGGGGGGGGGGGGGATAAGAGGGAAAGAGTTTGATGAATAACCCTTTTGATACACCGCTGCAGGCAAAGGAAGAGAAAATTGATTGAACCTTGATGAGAATTATATCAAGGGGCGCGTTCATTTGCAGCGATGGACCTGCTGCATGCATCAGGGAGCGAGGAGTCCTGTACATATGTATGATCTGTGCTTGGCTGTGATTCGCAGTTAAAGGGAAGCACAGGGGAACAGCGGATTTCCATGATTTCTTTTTTTCTTTCAACCTTCTTCTGGCACGGCCTCTGATAATACCCCCATTGTTTCCAATGAGGATACAACTTCAGCTGTGCCACCAAGGTCAACCATTTGAAGAAGTGGATAGCATCGACATGTAGCCGGTACTGCCACCCATTCAAAATACAAAACATCGATCGAAACATCGTTGGGTTGTAGAAGCAGCAGTAACCACACAACAACAAGGACTACAGCGACACTTAGGGCTTTGTGAGGCTGTGCTTTGGGGTTGACTGCTAATGTCAGCTTGTTAACATGCTCCCAATAACAATGTCATGATGAACCAAAGCACTGGACAAATAAACCTGGAGATGGCACACATAAAAAGCCAATTGATGACCAAAGTTATTACAATTCATCCTGAAGGTGAACAAGAATCGCAATGGCAATCCTTCCAATAAATCCAAATCCAACCTTGTGGTTGCGCTAGACAAAAAAAGAGAAGATCACCAAAGATTCATAGAGTAGAATAGCATAGGAGACATAGTCTGTGGACCATGAATGTCTGTAAAACAAATCATGACAGTCCATCTGATGCTCTTTGGGACATTTCATTAAAAAATAAACAAAGAAATAAGAACCTTATGTAGGTCAGTTTGAAAACTGTTGGGATTCATCATGTGGTCTATCTATGGCCATCCAGCACTTGTTGACATATTCAGTCATCCTTTGAACCATGTATGTGGCTTGGCTAACAATGAGGTTATCACAAAAAAGAAAAAAAAAAGAAAAAACAGAACAAATTCCAAAAGCAAAATAAACACACATAAGGAGGGCCTCAAGTAATAGAATAAATAGGGAGGTTATCATGTACCACATTAATTCTTTCAGCTACCTCTGGAAAGATTACAAGGCAGGGGGGAAGTGAAGGGGAGTTTCATTAATTACATGAATCTGTGCTTACTTGAAAAAACAAACAAGATGAAAGGTCGATTTTATCTATTTTTATCTATTTTTAATCTAGTTTCTACAGCATATTTAGACCACACACCCTGAAAAACATGACAACAACACAAGCAGTAGTGTGTATTGATGTCATGTCCTTTCTGTAATACGTTTGCATGTAATAGTTATGTCATACATGGAGCAGAACTTGATGTAGGACGATCTATCAACGCTAAAAATTCAACATGATTTCACAGCCCTCAAACAAACAAAGAGTAATTAATTTTACACTGGTTTCACAGCGTGTGTTTGATGTGAAAATTGGCAGGCTGACAGAATCAAGACCATTCCATCAGACTGCTGGTGCGGTCAGATACGTGTGTGTGTGTGTGTGCCTGCACACATGAGAGACAGGGTAAGGTATACAGGATGCCATCTGGCAGTGGCGTCTCACACCCAGCGCTACCCGTCCCTGTGTGTCGGATCAGAACTGCCGGATCACGGATCCAGATCATTGCACACACCAAACATCACCGACAATAAACACACACATACACATCACATACAACACCAATACACAGATGCTTTGAAAGAACACGCTAATTGCAGTCTGCGGTTGTCAATCAAACTTTTTTTTTCTCCCCTGTTCATCTCATCATTATCTTTTTTTTTCTACATGGCGTCTATTCTCCCTCAACCTGCCCCATGGAGACCCCCCTGGGGACAGCCGAGATCAATCTGAAGATGCTCGGAGATATTCATTAAGACTGCAGAAAACACTGAAGCTGCGTGACAACATCGCTCTCCCAAGATGAGAACCACAACTGATGTGGCATTACTAGCCACGAATGTGGCCTAGACACGACGAGGAGTGGTCAAAATGATTATTTAATGGGCAGTGAGTGGTGTTTGTGCATGATAGATCAACTTCAAGATGCTTCCAAATATACACCGAGGCTTCAGATGTTGATGCTTTTGTAAGATGTGGATACATTCTGAAAGAAATGGGTTTGACTGATGTTGAAATACGTCAACTTTTACCTTAAAAAGAGGAAAAAAAACAGAACAGGAAAATGGTCTTGTTTTGCATGAATGACAATGAAAAAAAAGTTTTTACGGTAAAAAAAAAAAAAATGGCAGGGGTAGTTTACAGAATTTTACTATAAAAAATATGGTATAAAATTTTCCACAATTACCCACAAGGATATTCGTATTATTATATTCTGTAATATTCTACTGTATTAAAGTTTTGTTCCATAAAAAGAAACTGATTTGCCATAACTGACATGAAAATACCATATGAATGGTGGATAAAAGGTTTTGCCAATATTTTGAAATATTACAGTATTTTCCTGTAAAATTAGCAATCTTTGATATAAAATACTACTTTATTCTGTGTAAATGACTGTAAAATGCTGTATAAATAAAGGTTTTGCTATGAAATCTGACTGTGTTCTACTGTAAACCACGGTCGTGTTTCATGGCATATTTTACGGTCTTTTACTGTCATGGTTTGGCAGTTTTTCACTGTAAAATCTACAGACATTTTTTACCAGTATGCTGCCATAATAATGAATTTATTAATTGAGACAGAGAGTTTAATGAGCTTGAGGGTTGAGGAGAAACGACATAAAAGAATAGCTTTTTTATGTCTGGAATAACGTGCAGAACTATCTAAAGCTTACCTCATTTTTATCCTCGGGGCGTTTTAAAGGAAAGCAGTTGCTTTTGTTTTAGTTGATTATTTTTTTGCTTTACATTTTAATTGGTTAATTTATTCTTCAGATTCTTGGAATTACACATTTAGCTCTTTATTATTTTTGCTTTTTATCATCATTCATATTATCGTCAAGTGTCTTATTTGTCTTTCTCTGTGCCTCGGATCTTTTTTTTTACTCGGCTATATTGTAAATGCGGCCTCTACCTCAATGTGTTACTGAGCTAAAACAAAGGTTGATGAAATTAATAAATGTCATAATGCAATGTTCCAAGGCCATATATATGTTGTGTTATTGTTTCTCTAGATAGTAGGAAAATCATCCCTTCACAGTGAGACTGCACAGCCCTCTCTCAGCATAAAAAAAGTTCTAGACAAATCAAGTGTCTTCACCCTGATTGTTGTGTTGCTGATGTTATCTTCTGGGAAACACTACATGCAAACACTGAGATGACACAAAATGGAATGTATTTTTGCATGGAATAAACATTGTGGATGTTTTTAACTCATCCTTTAATCCTATTGTTATAAGAATTTTCAAGCGACCCTTCAATAAAGAAGACTGGATTTGAAGCTTCAAAGTTTAAGTTGAATTTATTATTCTTGTACAAGAAGGAGCGTTTAACAGTGCAACACACAAAAGGGGTTACAGAGGAAAAGGCTCCTCGTGGAGCCTTTACAGTAAGTCTTTATACATTCTATGATGGGCTATTTCAGACGCCTCCCTAGATAACCTCATAACGTCTTTCTCAGTTCCCTAATCAGTAGTCAGCAGAAGACGTCTAACCCCACTAACACCTCCCTGACCTGTCTCCGACCCTCATTCTGTTCTGAACTTCTTCTATCTATTCATAAAGCTGGACCTTATCTGACCCTGCTAGCCTAACAAAAATGTTTGAACAGGGAAGTGCCTACAACATGTAAGAAATAGGAACACACACACACACACTTACTATGATTTAAAACATTTGAACCCCAGTATAATCCTAATTTTTATAACACCTATATTATTTGATATTTTTGTACAGTACAACATGCAACGTTAGCATCCATTTGCCACAAGTGTAGTAGTCCAATATTCACTCTTCTTTGTCTGTGGTTTGCTCTAAGTAGCTCCTGAAAAAAAATCTGGTTAGTCAGATACTCAGTGCCCCATTGTGCTCACCATCTAGTCTCTAACTTAGTCTGCTTTTTGTTGCTTAAGAGGTAGTGTACAGTAGTTTTGTCTGAGATTTTTCAGGTACTCTCTGAAGAGCTGGGTCTTCAGGACTTATCTTTTTACTTTTTGGCCTTTTTCAAGCTTTTATTTGACAGAGACAGCTGAAGAAGTGACAGGAATGTGGAGAGAGAGAGATGGGGAATGACATGCAGCAAAGAGCCACAGGTCGGATTCGAACCCTGGGCCACTGCGGAAAGGACTGAGCCTTTGTACATGGGGTGGATGCTCTAACAACTGAGCTAACCAACACCCCAAGGAGGTTTCTAAAGGTGGAGAGGGACGCCCCTGTTCTGGTAGGAACTAGTAGGACGTTCCACCAACGGGGAACAATAGACGAGAAGAGTCTGGATTGCCCCGAGTGTACAGGTGGCAGAGCCATCGTTCATCGGAGGAGCGCAACGGTCGGAAGACTACTTTGTAGTCAGCATTAGTGATTTGAATTTAATGCAGGTTGCTACAAGTAGCCAGTGGAGCTCGATGAGCAGCGGGGTAAGATGTTTGGATCTATTGAAAACCAGGCGCGCCACCGTGTTCTGGATCATCTGAAAGGGTTTCACTGTGCAGGCTGGGAGGCCAGTAAGGAGAGCTTTACAGTATAGTCTTGAGATGACCACAGCATGTGTAAGGAGTTGGGTAGCATGTTCAGTCAGGTAAGGTCTGATTTTTCTCATGTTGTGTAGTGCGATGTGGCACAACCGGACAACTGAGGCAACGTGATCAGGGAAAGTTAGCTGATCAAGTTTCTTGCTACCCTGGAAATTAGTGCTGCACATAACAGACACTGGCTCATGATCCATTGTTATTGTTTACTATGATTCATATGAAACAGCTTGTGTCCATATAGCGTTATTATCTGGCAAAATAAAATGAATTTCGCCTTTCCTGACAAGCTCAGGATACAGCCAAGACAACAAGCTTCAACAGAGTGATGAGTCATCCATCCAACATACTGTATGATTGGTTGCGGCATGGAGTGAAGGTGACGACACTGCCTCCTTTCTGAAAAGTTCAGAGGTTTTCAACTGGAAGAGCTCGGAGCGGCCACACACACAAAAAACTGACGTACTCTGAAAAAGACGCTGGGTGAAGCTTTTTTTTTTTTTTTCTCCAGGTGGCGGCATGCAGTACGCTCTCTCTCTCTCTCTCTCTCTCTCTCTCTCTTTGTGAACAATTGCAATAAAGATGCTGAGCAATCAGACAAAACGGCTGTATGGACACAAGGCCTAAAAGGCATTTTTCCTGATATGGTGGGAACAGGTTACCGCTGTGAGTGTAAAACCTCATTCAGCGTTTCTTTGGCTTGTATGAAATCTACCTTTTTCTGATAGGAGCTAATGAAAATGAATGTCTGAAAGATACAGGACTCAGACGCCACCAAGAGAATATGAAGAGGACTGTATGTTCAGAACGGTGAGGCCTGCTTACAGACAATACTGCTTTTTATTCTCGTGGAGGTAAAACAACCTAAGGAAGATGTAGGATTAAAAGGAAAAAGTGGAGCTAAATACAACTTGGAGACGAACTTTAAGTGTTCTTTTCCTTTTAATTCCCATCACTGGCTGGAGTGTCTGGTGTGCAGCACTGTCAAAACAAATTAACAATCCTTAATGCAGGAGGTGCTCTAGTCAAAACAACACTCTCCGGTGAGCGGCTCCCAACTGTCCCTCAAATATCCCCCCACCACCACCTTCCCTCCCTACATTTTCCTTTAGACACACACACACACACACACACACACACACACACACACACACACACACACACACACACACACACACGCACAGACAGGCATACACACACAGCTGTTTTTCACAGGAAGTTGGTCTTGTTTGCTGGAGCAGGTGTTAGGCAGCAGAAGAACTCACACAGCATCTTTGATTGCAGGGATATTTTTTTTCCAACTTGTTTATCTTGAAGCTCGGGTCCCTGCTGAAAATATGCAGGTATTTCATTTTAGCATTTTCCAAACTGTATTACTAAAAACACAAAAACAGAAAATCAATTAACTCCATTAAGTAAATTGTCAAAATATGTTTCAAAAAAGCAAAGAAGTATAATTGTGATGGTTGTCCAACAGAGAACAGCTACCCCGTGTCCAGATGAGTCCAGTTTTTGTAGCTGAAAACTTTTTGGATTTGTGTGTTTTTTTTTCTGAAAGTTTGCTCACAGAAATGAATATTTCACAGGTGAAATCAGGATTGTGACGCAATAGCATGAGTGCAAGCTTTCTTAAGCCACCTCGTCCATATCTTTTTTCTCTTCCTTCTCTTTTTTTGTGAATTAATCTGAGTCATCGCCCAGACAAAGAGAAAAAGATACACGTGCATGACAGGAACAGAAGAGTCCATCCTCTGAGTGCACCAAACACTTCTGGATGCACATATGAAGAACTAAGTCTGATTTGTACCCATCAACAGGATTGCATCATATTGTGTTGTTGTGTGTGACTTATATGATCTTGCTTTCTGATTTGAATATTTTGAAGTCGTTTGGTGAATTGTCCTCTTTATTTCCAGTTTACAGTCTTTCTTTGTAATCAGTGTGTACTCTTCCCACCTTGATGAGGACCCTATGAGGGTCTGTTTTCAATCAATGCCTGACTAAAAGTCTTTACAGTCTTTCTTTTAGTATATATATATATATATATATATATATATATATATATATATATATATATATATCAATCCATCCTGAAAATCGGGCACAATTTAGCTTGTCCAAGTAGCGATGCCGTACATACCGTATTGTGTGATGTAATCAGAAGGACCCTGAGCCCATCTGGTACCTACACCATCTGTCTTTCTGTGACCTTTTTCTATACTTTTGTTCAGAACCATGAAAGACAAATAACCAACATGACCGCTGAAGCTTGACCTTTGCTTGGTCAAAATTTGATGTTCATCTTCTTTTGGTGCATTTTTTCAGAATTCCGTTCCAGATGAATTTTACTTTTAGTCCATCAATTCTCCTTTCCTTTTGATCACTTATTTTATTTGTTCAGTTTCTTTCTTCTGTCCTTGAACCTTTCCTCTTTACCTCTTTAAGCAAGGATTTCTTCTTTCAATGGATCACTCATCACATTCTATTGGACATAAAAATCCAACAAATGCAGAAAAAACAACTTTGTGACCACAAGGACGGTATACCTGTAAGGTTCTTTCCAGTTGGACAGCACAGTGTGGAACCTTTGCCCTGATGGAAGCCAGAAGACCGTATTCTGACATTGTATAAATTCTCTTGTGATGAGAGCGTACACCCTCTCCACAGCTGTCTACTGCTCGAGGCTTTCCCTCTCCACCGCTCTGTAAACATTACACACATCAAGACATCAAGAAATTATCGTCAAGCACGGCGGCAGCGGTGGGACGCAGAATCAATTTGGGCTTCTTCAAAAGCCCCACTTGAAGCTGGTGGCGGGCGAGACGGAGCGGAGATGCTAATCGGCAAAAGGTCCGGGTGTAATGCCTTCCCTCCCATTCAGCGCGCCTGCCTGTGAAGCCGCCGTCTTAATTATCACCATAGGACATACATTACCAGACCAAACGCAAATGTCATCAAAACGACAATGGGCTCGCAGTCGCCGTTATTGCCGGCCGTTAATTGATCTTATCGTAATCACATTATCTAGTTCAAATAAGGTGCTTTAATAAGCAGCCCTGGCCATTTAGAACCTCATAAATATCCACTGAGGAGAAGAGACTCATCACATTTTAAAAAGGATATTTGTGCTGCACTGTTGCTGTTGCTCACAGCACAGAATGAATGAATGGAAGAGGCTTCACTTGGAGTGGATGGCCTGCTCGCCAAGCAGGAAACACAGCAGGAAAATGTTGTTTCTTAAGTAATATTGTAAATCTTTGTTATTTTAATTTTGTTAAGGTTCATATTTTATATCAGTTAATGAACTACATTTTTTTTATGATCTTTAAGGGTGAAATTCTCTCAGGTCTACTGTAAGTTGGATCAGTTTTGTGCCACAGTTGTGTTGTTAAAACCAAACGGCGACCTCCGTGGCTGGGAAATAAAGCCGAAGAGTCGAATAAAACTGTAATTCCTCGAGCGTCCACTTGAGGATGGCTACAGAACATTTCAACCTCCATAAGTCCCCATGTTAAAATGTCCAACTTCACAGCAGAAATAAACATGTTTACAGCCTGGTACAAAAAACAGTTTTGGTCTCTATAGCTAATTTCCCCGTTCATGACAACTGTACTGAGGGTGAATTTTTACACAACTCACCTGTTCAAATGATATTAAGACTTAAAATTATTCAGAATTAACAGCATGGTAGCTTTGATTGACAGGTGGGTGCCATTACAGACGGCTTGTTTGAGCACCCGGGCGTCATTCGGCCCACTGATGATCCATGTCTTTGCCGATTTTTAGATTAGCCTGGAGGCAGAAGAGGAAGCCGGCCAACATGGCGGCGGCTAGTGTTGCATATTTTCAGCTTCAAAACAGTGCTTTGGAAACCTATTGGTGACATCACTCATCTGCTGTCCATTCTTTATGCTGTCATTGGTTAAAATGTGTTGCAGATGTTAAACACATTATTGAGACTAAAGTTATGCATCCTTACCATAAAGGAGGAAGTCTGTATGCAAACGCTACAAAAAAAGACTCCATGTTTCATCAATCACTGAATCCTAAAAGTTTTATATTCTTAAACCAAGCAAAGAAATCTGACAGCATAGTGACAATATTCTAACCAGTGTCTGGAATTTTGTTGAAATTCATGTCAGTCTCTTGGAAGAAGATAGAATCAGAAGAAAACACATTTAATTCTCGGAAATTCTTGAGACAGTTTGATCTGTATCAGACACAAGACGTCACGTCGCTCCTTTTTGAAATTTGTTTCATAGAAAACTTTTCAGACTTTTCAACCATGGAATGAATTTTGAATTTTAGGAGAGAGGAAACATTTAACATAAAAATGACTTCAAGTCCTCCAGATATCATTCAAAATCAACGTGGCAGATTTTGGGTCAAACTTCTAAAACTTTTGGACGTTACTAATGCCAGAAACGGAAACAGCCCGAAAAATATTATTGCTGCTGTTGCTCAGTCAGACTGGAACTATCACGAGCGACCAAACGTCAGGAAAAAGACATATTTAAGTGGTGACAGAAAGATGAAATTGTAGGTGGATGCTGTTGAGTTGCTTACCGAACACCTCCTGTAAAGTGACCGAATTCTTCACTGCTCTGACTTCACCGCTGACTGTTTTTATTGTCTGAACTACAAAGACTCTCTCTCTGTCTCTATAGTCTCTCTGCGTGTGTCCTCTTTTTCCAGACACAATTTCCTTCGCTGGCAGTGATCATTTGGGTATTTGTATACATTTCCATTCCCTCCTACCATATTTTGCACCTGCAAAGGGAAAAAAATACATATTGCACACTACATGAAAAGAGAGGAATCTGGGAGACGTGTGAAATCTGAAGCTGACTTTTTTTTTAAGACTGTGGAAATAAGTGAATCAGCGTTGTGTGAGAGGCAAACTTCACAGAAATACAAACATTTTTTCTGGAAATATGCAGCTCAGATTCTACTATGTTTAGTTGCTGGTTGGCCTGAGTCACAGCGTTTTTCTTATGTCAGTGCCTGGCCTTGGTTGACGGTGATGCAATGACATTTTTACATTATGTCGGACGGATTTTGTGCAGCTTCTCTTCCATTTTACCAGGTGTTCTCTTTGGAGTTTTGAAACTTTTGTCTTTACAATCTCTCTTTGTTTTTTTTTGTTTTTTTTGTTTCTTTTTATTTTACGTCTTCTACATCTTTGATGTACTTGTACATCTTTGGATAAGCACTGTAAAAAAACACTGTACCCTCATTTAGGTCCACATAATTTGTCTATAGATCAACGTGTATCAGAGGCCTCAACTTTTTGTTAATGCAGGCAACAAAATCACACTTTTAAAGCCTCCTGCATGAGATAAATAAATAATATACATATTTCCCTGCACATCCTGTGCAGGGAAATTCAGCTGCAGAACAGATGTATGCAAGTAACTTAAAAGCTTATTTTAACAATGACTTACTGTAAAAGATACAATACTTTATTATCAGCATGTACAGCATACAAATAAATAAACTTACTACATACACCAACATCAATATAGTGGAAAGCAGAGACTGATGAAGTCATGAGTGAGACGACGTGAGAGTTGCAACACAAAAGTGACACTTGAAGAAATGGAATTGGCTGGTGTGTGTGTGTGTGTGTGTGTGTGTCAGTGTTAGCAACTGAAAATACACGCATTGTGGCTGTGAAGTACGTGTGTGTGTGTTTGTGTGTGTGTGTGCATCCTTTAATGTAAACACAGTGTTCCAAAAGCTCATCTTGCTAATTGTGCCTTATGCTTATGATAATGCAGTCATGCGGCAAGTACGCTTCAGCTCAAAATAAAATGCACCGAAAACACGTCAAAGTCATTCTTCATTCAAATTACAGCTGTCAAAATCAAATAGTTTCTTTTTTTTTTTTTGACAAATAAAATGTTATTTTGTCGTCATGTGACAACGAAATGCTGCAAACTTACATCTTCCATAAACCACAATTAGATATGCGTTTTTAAAAATCTCATTTAGCATCATATATTTAAAATTTTGCTTCGAGCTGAGTGTCGGAACCTTCGGCAAACAACTGTTTGGGTGGATTTGTGCTCCACACACTTGCAAACATGTGCGTGCACACACAAACAAACAAACAAACAAACAAACACACACTCTTGGAAATTATGGCTATATTAGTTTGTCTCTCTCTCTCAGTATCACAGGATTTCCAATGAATTCTTCTGAGACGGTATTAAGAACGCAGACAGAAGTTAATAAAAGTCTAATCAAAATAACTTCCAAAGCTTTGGCTTCTTTCACTTTCTAAATGAGATCAAAGCAAGAGTCGAAACCATTTAAGAATTACTGAGATCGCGGAGACACAAACAATAACAACAATAAGAAAGAGAAAATGTAATGAATGGCCAGGCAACAAACAAATAAAATAATAAGAGGAGGGAAAAAAATACAGCAAAGAGGAGGGATGGGACAATCCACCAGGGACACTTTTCCTTTATTGTCTCTCGCCTTCTTTCATCTCGTGTATTTTTGTTTGTTTTGTTTATTTCTCCATTTGAGAGATTTGGTTTCTCATGTGTTGTACAAAGGGGCGGGATGGGTGGGGGGTAGCCTTCCAGGGGGCCGACTTATTATAATGTGTGTGTGCGTGTGTGTGTGTGTCCTTGTTTGTGTAATTATATTCCCCAAATTCCCACAGAGGAAATAGGCTGAGCTATAATTGGCTTGACAATGTGAGTAATTGTTGATTATTCTTTTATTATTATTATTGTTATAATGTCAGAATCTACACTGATTTCCTATAATTCACATTTGACTTTAAGTTGTGCATCACATGCATGAATACAGTTTTCTCCTGCAGTATTATTGACTGCATGGCAAAACTCTAACTGGTATGTACTTGCTCTTTCTGAAAGGTTCCTTCTAGCCGACAAATCTGTTTTTTTCCCCTCTCTCTCTTTTTTTTCTTTTTGGCACTCAAGTCTTTTCTTGTACTTTTGAACCTGCACTATTATGGCTTCTAGTTGCAGATCAAAGGTAGCATTACTTCTCTTTTCATATGCAGGAGCTGGTATTCACAAAACCGCCTCAGCACCTTTCCGCGCTGCGCAGCGAGGCGTCCGCTGCCGCTGCAGCCTTTTCAGAGGAGGTTGGCCGCGGAGAGAGGGAGAGAGAGAGAGAGAGGGAGGCAGGGTCGACACGGGAACAGAAATAGAGGAAGGAGGAGAGAGAAAAGTCGACGAAGAAATCAATGTCAAGCTCGGTCTTCCTTTTCACCTTGCACTTGGAAGAAGGAGGGCGGTTGTTGGGGGGTGGTGGGGTGAAGCTGGTGGGGGTGGTGGATAGGAGGGAGGATGAGGAGCGGTGGCACTGGAGGACTCCTTAGGTCAATAAAGAATCAATAGGAGTGGGTGAAACTACACGCTGAGGATAAAAGACTGTGGAGTAGGCCTTGGCTGCTGCGTATTGTAGAGGAGGCTCTGGCACTGGCAGAAAAGGAAACATGTCCAGAGGTTACTCTGCAGCACTTAATGGGCAAAGCTTGCAGCGCTTAATTGCACTAAGCTGCTTTCTCTCCGAGCAACAGAAAGAGATGCGAGGCAATGAAGCTGTTTGTCCACCTATTAATCAGAAATGCTAAATACATTTCCTGCTAAATGCAAAGGCACGCTCACGCCAGGATTCCTCTCGTTTCACCCGACACCGCGACCTCTGAGCAGACTTCCAAAGAACATCACTTTTCCCGTCAGCGCCGTGTTAAAAATGCAATTTTAATTCCTGCGCAGAAACCTATCACTGTTAATTGTTTGTTGTGCTCGGGGTGTGATAATTCAGTCATGAAGCTAACAAATATCGGCTCACCTTTCTCTGACTGAGGGGAGGAAAACGCAGCGAGGAACGTTGTCAGTCATTCTTCATTAAAGCCGCATCGCACGTGTTGTGACACCCCTGACATGTGGAAAATAACGAGGCGATGGAAGAATGATAGAAAACTCGCTCTTTGAAGAGTTTCTGCGAGAAAGCTTCTCTTTTTCCCAGCGAGGAATAAAGCCACCAATTAAGCAAATAAATATATCAATTAAGTGGCGTAATTGAGATTGTGTAGATATATGAAAATGAATTTCCCAGAGGTGTCTTGGGTAATGAGTTCCACAGAGGTATTAAAAGGTAGGCTCGTGCCACAGCCCCTCGTGAAAAAGCTACTGTAACACACACACACACACACACACACACACACACACACAGGAGATGATATTCTTCATCCTTGCTCCCTGCTTGTTTATTCTGGCGCTGTCTGTCAGTCCCCCGCCTTAATCTTTGCAGGTATGCAAAGAGCCGCATTTGATCATCATCGTCAAACAAAGAAACTTTTTTACCTCCTCCGTATGAAAGAATGCAATAATAATAAAATGTTAGAAGCCTCAGATAAATATTCATATTGCAGTCACAGAGATTGCAGCCGCTGTTAACATTCAAAGGTTGAACCGCGCGCCTCGTAATTAGCGGAATAGGTAATACAGTGAAAACAAGGCGATTGGTATGGGAAAACAACGCATCCGGTCCGACCTAGCTGAGATGCACAACGTGCTGAGCTTCAAGTCCCTGCAGCGCACCTGTGTTCACGACCCTCACCCTCTCAGGGGTCAGAGGTCGCCGGAGCTGGAGTGGGCGTCAGCATCTTTGCACAGGAATGCCTCCAGCAATATGGCCGCCAGAGCCTGCGAGGGCATAGTTACATATCAATTATAAAGGCAAGCTTGGTCTTAGTTAATGATGTCCTCACACAGATTTCTCTTCAGAGCTATTAATGCAGCTTTTTTTTGTGCGCGGGGGGATGCCCCCATATGTACAATGTCAGAGCCAAACTCCTACACACATGTAGAGAGCCTATGCACTGCAGGAACACATGGAACATACAAACATCTACATGCCCACACTTGTATTACAATTATGTCTTTAAACAAGTTTTTTTTTCTTTAACCATACCATGGGTCGAGACCTGAAATGGCTGAGGAGCCTGTTTCTAAGTCCCAGCGTGGCAGGAATACTAGTTTGCACAGCAAGTACTAGTAGTCATTAGACCAGGTCCTGGAGTAAGACTGGATTTTCTAAATTTGGTTCGCGGGGCTGAAGAAGTTTAACAACCCCTGCACCATTATGCTGGAGGAGAATGGATAATGAGGACAAGGTTGAGAGACAGAGCGCAGGAAAAAAAAAAACAAATACACAAAAGATGGGGCTATGTGAGCGCGGAAATCTGGTGAATTGCATACACACACACACCCCACCCACCCACCCAACACAACAAGCACAAAAGATGCACAGCTCTTCATCTCTCTGAGGACGGACTCAGTGTTCTGCATATTGAATGAAACAAGACCAGTTGGAGATCTATTTTCAGTGCAAAACACACGTTTTTTTTCCTTTTTTTATTTATTTATTTTTTTTCCGGCTGAGTATTGCTGAGTGGCTGGCAGTGCCGTAGCTGTAGCCTGTACCACAAGGTCAAGGGAAGAGTTGGTTGGAAAAAGGATGTAGAATTAAAGCAAAGCTCTTACATTCACCTGTGTCAGGATTCATGAAGGTAGAAGCATGCATGGATATCTACAATGTATCTAATATGTGATTATCTGCTACTTGCATGATACCATGATGTATCACAATATAGGAGGCGTCTACACTTTCTGATTATAATAGAAAGTTAGCAAAATGAGTACTCCTAAATGTTGGACATTATAAAAAGAAGGACTGATGCTGGCTGATTGCATGTCACGGGCGTCGGGTCAGGTTGGGAATGAAAATTGTTATCGAATTTTTCTATCATTTGGGTACACAGGGCCATGCATGGGCCTTGGGGTCATAGACGGTGAATGCACTAAGCCAGATCAGAGAAGACGCTCTCTCTTTGGCATGTAAGGCCGTTGTTTGGAGTGCTGGAGGAGTGCAGGTGCCAGCCTATCTCAGAGTTGCCTGGTGACCAGGGTCGAATAAATTGAATGTTGGCCTCCTGGACATAATAGATAGCTTACTGTTGACATTCCATTAGCATGAACAGACAACAGTGTCTCCAGACTAGAATGTGTTGAAGGTGAACACTAACATGGGTAAATGCATCCCCTTTGACTATTTTGGGCGTAAAGTATTTGTGGCGTCATCTGTAAGGGTTTAAAGTCTGACCACCAGCATGAGTTGGGCAGAATAGAGACCGATATGCATACGCTTTCTTCCCTCCTGATCTGGTGCCATTGATTTCAGCAATTTCTCCACAACAAAAATGGGCAACTGGCATGACAATTGATCGTGTAATGTATGTAATGTGGACAACAACTGTTGCCACATCTGGACAGCCTCACAACATCCCAACGGCTAGAACCAGAAAGGTCACCGTGGTGCGTCCTCTTTTTTTTTTAGGCATTACCAAACGCAAGACAGCTAGTATAAAACACACCGCCATTGTTTACATTGTTGTTCCCAGACACCTCCTTCCCGCCTACATTCGCATGTCGAGATGTCGAGAAAAACACATGGATGTCACCGGTCATGAACAACAAAAAAAAAAACAAAAGTGATGAGTGGTCGGGGAGCAATGTGTAGTCTGTCATGTCTCTCAGCCGAGACATGGCAAGAATTTATGAGTCTATAATCACCTAATCTGACACAGAGAGCATTGAAACAGACACAAATGTTGTGTCATCTGAGCCCAGCATAAATCATTGGTAACTAATGCCATATGTGCTAAGATGCCTAAAATCAACATTTGTAGACTTTACGGTATGACTGTCAGGTCAGTGGTGCACCACAGAAGTTGACATTCACTGTAGAGGAAGACAAACTGCTTTCACTTTTATGGCAACTGAAAATATTATAAAATGTAAGTACTAGATTACACATCATATTTTATATGCTCATCACATGGAAATACTCAAGGGAAGTACCTCAAACATGTGCGTAGACTATACAGTATTTACTTTTTTTTGTATATATTAACATCATCAGCTTCTTCATGCACATGTTTATTACCTGAATGAAAGACCCTAAGATTCAGATCTGTACACTAATTTGGAGAAACATTTTCTGCTCTGGTACTGCTGAGGTGCCCTTCAGCATGGCACTAGTTCCAAATGGAGCCGTCAGTGGCCAAAAGTAGACGTCTACAGTCTATACGACTGTAGCAGACTTTCCCCGGATAAATATATGTTCAGAGCTAAATGCGTTAGTGACAGCCAAGTACTCAATTTTCTAGAAGACATCCTCTGATATGGATTTTAATGGTGTGGGAGTGAGAGATGGACAAGCTGCCCCTGAAATCATGAAAAGATCAATTTGATCATATTACCCGGCATGGAGTCTGTTCCCAGTAAGTGTGGACGATTGGCCGTGAAGTGTCCTCTGGTTATGGAGTGGTCTCTGGGCAGCTCAGACTTTGGCAGAGAGGCCCGGCATCGCACAGCTCGGCACAGCTTGCCATAGTTGACCGGCAGCCCAGGCAGATGGCCAGCAACCAAACAGCCCTATTAGCATTTGGTCTGGATTAAATCAAATGCCCGGTGGAGAGCTATCTCTGGAATGGCCCTGGAACGGGTGATGGTGGGAGAGGAGCAGTTGGAGCTGGTGTTGGGAGTAAGACTGGACGCTGGGCGTGTAAAGTGGTTGGTGCTGGTTTGGAACTGCTTCAGCAGTTTGAAGTGTGATAGTCAATAAAGTTGGCCAGACTCCTGATAGACTTATAGAGACAGACGGCCTCTGCTGGCTAACTATAAAATCTATTTATAGATTTAAGGCATTTAGCTGAAGCTCACATTTGGATGAACTTAAAAAATGGGTCAGATCAGATGATCCGTCTCTTTTTTGTGATGACACTTTACCTTGATCATGTCATCAAGAGACAGTTTCTTCCTCTGACAATTTATCAACATTGAGAGGCATATAGATGCTCTCAAAGTCAGAACAACCAAAGCTATTTAAAAAATTAACAAATGTGATGATGTGAATAGTTGCATTTAAGATTCATGGTGGATACAATCAATGCAGAATTTAGGTTTGGCTTGATAACCATACTTACTTTGAGGTTTTCATGTATAAAATGGTTTTACATTAAAATCAATAAGCCAATGCATAAACTTATACACTGCAATAACAATAATTTACTCAATGTAACCTTTTTCCATTTTATCTTATACTAACTAACCTTTCAGGCAGCGTAGGGGTCAAAGGTCAAAGCCTGGAACTGTGAAAGTTGCAAATAATTTACATCAGCAATATAGCTGGTAAATAACAAAAGAAACTTCCTAATGGCACTACTGATGATCATTTTGCCAGTTTCAGCAGACACAACCAGACTTGAGGTGCACATGTTACCTGGATCTACCTGATAAGCAATAAGATAAATGCCACTGGTGTTATGGAATTTTCTATCCTTAGGTTACACGAGGTCACGTGTGGGCCTTGAGGTCCTCAGCAGTATTAATTGTTTGGCTTTGATTGGGAACAGGAGGTGCCAGTCTATCTCAACACTGTGGTGGCCAGAGTCGAAGAGACCTATTGCTGCCTTCATAGACATAATAGATAGCTGGCTGTTGACGTTCCAATCTGCGTAAACAGACATCTGTGTCTCCAGACTAGAATATGTTGACAATAACACCTCCATGGGTAAAAACATTCTTTTTGACTAATTCTGGACGTATAGTATTTGTGGTGTTATCTGTAGAGGTTTAAAGTCTATCCACCAGGATGAGTTGGGCAGAATGTGAGACCGACTCAGACTCTTCTGATGTACTTTGAGAGTGTCTCTAATTCTCCTTGGCCAAGTGTCAATAAATATTACAGCATAAGACATCAGAGGCTCCTGAACACTTTCTTCCCTCCTGACCTCACCATTGACCTTTGACTTCAGCAATTTCTCCACAACAACTGGTAGCTGAGTACCATTAAAGTCCATTCAGGTAGGGTCTCATGCTCAGTGCACAACACAAACATGGCGAGTCTGTCTTATTAAAATAGTATTTAGAAATGTAATGAGTATACACAAAGCTGTGGTTTTACAGTAATAAATCATATAAAGTCATATAATTTGAAACTGTGCACTACACAAACAACCTATAAGCCATTGTGCTAAAATAACTTGGTCTGGGCTAACTATGGCTAGCCAACTTGTATCACTTGTGCAACATTTTTATTGGGTAACTTTTGCCAGTTCATGAGAAATGTGCTGCGCTAAGGACTAAGCCTTGACATGTTTTCCAGCTCCTCCTGGGGAATCCTGAGGTGTTACCAAGCCAGATGAGACACAAAATCTCTCAAATGTTATGGATCTACCCTGCATTCTCCTACCAACCTGTGATCAGATGCCTGAACCACCTTAAGTGGCTCCTTTCAGTGAGAAGGAGCAGCATTCTACTCTTGCTCCCTTTGGATGTCTGAGTTCCTTACCCTCAGGGTCCAACCACCCTACGGAGAAAACTCATTTTCTAGAAGCAATACATCTATTGCTTCTATTTTTAACTTTGTTTTTCATGAGTCTGTTCATGAGTTGGAAAAATAAAACAGAAATGAGAATTGTTTTCAAAGATGCTGCAGGACAAGTTTTTGAAATGGCTTTTGGCTTCTTATTGGCTTCTTTAGAAGCTCTACATGTAGAGATGATTTCTAAATTCATACCATGCTTATTAGAACACAAAGATATTTAAACCCCATTCCCATTGCTCATTTATACTTAAACATTTTCCACAATGAGTGGAACACATCATTGTCACCCATTTTCAAATCTGGAGACTGCCATAACTGCTGTCTTTATGGCAGTATAGGCATACTGTCAATACTTTCAAAGGTTGCTGAGAGAGTTGTCCCACCATGTAGTTTGGTTTTAGAGCCAATCAGTCCAATAAAACAGCTATGTTACATTTAGTAGAGCAAACAAAATCTCGGCTTGATGAATAACACGGTTGGTTGGTGCTGTATTTTTATTTTGTATTATTTTGTATCATGGATTGGTTTTTTGTTATTAATGACATTGTTCTTTCTGCTGTGGATGCCTTCATATTTATCTAATAGAATGTAGTGTGTTAAAGTATTAAAGTTAATGATACATTGCCCAGAAATGTATAGTGGGTGTACCTGAAGGGTCCATGTTAGGCCCCTTAATATTTTGTTTGTAAATTAATTATCTTCCACAACAGTGTCATGGGATATAATTGTAAACATATGCTGATGACATTGTGGTATGCTTAAGCATGTAAAATGATGGCAAAAGAAAAGTCTTAATGTCATCAAGGGTAGACAGATTAACACAGCTACAGGATTTAGATATCTTGGTGTAATGGATCCAAGTACACATTTTAAAAATTAGAAGAAGCATCCATCCATTATTTATAACCCCATATTCTTTGCAGGGTCACGAGTGGCCAGGAGGCAATCAGCATATAGAGACAAACAACCATTCATTACGAATACAATACCCTCTCACCATCGGCTGCACCTTGAAATCCACGAAAACAGAATCGGTGACAATGAATCCTAGTGAATCATAAGTGTCATAAGGATCATAAGTGTCCAAAATCTCAGTGTACTGCTGAGTAATAAGACTAGAGCTAACTATATAGGAAACTATGAATGAGCCATGGTTATTGTGAGAGCCAGAAAGTCTTGAGTAATCTTCTGTTTTTATATTTGAATATATTTTTACTATTAATACTAGACTGAAGTAAAGTAAAAAAGAAAAAAAAACACAACATGCTTATCAAACCGTGCAAACATTAAGGACAATAGCAAGATAGTATTTTATTTTGCGAAAATGTTGAATGTTGTTCCTTTAACTTGAGAAAAAAGCAGGAGAGAGGAGCCAAGAGAGACAGAGTGGGAAAGAGCTACACCAGGAGAAAGTCAGTGACCTGTCATGTTTTAGCTATCCCTTTAGCACACACACACACAAACACACACACACACAGGAGTACTGTGCACGTTAATCTGAACTGATTGCATGTCCACTTACATAAATTATGGACTGTGGGGGATGCATTATTTACTCAGTAGAATTAAAAAGGCATGCCAGGTTGCTGGATGCCATCACAACATCACGACACACACTTTACACACACAGACTTGCAGAGAGGGAGATTTAGCAGAGATGTAGTTTGAACAGAAAAATGCACTGAAATAAGCACACATCCTTGACACACTACACTTTTTTTTTTTTTATTATTTCTCGCCTTTTATCCCATTGTCTGCCCGTCCCTACTCTCTTCCTCCCCTCCTTCACTTCTGCTGTCCTCCCTGCCCTCTCTTTCCTGGACACATCCATCCACTCTGCCATCTTTCCATGTGTCCTTTCTACACTACCTTAACAGTTAACCTTCATTCACTTCATGTATTTCTGTGCCCTTTCTGTCATTTTCCATTCATCTTTCTATCTTTTTGTCCCCTTCATTCTTTTCATTGTGTCCTCCTCCTCTCTTCCGTTGTTCTTTTCCACATACATTCACTCAATCTTTGCTCATTCCTGCTTTTTCCCCACACTGCATACCTTTGTTCCTTACTTTCTTCTCCTTTTACTGCTTCTGTTTTTCCTCCATTGTTTTTTTTTAGGGTCGTCCCTTGTTCATTTGTTCTTCCTTGCTTTATAACATATTTAAGTTCTTCCCATTCTACTTCTCCTTCCTTCTTCTTACATCTTTCTGTCTTTCTGGCCATCTTCAGTCCCTTCATCCTCCCCCCTCCTCTCTCTGCTTGTCTATTCACTCTCTCCATCAGTTCCATCCAAAAACTTGCCCCATTCCTTGTCTCCTTCTGTCAATTTATCTCTCTTTTCACTTTCTCCTTTCAGTCTTCACTCTCACAACACTTACCTAATCTGGCTTCTTCCCATTATTCTGTTTTTTTTTCTCTCGTTTTACTGCATCTGCCTCCCTCACTGCACTATTTCTTTCAGTCCATCCTTTCTTTCCACTGATCACTGGATTCCCCTCATTCCCTAGCTGGTCCAGTTAGCTTGTATTGTACTCCCTCCCTCTCTCCTTCCTTCTTTTTCTGTCCTCCTCTGCATTTTACATCAGATGGGATGGGACCTGAAGGGGGGCCAGAAAACAGTGGGAATAGAATACAGCAGTATTTTGACAAGGTACAGAGGTCAAATGGTGGTAAAGGAAAGAGACAGATACCCGGGGGAGGAGTAGATACTGGAAGAATTTACATAATATAATGTATGCAGGAAGTAAAGGTGAGCGCTTGTACTGCACTCCAAAACATAAAAGCTCATGTGAGTTTATTATTGCAGAATAGAACTGTTACACAATATTACACCGCACCATCGAGCATTTTTTTTCCATTTTCACAGGTCACTTTTCATAAAAAAAAAAAAAAAAAAAAAAAACAGAAACAGGATGAATGAGTGTCACTGTTTCAGGAGCAGAAGAGGCATTTTAATGTGACATTCTGACTGAGTCATTTCAAACAGTTGTGTTGTCTTGTTAGCAGAATCGTTATGGATTTTGCCACTCATATTGTTTGCACTACATTTCCCATCACACATTAAATGATGCAAACATATGAAGTGAAGTAAAGCCAGTGCGGAAGTACCAAAACCTGCCGTTCCTCAAATGGCCACTACAGAACGAGTCAGTCTCCATAAGCCCCCGTGTTAAAATGTCCAGCTTCACAGCAGAAACAAACATGTTTACCAGTGGCTTGTTTGAAGCACACAGGCGTTATTCAGCCCGCCTCAGGGCTCAGATTAGCCGGGAGGAGGCGGAAGCAGGGCTTGTCAAGATGGCAGCCACCAGAGCCGCCATATTCTGAGCTTCACAACCGCTCTTCAACATCCTGTGGGTGACGTCACGGATCAATGTCCATATTTATACTGTCTGTGGTTGCCATGCAAGCACCCAGTGACAGCTCTGCGTTGTGAAGTAGCATAGTGGCCATAGTTAATACTGCAGGTCACATGACGTTTATAACCTCCAGTACACTGAAGCAGAATCGTGACACGTCTTCCGTAGCTGGATGAAAACTCATCTGTTCAGACTTAGACTCAGTCTTCATCTCTTATTCAGTATATTTCATTAAGCTGATGTTCTCATGATTCTTGCAGTTTCAGGGTAAGTCACTTTGGATAAAAGTGTCAGCTAAACAATTGCACTGTTAAAAGAGTGTCTGTTTGTTCGTAAAGGTATCAGAGATACCATTATTACTGGGTGGAGTGAATGACAGCGCTGATTCCAGACTGAAGGAATGCACATATTTGTTGACACAATATTATGAACATGATTTGTAATAATGATGGTAAAGGCACAGGTACACGCTGTCTTTAATCGCATATGAGTAACACTGCAAGTAGAAACATGGACTAAAGGAATAAAGTGAATAATCAAGTGGCAGAGAAGCGGCTGACTCCTTTTTTATGCTTATAATATCACTACTGTGGCTTTTATTTTTGACAGAGTGAGTCAAGCACATTAGGACCCAATTCACAGCAGTCAGGTCTTTCCTCTTTTTTTCTCCTCCCTTCAAGTCAGCAGCAAAGCTGAAATCAGTATGCAAAGTGTCACAGTGGGGCGGCTCCTTACAGCAAAACATTCAGAGCTTTGCTGGAACTTTTGGACACCAAGCGCCGCCTCCAGAGCCAAGAGGAAAGGCCTCTGTAACAGATAGAGAGAGAATTAAAAAAGAAGGAGCAGAAGAAGAAACAGAGAGAATATCACCAGAAAGGAGAAAGTCTGTTTCTCCCCACGCAGCCTCAATCTTCGCTACAGCACGGTCGAATTAACACCTAAATATAGAGCATGCCGGCTATTCATGTAGTGTTATTGCGACGCTAATGCCCACAATCGCGGATTTCGGAGGGCTAGCCGGCCTTATAGCGCGGCCGTCGGCTCCTGAATATGCATGGTGCCGAGCGGGGAGAAGAGAGCGCCAGGCGAGACACAGAGGATTTGATGTTCAATAAAAGAGAAAGCCTTTGACATGGAATATGAGCGGGGCCCAGCCTCAATATAAAAGAACCAGGAGGGGAATTAGATGGATGGAGAATTCCTTCAGAAATACAGACAGAGAGACAGAAGAAGAGAGTTATGAGAAAAGGAAAGGGGGTATTTGAGTGTTTCTGAGTGTGTGTGAGTGTGTTAAAGTACGTGAGCAAGCGACAGAAAAGCAAGCAGAGACATCCACACACACTTTGAAAGTGGAAACATTCCTCTCTGCGCCCTCTTTGACAGAGTATGGATAATACAAACCTATGATACATCATAAGCAAGTCATTGAAAAGTCACTGGAGCTTCTCTTCTCCAACTCTTTAAAAGCTCCGCGGCTCTACTCCCCCGCTCTCGCATTGCCTCCCACCAACTTTCTCCAAGCTTTACGTGCCTTTTAAAGATTACCTTTAAAATCATTGAGTCACTTAACAGGCTCTTTAAATTAGACAAGGCCTACAGGCCAGCCTCATTACAGATGCCATTAGCAAGCATGCACTAAGGTTGTACAAGGAACTAGTTGTTAAAGGGCCGCTAAGTGAAAGTGGGTAATCCTCATAAAGATGAATTCTAAACTGAAAGGCCCAAATTAGATATTTCTTCATTCGAGTGGTGTCGCGTTGCACCAATAAATTACATCAATTTCAGCACACATGCGTAAGTATGGGGCTTGAAGATTTTCATACTCTGGGTTGCTTTACAGCACCAACTGGGTCTTTCTCAGGTGTATTCCTGTTTCATATTCATAAAAATCACCGTAACTGATCAAAAAAGAAAAAGGTTGACAAATGAATGCTGCTTGTATTGCAGCTGCTTGTCTTTGCACATGCGTTGGCAAACACATATGCATAGTACATCGCAAGTTTTGCAGCTCAGCTAGCCACTGCTTTACAGCAGAAAACAGAAGGAGAATAATGATAATGATAATAATGAGAACAAATGATGATAATGAATAATGATGATTTGAGAGTTTCTCATAATGCAAAATGATTGGAAGATTAAAAGACAGGAGGTGGATGGGACATGTTGCATTATAAGAATCATTAGTAGCAGCAAGAGATAGAGGCTGAAGCAAGGTTTGATTCAGTAGTTTTACTAAAGTATATTGGCTGTGCAATGTCAATCAGACTACACTATACAAGCCTGATTACAGCCCCCCAAAAAATAGGTTCGGGTCCGGACAGTTTGTTTTATACCCAGTGCAGTGTGTAATTGTGTAAGACAATAGACAGAGCATCAGGGGCTGTGTCATGATGTGGAGACATCC
Source organism: Sciaenops ocellatus (assembly GCA_033000465.1). Lineage (NCBI taxonomy): Eukaryota > Metazoa > Chordata > Actinopteri > Sciaenidae > Sciaenops > Sciaenops ocellatus. The sequence continues at coordinate 4,410,182 of CP136872.1, read as the reverse complement.
CAACAAAAAAAGAGAGTTAGAAATGTTCTCTTGCCTAGTTTGGCGACTATATGATATGACTCAGCATTCTGTTGCCATGACGTGGTGTGGGTGGCAGCCAGTTACAATACCTCCAAACACTTCTGTGTTTTGTAGTATTTTTAAAAGTGGCTGGGAAATGAAGCCAATTTGAAAGTGCCAAAAACTGTAATTCGTCCTCTTGAGGCTGGCTGCAGAACATTTCAACCTCCATAAGTCCCCATATTAAAATGTCCAACTTCATAGCAGAAATAAACATGTTTACAGCCTGGTACAAAAAACACTTTTGGTCTCTATAGCTAATTTCCCCGTTCATGACAGCTGTACTGAGGGTGAATTTTTATACAACTCACCTGTTCAAATGATATTAAGACTTAAAGTTATGCAGAATTAAGAGCATGGTCTGACTGACAGGTAGGTGCCGTTACAGATGGCTTACTTGAGCACCCAGGCATCATTCAGCCAATCTTAGGTTCACCGATGATCCACGTCCTTGCCGATTTTTAGATTAACCGGGAGAACAGAGGAAGTACAGCCAACATGGCGACGGCCAGCACCGCATATTTTGAGCTTCAAAACAGCGCTTCAGAAACTTATGGGTGACACAAGTCATGTGCTGTCCACTCTTTTTACTGTCATTGTATTTTTAGTATTTTTGTTTTTACGTGGAGACTGGAGATCCCTGCTGAAGTGAGGAGAAAGAGACGGGGGATGCAGAGCTGGATCTAAGTGGCAGGAGCAAAGAAGACGGTACAAACCATGAGTACCGTCTGTTATCATGGGGAATGTAAGATCTCTCCACAGTTAAATGAAGCCGCTGACCAGGCTACAGAGGGAGTATGGAGAGTGTATAATCACAGAGACGTGATCACTTCGGACTCGCTGGTAACTCTGGACAGCTTTCTACTTGTAAGACTGGACAGCTGAATACAGACAGACAGCTGAAGACAGACAGGAAAGCAGGGAGAGAGAGGGGGGACGACACACAGTAATGAAATGTCCGTGGACCACTATTTATTATTAGTATTTAATTACTCATTTATTTATTTATTATTGGTATTTTTCTGATCCACCTTGTGTATTATGAGCCACTGGAACAAGAGAATTTCCGGTGTGGGTTCAATAAAGTCAACCTTATATTATATTGCATACATAGACACAAACTGAAAGAGGAATTCATATCTTTTCTAATCACCTGTGTACGTCAAGCAATTTGTAAAAACTGGCAAGTTGCAATTTGTAATCTGCCAAATTATGGAAAGAATTTATGACTCTGAGATCCCCTGATCTGATGCAGTGATGACAAAATGATTATGTGTTTTCATCGTGACAAAACAGCTACAACATGTTGCATGTTCCACATTTAAACTCAGGAAAAAAAACAAGGCTGGTATAGCATGTTTGAACGAGGGGCATAAAGGTTCACAGTGGGATGAGACTGTTGCTGAATAATGCACATATGGCAACACACTGTACATTAGTCACACGAGCTGATGCAGGAACAGCGTTGACATTCATGCTCAGATTTACATACACACTGCGTCGTGTACAGTCACGGATGCAGAAATAGAGACATTTTCACATGCCTGTTGGGGATGCCATGCGTGTACTTTGGTCGGGGCAAGTTCCATATTAAGTGTGTTTTCCATTGCAATTAAGGCTTTGGCCTGATCCCTTCTGACACAGTAATTGTTATTTCAAACACAGATTAATAAATCATGGACATCTAGTTAAGAATTAAAATAGGTCTCCACCATCGCTACAGCCCGGGCTAACCTCCACAGCCCAGTCCCTGCACACACACAAACACACACATACACACAGTATCTCTGTCTGTTCTCAACATATACATACATATATATGCATATAATTTGATCTGTGCATATGCATGCACAAATGCATACAGTGAATGCATAAGTGCTATAGAGACATGATTCATGAAATGTAGATTTGTGAGCGTGTTTGCGCAGAAGAAAAGAATCCACCTGCATGTTTTCACTCACATTCCTGCATGTCCGCCGATAAACTCCAATTACTTCTAAATGGGAAGTATGTTCACCTGATGCTAATTATCAAACATTTACATAATGGTACCTCCCTTGAATGACAAATAAGGCAACAGTGAACATCTACAAGACTCAGTTCTCGAGCAAATTCCAGTGACAGTAGTGACAAAAAAAAAAAGAATTCCGGCGATGTCGAAACAAAAAGGCTGCAGTGAAAGCAAAGGAATTACATCGTGGAAACAAAGAGAACACATGGAAGGGGGAGGTCGCACAACATGTGAATGTTGTTTAATTCATTCAGAGAAGTATTCAAGAAGTGAAAAAGAGACAAACAATTTGATTTGAAACTGCTGTTTAGCTGCTGTGCACAGCACAACGTGCACAGCAGCAGACCACAGTAGCATAAAGGCCACATAGGGAGACCTGTGAACAGCTGATGTGCACATCAGTGCCATGTCACTGAAGACGTGTCACTCTCTGGATTTGTTCCAGATGGACAACGTGACAACATTGTGGCTGAAAATGTTGAGTAGCTGACGGGCACAGAGGAGGAGCGGAAGCACATCAGCTGACCAAAGACATTTGACATGGCATCTGCACAAAGTTTACACTTCAGCTACAAAACTGATCAAATATGTGTGTAAAGCATGTTTTATGCTCACAGTTGGACTGCTTTCACTATACAGTATACACACACACACTAATGGAGAGTCACAAATGCAAAGTGACATGACAGAAAGGACAGAAATGCTCTTCAGATTTTCATTAGGTTTGATATGTGTTGCCTAAAATGCTCCACTTAGCTTTCCCTCAAACTTTTAACCACAATAACCTCGCCGGGCATGTCTCGATGTCGCGATGCTGTTTTGGTCTGTTCTCCACGCGACTTCAAACCCCTCCAGGAGCATTTCAGATGTGTTTCTTCTTTATATTTGGTCATTTTTCCTGGTTTATGTGCTTCTAAATATGCTTCTAAATATATCAATATGCTACGTAGTTAACTTGTTTCCCTTTCGGCTGTTTTTACGACTGGCAGTTTGCACGGGCTGTTTTATTTTGAAAATCGATGCGATTCTCTATGCCGTTTCTGTGTCTGACTTCCTGTCAGCTCGAGCTGCTCTGTGCAGATTGACGCGGGCTGCTCTCGGCGTCCATCAAAACTAGAACAGTTGCATATTCTCTGCAAAGCCAAGCGGAGGCCCGTTTCTGAGTGTTTAGCTTCACCGGCCGTGGCACACACGGAAGGCGTTGCAATCGTGCCTGGTGGAATTTGGACATCAGACTTCGGCAAAAGGAACCACAATGAGAAAATTCTCAATAAGAAAACGCTTTGATATGTCGCTTGATAATGTAATAACAACTGATCACGCTGCAAAAATGCAGAGCTCTTTCTATCCAATCATATGACAGCCCTTAAGAAATGAATAGCCCACTACTCAAAAGATCTGCAATTTATATATATATATATATATATATATAAATTGCAGATTTTAAACAAAGCTTTAAGATCAACATAAATGATGACATCATTTATATGTGTTACATGTGACATCAACGCAGCCCTACACTCAGTGTTTGATGTACTCCTAATTTGGAATGTTTCTGTCAAAGTTTTACATTTTATCTCTAAATTCCATATCTTTTATTCTATTTGATAGGCTGCACGGCATAAAGACATCTGAATCTGTGAGACGTGCACACATGTCCCGTATTGCTATTTCAATTACAGGAAGAAGGGACTTCTTAAATAGCTAAAATATCTCAAGTGCCAAAAATATTCTATATTTATAGGGAAGTGATTATCAGGGAGAGAACTGACAGTTCAGCAAGTGTGCTTCCAACTATACAGAGAAATATAAACAGAGATACACAATGTACACATACAGACACACACTATCTGGACTGGATACACACACACAAACCCTGTACACAAAGACAAACTGTAAACATCCCATAGTCGCAAGCAAATATACAATATACACACACATCATCTGTGCACACACACACATGATCTGTGCACACACACTGAGATGGCGTGGCAGCGTTACTATAGGCACTTAAGACACAGTACATCAAAATAGATAGGAGGTGAAAGGAGAAGGAAAAAAGCAGGAGGATCTGCATAATAAATGCAGGAGGCATGCTCCACACACCGTCCATCACTGACTCCACCTCCACCTTTTCTGTCCTTTATCCCTCCTCCAATCCTTCACCCTCTGATTTCCAATTCGTCCTTATTTATTTTCTTTTTTCCTTCCTCCCTTTTCCGTGACCGTCTCCTCTTCCATATATCTTAATCCCTTCCTTTTTTTTTGCCCCCTCTGTCCGTCCCTTACTCCTCCCTCATGCCGTCCTCCCATGAACTCTGACTCCCCTCTCTCCTCGGCCTTCATTGCTCCATTCTTTGTACATGTGAAGAATGGGAGAGCCGTGGCCCAATACAAAATTTATGCTGAATAATGTGTGTGGTGGCCACATCGTAGGCTGTTTTTCTCTTTGCGCCCCCCCCCTCCAAAAACAGAAGCTCACATACAGAGTCTCCTGTGGTCGGCACAGAGCACTTTAGCTATCACTGTGGATTAGCCTGAGACCTGTAATGAACCTTTAAGTACGCCAGGGCCCTTTTAAGCCACAAGCCACACACACACACACACACACACACACACACACACACACACACACACACACACACACGGACACAAGCTCAAAATACACGCCACGCACCATGTAAACACACAAACAAAGTTATGCGTGTTATTGTGTGAGTACATTGCTACAGATTTACACTCTTATCTACCTGATGGCTACAAAACATTGGTCATCTTTGAAATGTCACATTCTAAATATGTCATATTTGACACACGTGAACATGCAGGAGAGCCACGCACTCACACTCTCACTACTGTACATACACTTCTGATGATCTAAATATAAAGTCTTATATTTTTTTAAACAGCTCTCTCTCTCTCTCTCTCTCTCCACTTGCCTGGACAAGCTTTCCAAGCAGCAGGCGATAAGCGATAGGAGGAGGGCGTGAGTCAACTCTGAGTATAGCTCTGTGTGTAGTGTGTTAGTGGAAGACACTCTTCAGGATCAAGAAGCTTCTTTTGGTGGAAAATGTTTTGTTTTCCTCTGGAAGAGGAAGAAAAATTGAATCACTTTGACTTTTTGTCTTCCCTTATAGAGACACAGTCTGCACGGTAGAAATGCAGCTGTTTGACCCTTGTGACATCAGTCATGATCGTTCGTTTTGTCCATCACTGTTCTGAGAATCAGGGGTTCTTCTTAGCAGCACAGTTCACTGAGAGCTGAAGGTTGAATTGACTGGGCCACAAAGTCAATGATTCTTTCTATTCTATGGCTCTATCCTCAGTTTTATGCACCTGTTAGCAAAGGATGTGTCAGATGATCTGAACTGATTAGATGGGGGTATCCGCACAATTCTGTACGAGTTTTTACCAAGCGGACCAACCAACATAAGCCCCCGTATTAAAATGTTCAACTTCACAGCAGAAATAAACATGTTTACAGCCTGGTACAAAAAACAGTTTTGGTCTCTATAGCTAATTTCCCCGTTCATGACAACTGTACTGAGGGTGAATTTTTATACAACTCACCTGTTCAAATGATATTAAGGCTTAAAGTCATGCAGAATTAACAGCATAGCCGCTTTGACTGACAGGTGCCATTACAGATGGCTTATTTGAGCACCCAGGTTTACTTCGACCCTCCTCAGGTCCACGATGATCCACGTCTTTACCAATTCTTAGATTAGCCGGCAGGTGGAACAAGCAGGACAACCAACTTAGCGGTAGCCATCGCCGCATAATTTTAGCTTCAAGACGGCACCTTGGAAGAGAATGGGTGACGTTTGCTGTGCATTCTTACTGTGTTATTGTGTTCATAGATTTTAGTGTTGTAACACTGCCCACCATCTACAGTAGGTACGACTCTAGATAAAAACCTAATACAAGCTGACTCTGTGCGTAAAGCATTGAGTTCTGTCTCTGGTCTTTTTGGATCAGGTCTAATTGTTCTCCAGTCTATTCAATCAGGTGTGGCTCTCTTCGAGTCCCTTTTGGATAAGGTCCAAAATTTTGGATTGATGAAGACCTCTATTGTGGATTGCCCTTTTAGCCCACATTAGGTCAGTTCAATAGACCATTGTGTCCATAGATTTATTATCTTTTCTCTGCATTCTTAACAGTAATTTTGATTGGTCCGCTCTTTCACATTTTGAGAACTCTTCTGCGCTTGTTTTCTTCTTTTTCTGTCTCTTTTGTTTAAATGCGTTTGTATGAATCCTGTTGTGTACTTGTGCTCAGTGTGCAATGGATTCTGCGAGATGCAGTCCCTTTAGGAAATACTAGTGCACAGGAGCTCCAAAAGTCTCAAAGATGGTATTTCTTTATCTTTTGAAAGTAAGTTTTCAGAGGAATACAATGGTTACATTGTCTGACGGTGTCCTGGGATTGTCTTCCAGAACTCCAGCTGACCCTATTAAAAAGTTGCATGAATGTGCTTGTACATGCATATGTGGTGTCCATGAGTGTGTTGCCTGTGGAGAGTGTTGGGGCGGATCAAAAGGGCCTTGAAATGTGTTTTGGCTGGCCATGACAGATCAGTGGGCGACAATCCACAAAGCGGCCACTGAGGACCCCCGTGGATGACCCCACATCTAGACTGAATGCAACCCCCTAATCCAGTGTGTCACCTCACACACCCGGACCCTTCACCTCCTGATGGAGAGATGAATCAAAGAGAAAGGGCCTCTCGCTGCCCTCACTCCCTGAGAAAATACAACAGCGGAGAGTGGAGAGGTGACCTTATAAGAAGTAGCAGATGAGATCAGATGGTGAGATGACGGGTCAGAGAAAGTGGAGGAGGTAAAAGTAAAAAAAAAAGGAGAGAGAGGGAGAAAGAGAGAGACTAGGAGAGGGAAAGAAGTGGGGCAGAGAAGAGGGAGTGAGGGCAAACAGTGAGTGCACAGCGCTGCAGTGTGGAGAGTGGGGACTGAGAAGGATTAAGTGGTCATGCTGAGCTTGTGTGTGTGTGTGTGTGTGTGTGTGTGTGTGTGTGTGTGTGTGTGTGTGTGTATCTAGTTGAGCAATAGAGGCTACAAGAGGGTTATTTTGATGTGACTAACCATAGTTCATGCACTCTGCAGGAGCTGACTGAACATACAAACATGTATTTGTCTTCACGTACTCACAGGAACCTTCCATTAATTATAGCAGCACTCTTAACTCTTAAACTTTATTCATTCTTGCAAAAACAAAACTCTTCCCAAGCCCAATTCCCAAGAAACAGTGACAGTCACTCGAAATGAAAGACATTTTTTTGTCAGTTTTCATCTACAAACTATTGCAGATCTCCAGTTTCCATTATTATCCCTCTGAGAATGTTATATCTACAAACAGATTTTGTCACTCATGAAGGTCCGCGCCGGGGTGGCAGCCAACTAAGCAAAGTAGCTCATGCACCATTGTTCCTAACTACATTCTGCGACTCCTCTTGAGCAGTCCCGAGGTGTTCCCAAGGTCAGTTAAGATCTATAATCCCTTCAGTGTTGGGCATGGAACTAGGCAGGAGTAGATTCACGCTTGGAGCAATTTGCAATGTCCCATCTCCCAAAAAAGGTAGTAAATAGATGAGTCAATATGTCCTAAATGTTCAGGTATAGTTTGAATTTGGCACATTCTGTCGGGGTGTAAAACAAGCTTGTCTCAAGTGGGATACACCTGGAGACATAGCAGAGCGTTGAAGTGTGTAGAGAGAGTAAAGGCTAATAAGATGGTGGCGATAGTAGCTTGCTGGCTAGCATGGTTAGCTGGTTGTAGTTCGTTAACATACTGTTAGCTAGTGATACTGTGGATAAAAGTAAATACAACATGTACAAAAGGTTGTGTTTGTGGGAACAAGTAAAGCTGGTTCTGTAAAAACACAATAAAACATCTGATTTTGGGAGAGTGCCCACCTGATAACCCGCTACAGAAGTTTAGCCTAAGCATTATGTAGATATATAAGGCGGGGGCATCATTTAACATGAATACTAGGCTTCCAAAGGATGCTCACTCAATCTTTGGCACATTCTCTCTCTTGATAAGTACTGGGGACTCCAAACTTCCCTGAAGGACCTCCTCAGGGACCCCACACTGCTAGATTTTAAACCATAAGTTTGTATTGTAAATCGTGGCCTTGGAGAGATTCTTTTTGAACTGTTGTTATTCAGAGGTCTTGAACTAATGTATTGTGGACTCTCCAATGCCAAATTGTGGTGAATAGATGGTTTATTCTACTCTGACAGTTAAAATGAAGAGGTGGAGATGGGTCAGACTGCTTTATAATGTACAGTTCTGTGCAGTACTGTATGGTGATGTGTTATCAACAGAAGAGGTGCAGAAAGTTTTTTTAATGACTTCAAGCAAACTTGCCTGTTAAGCAGTCAGGAGTCATGCTGCTATTATTCTGGCTCTATACAGGTAAACAGCAGATTTCTGAATAACGTGTAAAGAATAGTGAACTCTGAACTACAAACATAAGCATACTGTGTATTGTACATAACAGCAGCAGTAGGGCAAATATAAAAAGAAACAAATGTGGAAACATGGATGTCTTCACGTGTACTTATATTTTTATAACATGGATCACTGAAAGGTTTTCACTGGATTTATTGTCATGGCTATTTTCAACATGTACAATGCAGCCTGTTTCTGTTTGTGCATTCATGTTTGTGTCTTCCACTCTTTCAAGGACACAATCATTTTGGCAAAACTTTTTCTAGAAGAGTGTATAAACATTGCTCAGGGATTTTTTTGTATGTATAGCACTTGATGGTGACCACTAATGCCCAAATTTCCTCCCTTTTTGCCTTTCGCTCAAGTTCATTGAGAAAAACGGAATTGTCAATTCAAATCACTTGCTATGGACAGTACTACCAAGGCTGGATTACCCCACCAGACAAAGCAGGCCAACTTGTTTGATTAATAGTAACTTTGTCTGGGAATATCCATTACTAGAACCTAATATCAACTGACATGATAAATGATTTGGGTCCTGGTTTATTACCTGATCTTTGGCCTGAGTTTTATGATCTTTATTATTTCAGCTGGGACTATAATTGTGTATACTCCTACATTTATTTGTGTGTCATCAAATTTCAATATTACTTTGGAATATGTGGCACATTGAATAGATAAGTGGAGTACTATGCAGAGTCCCCATAGTGCTACCTTTTGTGGCTTTGGAGGAACTCCTCATAGGTCATCTCATCTTGGGATTGTGACTAACAGAGGAAGAGCTTTGATTGGATAAAACTGCACTGCTGGCATTTTAACACACATGACAATAAATTAATTCATATAGAGCATCCTTAGAAGAAGTGGACATTAAACAAGCAACTGGGATCCGATGGGATTCAAACAAACTGTCATAGAACTTCCATTCATTTAAATCCATTTTGTAAAACAAGCTCAATGTATGACTTTTATAAATGAACATAATGAGGTAATGTTATTAATTTACAAATACGAAAGGTCTGCCACAATGTTGACATTTTAAAGTATCAGTAAAGTCTTCCCTGACAACATATTTTATTTGTTTTTTGCCAAAATATCACCTTGGTTAAGGCTGGGGAAAGATCATGGTCTGCACTGACTTCTGAAACTGACCACCTGAAACATTCTCAGTTCAAATGTATATACTAACTTCAAACAAGCATCAAATTCATTCACACAAATGCTCCTTTGATCCTGAAGTTTCTGTGATCAGACAGTAGAACCAACAGACATGTCATGAATGCACTCAGGGGCAAGCTTGAACATAAACCTTTTGAATAGGCTGACTGTTTTCATCTTCAGCATCAATACAGCGCATTCATGTCAGTTCATGAGAAGAATGTGAAGACGGTGAAAAAAACAGAACTTCAGCAAGACGATTTCTTGTCTATTTAGAGTGAATGAGTGGAAATGAAACAAAGCGAAGGGCTGCCAGGCCTTGGGAAGTTCTGCTGTCATTCACCTTTGTATGACAGAATCATCATTGGCCATGATTGTCATAATAATTAAGGAATGTATATAAGAAGAACTACACGTCCACATGTCAAATCATTTGCAGTGCTGTTTTCAAGGATGCAACTAGTTGCAAGAGTACAGCCAAGGGATGTTATAATGTTGTTTTAATGATGTTATAATCAATACATTTGATGAGACTGAAGTGTCATTGCTATGCTGCAATCTTTAAATGGGTTACCATGGTTACTCTCTACATACGCACTCACTTATGTGCACAAACACTCAAAGAAAAACTACTTGAAAAGGAACATATGTTCAGTTCCTGAGTGCAGGCAAAATAGATACACTGATATGCACACACACACACGCACACCTTCCCACCTACACAAGATTACGCACATTACACTTCAGCTTGTGCACAGTGCGTCCTTCTCGGACATTGAAATAACTTTCTGCACAAAGACACACACATAAATACTCTCTCACACACACACACACAGTGCTGTGACCCCAGAGAGCAGGCCAGCTGTGTGTGTGCTGGAGCAGTAACCTCAGCGTTAATTATAAATCAATGGGCCAACTGTAAACGCACACAGAGTGCATCTCTGGCGCACATGACTTCTCCCATGCATGTCAACATCCATAGGGTATATAAGCCGTTTAAAGTGTCGGGGCCTCTACAATATTCATGGCTGATTATAACAGATGGTAGACACACACTGTGCAACACATTGCACTGATACAGGACAATGATACGACCACAGACTGAGAGGAGTGGAGGGTTAGGGCGGGGGATCATAAACTGATCACCGCACTGCTACCAGATGTGCCTGAGGACTGAGTTCAGTTTACAATGTGATGGTTTAACATGTTTTAAAGGGTTTAAAGATTTAAAATCCACGTTCAAACTGTTACATTTCAATAGTCAGTAAAATTAAATGTGTTGGAAAAGAACATTTATCATGTGACGTGTTTCTTTCTACCTCTGGTTATCTGAACATGGTCTATCTGGTTGCCTGGACTTGTTGCATCCATCCTTCCATATATAAACGCGTGATGCATATAGGGAGAAATGGTTCCACATTCTTTAAGATTAAAGTGACTCACACTAAGGGCAGCACAGCAAGAAGGTTCCTGGTTTGAACCCTAGCTCTCTCCGGGTACTCCCCTCACAGTCCAAAGGCATGCAGGTTACTCAGTGACAGTATAAAGAATGGACAGAGCATGAGGGACTTTACCCTTAGGTTTCTGAATCAGCGTACTGAAGCTCAAATGAGCTGCTGGTTGCCGCCATGTTGGCTGTACTGCCTCTTCCACCTCTCGACTAATCTAAAAAACGGCAAAGACGCGGATCATCGGCAGACCTGAGGCGGGCTGAGTGACGTCTGCATGCTCAAATAAGCTACAAAGGCTGTAAACATGTTTATTTCTGCTGTGAAGTTGGACGTTTTAATATGGGCACTTATGGAGGTTGAAATGTTCTGTAGCCAGCCTCAAGTGGACGTTCAAGGAACTGCAGTTTTTGGCACTTTCGCATAAGCTTCTTTTCTAGCAGGTCTAGCACAACTACACTAACTGTTTCTACACTGGCTACTGCAGTACGTTTTCTTGCATTTATCATATTTTATCTACTTTAGTGGCATCCCAAAGAACACCTGTCTGCGTTTTGTTTCTTTTAAACATGGGGGCACCCATGATCGCTCCCCCCGGTGCGCACACACATGTATTTTTTCTCTTTTTTTGATTTTTGATTTCTACTTTCTGAATACTTACAAACATGTGACTCAAAAATATGGAAAGAAGGAAAGAAATGAATAACAACAAGAAGAGAGTCGGTTAATCAAGTGATGAGTGAAGAAAGACAAATGCTGTGTTACGTGGCAGGAAATGCACTCACATACTGTAGTGGAGCTCTCCAGGAAAAGTACACATGCACAGAGAACGCAGAGGAAACTGCAATAAATTATGTGCAACTCTTCAGCTGTTTCCAGTCATAAAGTAATATGTGTATTCATTTTTATATGCTGAAACTGATTTGAAGGCCTAGGGAAAACTACACTGTGTAATGCAAAATGATGTAAAAGAGCTGCATATGAATACATATGCATGTATTTGTACTGCAGTAAAACTCAAGTCTAGTATTACTCTGTTGTAAACAAATTGACAGAAGCTTGTACATTCTATTGCTTTAATTTTACAATTAATTGTATTTTTCCATTTTAATATCATTCTTGTATTGTATCATTTTAAAACCGTCTGACACCCGTGATGTAAGACTAAACACTGCTATTTATTTCAGAACAAATGTAAGACGTGATTGTCGTTCAATATAAAGACGGTCATTTTCAACTACAGCTGTCAACGTATGCAGCGTGTCTGCATGTCAACACTTCATCCCCGTGCAAACACTTTACGTGCGCACGTCAATCATGCGTGCAGAAACACGCATGCGACCGCTCTCGCTGTGACCTCAGCACGCGCGTCTTTAAAGCAACATTAGACATCAGCGAGGATGGAGGGATGGAGGGAGCGATGGAGGTGAAGTGAGAGAGGGCTATCAAGTGGCTCTACAAATTATATATAACTACTTGTGCAATTATGGGTCTACATTACTAACTGCAGTCTGTCACAACAGTGAAGGCTCGACAAGAGGATAAGACCGGGACAAACGCCATGTGGATCATGCAACGGAGGAGGACAAGGAGAGAGACAGTGAGGAAATAGAAAAATAAAAACAATTTATGAGATATGGGGCGGAATATTCTATAGTATTGTTATAGAAAAGCTGCTTGACAGTGCATGCATTAAGAAAAACAGATGTAGTGACTAATTGATTCTGGTCCCAGTCTATGAGTGTGCTTGGCAACATGACTTCATTCTGGGCTTTGATATACACAGTTAGAGTTCAGAGATAGATGGAGAGAGCACAACTAAGAGGAGTTAAATAGTGCACATTAAATAATAATGGTGATTTCATGCTCATTGTATCCAGAAAAATCTGTGCCATTTGTCCAGTTACTGCATCTATGTATTGTCAGCTGGAGAAAAAAAACAATATGCTGGTATTTGATGAAAGATACAATCTATCTATATTTAATCTTTTTTTTTTTTGTCCTCCACACTCCTGTGCATTGATGAATATTTTATTTCACATTCACTGACACAGACTGGCCACCTGTCAGACTCATGAAACATGATGTCATCGGCAGCAACATGGGTCAACCCGTCCTCTTCTCCTCTTTGCTTAGGAGTTGTCTTTGTTCCTCACTAAAAGTTGCTCATAGCAGCTTTGTCAATAGATCTCAGATGAGTATCCGAATGACTTGAGACTCGACTTGGTTAAAGACTCGTGACTTTGTTTGACTCTGAGACACGATGACTTGAAGTATGTCAACGATGACCTTACAAGTGTACAAGTGTGTAATGTTACCCAGTATGCGAGGGTGCACTGGAACTGGCATTGTCATGATTGGATGACTACCTTGTCAGTCAAGCTCCTTGTGACACTACCTGATGGTCTAGGGATCATCATGACTTTTGAGTTAAGTCTAATGACTTGACTTGATGAATGAGTTGGGACTTGCTTGACACTTGCACTAAATGACTTGAGTCACATGTCTTACAATCACCTATTGACAATTGACTGATTTTAGTCTCTGTGGACGATGGACAATGGCCAATGTTTCTAGGCTTGCAGTGTGGCCAGCAGATATTGGAAGAATGGATAGAAAGATGTGATTTTGCAAGAATGATGAGAACGACATATCTCTGTCAAAAGCTATCTGCACATGAATACAGATACCTTTATAAAAAAAGCATACTAAAAACTAAACCTCGTTAGTTGATGGGTTCTGAGATTCTTCCTCTGTCCACATGGATTGTTGCAACCAAAGCCTGACACTGGTCAACACAACTTGGACTACAAATAGAAACCAGAACACTTCCGGTCCCTCGCCTGCAGGTTCTGCAAGATATCTGTTTTACAGAAATTACATGTCTTCTAGCTCTTAATAGGAAACTCTTTGCTAGGAACTTTATTAAGGAGGACTCCAAGTGGTGAGATAAAATCCTTTGTGAATTTGGCCCAGGGTGTTGATAGGGGAGATAAGATAAAGAGAAGCTGAAAGAACAGTTGCGTGGTGTTGTGTCAGTGGTGGTTTGGCCACCTTCCCTAACAGTGAAAATAACATTGTACTCACCAAATTAACTGCTGTCGACTAGGAAAAGGTGATGACACTAAAAAAGAGAACAAGAAAAGACAGAGCGCTTTAAAGATAACCTGATTTTTCAACCCACTGAACTTTGTTGTAGTGATGTACTAAAGACAAAAACCATGAAAAATCAGACCAAAGCACCAAAGTTATGATCTAATGAAACTGAAAAGAGAATCAAACTTCTCCCTTTCCATCTTCTTCTACCCTTCCCTGGTCATGGCTTCCTCTACCAAACACTTTTATTAAATTAAACACTGACGAGGTGGAAAAAAAGATTTCAGGGGACCAAAGCCCGATGGAGATCTTTCATGTGAGCATATGAGTGAGCATTAACAAGAGTCAACTTCTGCACGAGTGCCAGGTGGTGTTTGTCTGCATTCAACTTAAGCGGATATTTTAATCAAACAGCTTCTGAGGTCAGTTTTTATATACATACAAGATAGGAGGCGCATTTCCAAGTGGCCACACACACACAATCACACCGACATGTAAACATGCATTTATACTTCCATATTGATTTAGTTTATTTCCCTCAAATAACCCTGATACCTTCAGGCACTTTCATACATATTTATTGTTAGCGCAAATATGTGCATGAGAGAACATCAAGAGAGGCTTTATGTACGTATGGATGCTATATGTACCTATGCATGCATAAAAACACACAATATTTGCTCACACATGCTCAGTCCTTCTTCCAGATGTCAATCTCAGATGCTCAAAGGTGCAGAAAGTCAACGGATGTCAGCCTCAATTTAGATTTTACATATGTAGGTGTGGATTGCACCTTGGAATCCTCAGGCTGAGATCTCCTAGTCCTCAACCCTCACAGTCCCCAGAACTTCAGATGACACAAATCATCTTTTATATTTTTTCCTAAAGCTCACTTTTATCTCAAAGTTACCATCTCTTATTATTTATGTAATTTCTAACTTTGCCTATGGTAATTTCTTGTAGCTTGTTTATATCATTTTCATTGTTCTATTGTTTTGTTCATTTCATTCACCTTTATTTTTCAAAGCTCTTGCATGCATTCTGCAAATTATATTACGTATACATTTAGTCATTTACATTCAGTCATTTAGCTGATGCTTTTATCCAAAGCGACTTACAAAAAAGTGTGACATGGGCATGTTAGTGCAGCAATAAGTACTACTCACATAGAATCAAGGTCCAGTTGTAGAGGGGGATAGATTTAGCATGTCCAGTTGTAGCAGGGGAAGTACTCTCTGAAGAGCTGGGTCTTCAGGAGAGGGACACCCCTGATCTGGTAGGAACTAGTTACCTGTTGGTGGAACACACTACAACAGATGAGAAAAGTTTGGATTGCCCTGAGTGTACAGGTGGCAGAGCCAGGCGTCGCTCATTGGTGGAACACAACAGTCAGAAGGTAACATATGCTTGTATAAGGGCATTCAAGTAGGTGGATGCAAAACCAGAGACTACTTTGCAGGCAAGCATTTGCAATTTGAATTTAATGTGGGCTGCTACAGGTAGCCAGTGGAGCTCGATGAGCAGCGGGGTAACATGTGACCTTTTGGGTTGATTGAAAACCAGGCGCGCTGAAACATCTGAAAGGCTGGGAGGCCCGTCAGGAGTGCGTTACTCCTGACTAGTCATCAGCTGACCACAGCCTGTATCAGGAGTTCGGTACCATGTTGTGTCAGGTAAGTCCTGATTTTTCTGATGTTGTGAAGGGCGAAGCAGCACGACAAGATAAAGTTAGCTTGTCATCAATCATGACTCCCAAGTTTCTCGCTAACTTGGCCAATGTGCTTCAAAATACAGAACACATTGTTATGAAGTACTTTCTGAGTCCAGGTCATTCTGTAACAAATGTTACAGGAGAGCACATCCAGGAACACATCACTTTAACAAGATTTAGGGATAAAAAACGATAACGTTAACCACGATAAACAACATGGCTACAAATATGTACTGACGACCCTCTACAGACACATCCGTTACCTTCACAGTAACTCTGTAATAGCAAAGATACATAAATATGTTTCTAATGTGTCTACATCTTACTCTAGCCACAACAAACATTTCTTAAATATTCTGCAAGTTCAAGGAGGATTTGTCTTTTCCTTTGAAACAGATTTTTCTTAACTGGTGGCATTTGTTGTAATTGTTTTACATTATTTTATGTTTTGTATTTACTTTTTCCTATACGTCACTTTGACACTCAAAATTATCATTACCATCATTGTTATCATTAATACAAAATAGTGCATCCAGTTTGTGTTTGCAAGCTGTAGAGAATTAGTGTTCATGTGTATTAGGTTTCATGTGATGAAACATTACAAGTGTAGACTGTAGCCTGGCTACATTTGTGTAAAAATGTATAACTCATAATGTTTGAACAAGAAAACAATTCAGAAGTCCATATATGGAATTTTATGTATGTATGAGTCTTTAACTGTCGACATGGAAACAATGGAGTGTGTTTCTATGCGAGACTCAGACACATTTACACATCCGTTCCCATCGTTGGTCACTATAAATCACTGAAAAGGAGAGATCATAACGGTGACAGTGAAGGTCACAAACGTATCCACACACACACAAGTTGGGGCAAAGGAAACCTCTGGCAGAACAGCAACTCGCCTCCACCACTTCTGCACCTGACCACGCTTCCTATATACCCCTACACACTTCCTGGCTCAAACACACACACACACACACACACACACACACACACACTGAAGCGAAGGCGACCACACTGTCAACAGGCAACTGACAGAAAGAAAGCAGGGGAGAAAGTGAGGGAGGAAGAAGAGATAAGGAGAGGGAAACACACCCTGTATAAATCACTCTCTGACAGGGTGAGGGGGCGAGAGAGAGAGAGAGAGAGAGAGAGAGAGAGAGAGAGAGAGAGAGAGAGAGAGAGAGCAGTAGATGAAGTGATAGAGACCATCTCTTTCTGACATTATTCAGAGTTATGTAACACACTGTAGCGTACTGGTAGGAGTCATTGTAAACAAATGCAGCCACACATACAGTTATGCATTTATGCATCTACAACACAGACAAGCCACAGTGGGTGTCCACAGTGAAAACGTATTCTCTGTCTGTGTTCTCTGCACACGCACACACACACACACACACACACAAATTCACAAATATCTATTGTACACACACATAAATATGCACAAGGTAAGCACAGTTTGCAGGCTTTGAGACATTTTGGGATGATGAGTTGTATGAAAACAATGTGAGAATGCGTGAAGAAGAAACAGGAAAGAACAGAGAGACGGTACATGATGGATCAGAGTTGGTGTGTGAGGGGAAAAAAGAAGGGAGAAAAAAGAGAGAAGAGAAGCTACTGAAGATGACGACAGAGAGGAATAACTAGAGAGAAATGATATGTGGAAAAAGAAGAGGTATTCCAAGAAAGAAGAAGACGGAGACGGAGAGATGGAAAAGGCAACAGAAGGACATGAGGAGAGAGTGGAAAAGATGCAGAGAACAGAGGAAACTAGAAAGAGTGACGAGAAGAGGAGGGGAAAAAAGATGGGGGACAGCTCCAAAGGTCCACCCTGTGGATTTGCGGATTGGGCTCTCACTGATGTTACTGTGTGGTTCTGAGGTGAGAGGGGAACGTGCTATGAGACAGATGACATGGACGTGACCGATGCTGAGATTTTGACGCTGTAGCCCATCTTTATGAACAGAGTTTTGTTCAGCTGAATTCATAGCTGCTTGGGGCTCAAATCAAAGTTGAAATGTCTTTTTTTGCAACTGTTTAAATTGAGTTTTGTTCTTTAAAACATGTAAACATCATCACTCATACACAATCTACGTGTGTTGTGCAGGCTGTACATGCTGCCACATCCGCCTACCTCATGTACATGAAACAACCTGCTACATAAATCAGATTTTAGCATCCTCTACTGTTGTCTTACTGTCTACACATTTATATTATTGTTTACCTTGTCAAGCTTGTTGTCTTTGTCTTAGCTGTATGTATGCTTATATCTGTGTACAATGAGAGCAGTGTGAAACCATGAATCATATTCCTCATGTGTGTGGATTCCAAGCCGATAAAAGTGATTCTGATTTTGACTTTGTCAAACTTAAATTCATCCAGTTCAAGACTGAAGCCAGTCTGAGGTCCAAACTATATCGGGCTGACATCTTTGCTGCTGCTACTACTAATGAGAGGAGGAAGAAGAGTTAAGGAAGACTATCATTACATTGTCACATCCATATTGTTCTGAATTACTGTTAATCTTCTGAAAAACTGCTCAAGGTCCCCTGTGTGGACATGTGGACTGTAAATTTTGACACCCCTCTGCACCATGGACCTCATGGGTATGTGCCCAGTAAATCTGCAATATGCAACCCTGCAGATGTCAGGGAGTCTAAACCATTCAGCCTAAAAGAAAGAAAATAAGAGCGGGAAGTTGATGGAGGAGAGCATGATGACCAGGAAAATCAACCTGATTGATTTAATGGTTGTTAGAGAGACATGGTTTCAGCTCAGAAGAACAAAAATAAAAAAAAATGGACAAAAACAGACAAATGGAGAAAGAATTGTAGAAAAGAAGAAGAAAAAAGCTAGCAGGAAAAGTACAAAGAAAGAGGCAAGATAGTAAGAAGAGCTCAAAGTGCCAAAGAGTGAGAGAGAAAAAACGTGGAAGAAAAAGAGGGAGGGGAGAGGAGGGATAGAGAAAGTGAGATAGTAACAAAGAGGAGAGAGAGGCCGCCAGCTCCCTCTCTCTCTCTCTCTCTCTCTCTCTCTCTCTCTCTCTCTCTCTGAAGCATCTTAAAGGCCTCAGACTCTCATGTATATTAATGGCGCTGAGATATGACAATGGTGACACAAAGCCTGTTTACAGGGAGCTGGCTGGCTGCAGCGAGGTTGAAGCTGTTTAGCATGCGACTCTGCTGGGATTTATCACACTGCACCCATGTCGGAGGCTGCTCAACTTAATACAGCGACACAGCTTTTTGTGCAGCGCATTTACATTTTACTTTTTACATTTGGCTGACGTGCTTATCGCAATGAGAGCAGCATTAGAAAAAAACACTCCTGGATCATCCTGAAAGATTACAAGTAAGAGAGGTCAGGTGTTAGAGGTTTAAAGGTCTTACTGCGGCAACTAGAGCATCACGTATGAATGAAGTGACGAGGAAGAGTAATCTATCTAGCATGAAGGAGGCAGTATCTCTCTCTGTCATGGGTAAGTTGGCCTGTGAGGTTGTTTTGACCTGTTTTGTCTGACAAAACATCACATTTCACATAATTTCAGAATTAATGAGCAGAGTTAAGGACTGAAATGAATTAATGTCTTCAAATTCTGAAAAAACCAATGGAAAAAAAATGATAGATGGCAGTCAGTGCACTCCCAGTTCTGGAGAATCAGTCCCGGCACAGAAGTAGAGCAAAGCACTGCTGTGGACAGGGTCAGCAAGAAAAACTGGTTTTAGTCACATAAAAATAAGCCCACCTAAAAAAAAAAAAAAAGGAATAAAAAAATCAATATCCTTTTAAGCGCACTGTGACAAAATGGGTGAGAACACGCCATGTTGTCCCCATTTCTACCATAAATACCACAGTGTGCTCCATTTAACCACACTGGTTAATTGTTTAACATTACTCTCGTCATTGATCACTAACATGCAGGTACAGACTATACTGGGTTTGTTACATATCGCAGTAAAAGTAAAACAAAGACAAGTATTGTTAAATTTAGTTTATTTGTTCATTTCTGGGTCCCTGTGTTCCACAAACAAAGAGAGGAGGAACCCAACAACTTCCTGTAATTATAACATGGATGGCATCATCAAGTGATGTCACTGGGTTAGTCCAAGTACGTGTGGTAAAGGAGTTATGCGGTTACTTATGTTGATTTTCTGAGCTGTTTATGCATGTTTGCAATGCAGCTAGGCAGTGCTGATCAAATATGAATCAAGAGTCTGTGAATTTCTATTTTTCTTGAATTGAACCAATCAAACGAAGAGGAAAGTACAGAGCAAACAAACTATAGGTTTGAAAACACCCCAATCAGAATTATGATGATTAATAGAAGTTTACCAATTTAACCATTTTCGTTAAGTGTTTTTAAGCATGCTAACATTTGACAATTACAACCAAATTAAAACATTTACTGCTGTGGTTGATGAGATTTCAAGAATCTGATCATAAAACAAAAAAAAATATCTAAATTTTCATTTGCACCAAATTTCATGGCTGTCGAATAGCTTGAGACATTTCATAGCAAATATCTCAACCTGCTGGTGGCGCTAGATAAAGTTGAAGGATTTAGTAATTAGGATTCATCCTGTGTGGACCACTGTACAACATTTCATGGGAATTTATGCTCTATTATTTCAATCTGAACCAAAGTGGTGGACCATTTGATCGTCCGACCTGGCTGACATCGGCGTCCATAGAGCCACGCTTGATCCAAATATGAATATCCCTGTTTGCATTCAAGTACTGTACACCAGAGAGAAGTTTAAGATCATGTTTTGTTTTTTTTCCACCTGCCTCTATGTAAAAAAAAAAAAAAGTTAAACTTCACTTGACTTTCTTATTATTCTTCTAGGAAGAAGGGCCAGCGTGTCCAAGATGTGTCTGAGACTATTTTTATTCGATCCTTGTTGAACTACTTTTCATTAGTCTGGTTTTCAGTGGAGAGTTTAAGTGCCCCGTTGTGGTTCAAATCCTGCCAAGTATGGTTTTTTGGACTTTTCTCCAAGACAGTGGTAACTTTCCAGAATACCTTTAGGCTACAATTGTTCTAAGTGTTGATCTTCAAAAGCCTGTTTTAAGCTAGCCCCACTATAGAGACACACAGACACATTGTCTATAACCCCTAACAGCAATCAAAAGCAATCAGGCAGTGATGGCACACTTTAATTAAATAGTCTGTTTGTCATTTTGCAGAGAATGAGAGATTTTGTCAGTGAAAACATTTATCCACATTCTCTCTGAAACCGAGAAACCACATTTCAGCTGTCTTTCTCTCGTGAGGACTTTGAACCAAATATACAGTATTATCTCTTCCATGGGCCAAGCAAGTTGAATACGATCTGTTTTAATACTCAAGCCTGCTGTTATGTGATGATGTGCATGTGTGAGAAGATAAGAGTCTCAAATTCTTATACTTTGGTATGATGATTAAAATTTACATTTTTCCTCACAGAAAAAACACTGTATGTCAATCAGTCATTATAATTCCACTTATTTTCAATCTAAAGCAACTACTGTAGAATGAGGAGTTTTCTTCATAGTATGTATCCAACTCTCTCTGAAACGTACGCTAAAAATGTTTGAGTTGAACTATTTTTGTGGTAATCAGTGCTAAAGCAAACTGTTAATAGTCTGAAATTTTAATCCATAATACAGGATGCAACTCCCTGTAACAACTTTTAAAAGAATATTTTCATGTTTCTGCGTATTATAGCATAGTAGTATAGTATATAGTACTATATTAACCAAATGAGATATAGCATGCGTTAGAGCTTTAGAGGTACGGGTAGGTGTTTTTATTCATATCTGGACTGAGCCAGGCTAGCAGTTTCTACTTTTTTTCAGGCTTTATGCTAAGCTACGCTAATAACCTCCAGTCTCTGGATCCATTCTCCGTACATACACTGATTCTAACAGTCATCAAGAAAGCAAATTTCCCAAATGATTCCTTTAAGACGTGTCGCCAAAATGCTGACTCAACTTCAGGTTCAGTTTATGCCACAATTCATGAAGGATTTCTTTAATTCTATTATTTTTTAGCCTTTCTTATTAAATAGGCATGCATTAAATGCATTTAATAAGGTTGTGGAGACTATTTGACTTCCTAGAACAATTCACATTTTAAAAAAGTGTTTGTGGGAGAAAATGGTATTAAGGTTACAGTCAGTGTGAAACGTGAAGTGATATTTTCAGAAACAATAAACACAATAATGTTTTTAGATAAGTTTCTATTGACGACTGAACATGCTTTTGCCAGTTGAGAGGTGTTACATCGCTGAAGTGTTTGTTGTTGTATTTTAACCACCAAATCATTTTTCCACCATTCCAAAAAAAGAATACTAGCTCTATATATAGTTGTAATGAGAACATACAGTGTCATACCTTTAAAACAGGTTCTCCCAACCCACTCCACCAAAATGGACTTAACCAGTAAGTCACTCTGCGTCCTTTAGGTCCTGGGTTGAAAGTAAGACTCAAATTGTGTCTGTAACAGGTAACTATATTTTATTAGGCTCAATGAATCTGCCAAATCAATGTTACTGCAAAATGTGTTTAGGCGTACAAAAGTCTCACATATTCTGACGCACCTGCAGTGTGCAGTTTGCCTCCAGCTCCTCCTCCACCTGTGAGAACGAGACGGCGCCGACTCTCTCACTCTCACATTCTCACCCTCCCCCGTCCGCGGTGATACCCCAGCGGGGAGGGCGGTGCGGTGTGGGGAGGTCTGGGCGAGACAGATTCAAGTCTTTATTGAAAGATCATATGGGATGACTGAGGAATCCCATTACTTGTTGATTAAGTATTGATCCCGAGCCGTCCAAGTATTAACAAGTAAGCTAATATGGGCTGACCCACGGGACCACTGGCTTGGGGTGTGTGTGTGTGTGTGTGTGTGTGTGAGTGAGACCGAATGAGAAATAGAGAAAGAAGAGAGTGTGCTCAAAAGTGGGACAGGTTGAGAGAGCAGGAGAGAAAGAAATTATCACAATAAAGGCCGATGGAGAGAGAAAGCGATTAAAGTTCGAGATGACAGAGAGCCAAAGTGTGGAAAGAGTTGACTGCGTGAAGGAAAAGTGGAGCGAACTTAAGTGTTAACGGGTCAAAGGAAGAAAGAAAGAGGAGGGGAGAGAGGTATTTAAGCGAGGGAAGGAGGGTGGGGGTGTGCAGGGGGAGGTTAGGTGCTCAAGGCTTTGGTTGAAATGTCAAGCGCTTACTGCTGAGTGGAGATCAATTCCTTCATTACTCTCTGCTCTTACCATTACCATCATCGCATGGCATTTCTGCAGAGAATTGATGGTCCCCCCATTACATAGATGCAGCCGCACGCATACACAACCTCACATTCACACTGTCAAGTGAAATATCTTCACAGAGCACTTGCAACTAAATATATTTGCGACAGAGTACAATATAAAATGTGGAATATGGTACGAACATAAGAGAATAAATCATTTGGTGCTTCTTTTAATGTAATCTCCGTATGTAAGCGTGTAATGCACCTGCAGATCCTCTGGAGGATACCCTGTCAGTGTCTCGTTTTGACTCGCCTACATGCATGTGGTGCAGCAGGAGGAGATGATGATGGGAACAATAGATGAACATAGTACCGTATATTATTTTACAGACTGCTGTTCGTACCACACGTGAAATCAAAAATCATTGCCAGTTAACTTACGCATGTCCAGTAAGTTAGGTTACGTAACTTACTTAACTCACATTAGACACCCGTTGTAACTTTTCCTAAACCGCACCAACAAAATTGTGACCATGTCAAGCTTTATTTTGAAAGGGTAACCAGACATTGCATGTTTATCGTTGCTAAACTGACCGCCGGACGAGAGCATGTTGAAACCATGACACTCCCGCGCTTTGGTGTGGTGCCAGGTTGGTCAAACTGTACTTATTCTTTTAGATATTTGACACCCAAAAACTTTGTTAAAAGATAACACTATTTGATGCCTCACAACAAATCTTATGAAAATATCAAAACCAACAGTATATTAGTCCATCTCTCACTACTTTCTGATCTATCATGCCATTTTCTGGCATCAGAGTTGTAGTCTTTGAACAGCAGTAGAGCTCTATGGCACAGAGGAATGAGTTACATCATGGTTTTACTATGGGAAATATGGTGAATGGACTGTCTTAAATCACACCTTTCACGTCTTCTGACCACACAAGATGATTTTTGCCAACTATTTTTGGGAGCTAACCATGCATACACATTCACACATCGATGGCGCAGTCTTTGGGAGCAATTTGGAGTTCAGTATTTTGCCCAAGGACACATCGAACTGCCGATCATCTGATTAGTGGACAACCAGCTCTAGCCACAGCCACCCTACTTCAGTTTAGAGTTTATAATACTCAATTTTTTTAGATTTGGTGACAATGAGACACATACAATATCACCAGCTTTATGCTCTTATATGCATTAAAAACCTGTAACCTGTGTAAAATAGAATATTACATATAGGACAATAAATATGGTATGTATTTATGTGCATACACAGAAGCACTGTTTATACAAATGTGTAATTTATTCTGAAATGCCAGAGCATGTCTTGTGTAATCATTCCTAAAAGATATAGCTATATATACAGTGCTTGGAAACAGTTTATGTAAACTGAATAAAACCTGTTTGTGAGCACGCCAGAGAGCAAACATGTACATCTAAATCATCAGTGAGAGCAGTGGAGAGCAGTGAGGGGTCTGACCTGACCTAAGCTATTGAACACCGGGACTGCGGTTTGAAAAAAAAATGGAGTGGTGTGAAAATGGTATTGAACTTTGTAAATGCCCAAAAATTCATCCACCGCCTCTTCATTCAGCCCTCAGGACCACACACTGTGAGTCCCCTCTACACCTCCATCCTTCATCTCCCCTCGTGGTTCTCCCTTTTGAACTTGGGGCTGAGGAACCAAAGCCTGTGAACTTGAATACAGATCAAAGCTGAGCCTTGACACAGAACGGGCAGCAGGTTAGCCGAGCTGAGCCCATGTAGCAGTGAGTTTGCGAGTTTGAGTCGTGAAAGTCAAAGGCCAAACGGAGGGAAACTCCTGACAATTTGTTCTTCACTCTCATAATAAAAGCACTATTATCAAAAGTCAAGACCTTTGGTGCACAGCTCCAGAGAAGAAGAAAGTAAAGTTTTAAAAAATGCAATTTTAAGATGCACAAATTCTGCCCTTGACCTTGTGTTTACTGGAGTTTGAGTTATTTCACAACTGAAACCACGGGTCAACACTACTGACTTTTTAGTAAAGCTGTGTTTAGCACTGGCATGAGCACTCCATCAAGCAACAAAGCCTCATTCATGACGGTGTGCTGTGGCAGAGGACATAAAACAAAACAAAAGGCCTTCAGAGGTCCAAAAATGTGTGCCAGAATCCAACAATATGCTGACATGTAGTGCCCAGAGCAGAACTGGACTCGCCTATCAAATGAAAACTCAGACACAAACTCATGTTGAACCGAGAAACGCCAAATCGAACCGGAACGGGACCCAGACTCAGGACCAGAAGCTGTACTGCAGCAATGATTACAGAAATATGGAGATCTAATTCATACATTTGCAGCTCTGAGCAGCTCTACAGCTGGTAAGCAAAGAAGAACTGACCAACTTGAACATTACATGGTTTGTATTGACATTAATAGAAAAGATCGGAATAAATCGCAGTTATTACTTGATTTTTTTTTTTTTTTTTTTCATCTTCATCCTGTAGGTCACTACCATCCTATGTGTTTGTATCTTCAACATTCTCCAAGTAACAAAGTGGATCTGTGACTGAAATGTCAAAGTTGCCGTGAAGGAAGTAACATGATATTCTTTCAGCTAACAGCATTAAAACATGGTTTGTTCCCTTATTGGTAATTTTTTTTTTTCTTGAATGTTTCTTGTAAACACAGTCAGATGGGGAAAGACTTCTCGTCTTATATACTGATACTGATTGCCATTTGCAATAGCCAATAGCAGGTAAAGGGGAAGGTTAGATGATAACACTGGGGACTGGACACAACCTCCAACACCAGCAGTAGCCAGTCTGGCAGGAAATGCAGCAGCCTGCTGAGGTGACTTTCTTAAAATGACACTCTGTATCATACCATATAAGAACACCTGAAAATACACAAAATAAACATAAATATATTTTTTTGTCTTGTCAGCTTGAGTCAAAATGCAGATTTTCACAAAAACAAAAAAAAAAAACAGCAGTTTGATTTCCTGTGTTCAGGATGGAACTCCTACAGTAAGCTGAACTTTGCTGTTTGGTATTTGTTATAACTTGAAATGGTTTATGCAGTGTTAAATTTGCATCACTAAGCATGCACGAAGAGAAAGTTTAGTAGTGCTATAGTGCACAAAAGCTGTCATCGAACATGAAGGGCTACAGTCTTGCCACTTCGGAAAGACAGGTGTTTAACCACCTGACACCTCATATCACACTCGGCACCTGTGATGTCTCCTGAGCGAGGCTGGTACACTACATTCTGAAAGCGTCAAAGGCAATCAATCATCACGTCGTGTCTTTATAAGAACCTGCTCAGCAGTTAACTTTACTGAGGATGAGATGAACCCGAGACGACCAAATATCTGTTAAATATCAATTAAAACGACGTTTCTTTTTTGTTAAACACATCCGTTGTAATCTTTATGTAATCTGTGCAGTCTTCTGTGTATTTAAAGTAAACTCTAATAAACTTTACTGCATGGTGATAGCATTATTTTCACAGCTTTGATATCACCTGCGCTTCTCTCTTTATCTTCTGTCCTCCAGCCACTGTAAATAATTCATTTTTCATTAAAAACTCATTACCACTAAAATCCCTGCGTTTATATTATCACAGAGAACGAGAGAAAAGAGAGAGAGGGAAGGAGTGTGTTTGTGTGCGTGTGTGTGAGTGTGAAGGAGGGAGAATGGAGTTGAAATATGAGGCAAAACCATAAATAGATTGTGTGCTCTAATGTGATTGTCATCCTGCGGTTGCTCTTTGTCTGCAGAGAATGCAGAGTGATGAGTCCAATGAGAGAAGGATCAATGAAAGACAGAGGAAAGGAGAGGGGGAGAGTGGTGAAAGATGAGTGAAGACAGAGGGAGTGATGACCAGCTTTTGCTGGATGTGTGGATAAGAGTGTGTGTGTGTGTGTGTGTGTACTCCATGCTGAGAAAGTAAGAGCTTATGTATTACACTGTTTTCATATGCAGATCTGTTGGTGTTATTATTCACTGTTCACAAGCTTTGGTGTATGTTTATTTATGTGAAAATACAGTCCTGGATTAAAGCTTTCATATCACATAACACCCTCTCTGGCGGCCATGTTGGAGGTTTGCTCTGGACCAGGCAGGTTGTGTTTATGAAGGTTCTCTTAAGAGCACTGGTTAGACAGTTAATGTCCATGCTGCTTTCATTCTATGAGGGTTATAAACATGTTTGCGTACTATATCTCATTGATTTTATGTCTGACTATCATTTTCTCACTACTTCACATATCAGTGTTAAGACAGGTTGGCAGTTGGGGTGGTGTTTAGCTCAGTTGGTAGAGCAGCCGCCCCACGTACAAAGGCTCAGTCCTTGCTGCGGGAGCCCAGGGTTTGAGTCCGGCCTGTGGCTCTTTCCCGCATGTCATTCCCCATCTCTCTCTCTCCCCACATTTCCTGTCACTCTTCAGCTGTCTCTATCAGAATAAAGCTTGAAAAGGCCAAAAAAATAATCTTTAAAAAAAAAAGTAAAAGAGAGAGGTTGGCAGTTGCAGGGAAATATCAGTGGAAGGACTGGACTAAACTAGCCACTAGCACCCCCCCTTTATAAGAATAAGGCTTTCAGTGTTGTGTATTTTTAGCTGGACCGCAGCAAAGCTGGGCCAGCAAGTCTGTCCTGACTTACTGAGTGAGTGATGAAGTTTTAGTCGAGAGCTTCCCATTGGCCGTTGATCTTATAAACCAAAAATAAATATGCGTCTGTGTCTATCCCTTCTTGGTCTCACACAGCACTTACGATGTTTAGTCCATGCCCACATACTCCATGGGCCCAACCTCAGTCTCACCTTGTGTATAAATTGATATAAATCATCCTTACAGCTGACGCTTTTATCCAAGGTGATTTACAAAAAAGGGGAACAATCAACAACAGTGCAACAAGGACATGTTAGTGCAGCAATAAGTACTACTCACATAGAATCAAGTGACAGTTGTAAAGGGGACAGATTTAACATGTCCAGTTGTTGGTAGTGTTGGAGAGGAGGTACTAACAGAGTCTAAACACATCACATCTTTCCAGATTAAATGTATAAATATAAATAGTTCTTGTTAGTACAGTTTCTGCAGTACTGTATTGTTCCTACATCAACATCACCATATTAAATCAAAGCTTCATACTATCAGTCAGTCTACATTCAATTTTGGACTCAAGCTTAGTCTAATCATGTCATGTGATAGACTATTTCAGTACACCTGAAGAACAAATATTACTGGGACTATTGCAGAAATTTGCACATTAACATTTAATATCCAGGAATTCACATTACAGACACTGCCAATGACTATCCATGTAACAATTTCATCCCAATTTAGCATATTGACCATGAACGGTCCAGCTACATATAATGTTTAAAACCAGTCTTCATCATATATTAAAAAAAATCCCATGAAAAGACCAGTACCAACTATGAATGTGTCCTACTAACAAGTATGATCCCAAAGCTAGAGTGCAGTACATGTCAGAAAAGATCAATGCATTGATCTTTTCATGGCATTTGTTGACTATATGACATGCTACTGGTCCAACAAAAGCTTACTTTCTTTCTTCAAACTCTAATTTGGCACCATAGGTTTCAGAATTGATGGTTGTCTTGTAGTTTAGTATGCTAACTACCAATATAGTGTACTGTCAACATCAATATATAGTAGCTACTCGTTGTAGAGTCATTGTTCAAAGATTTGAACCAGAATCAATGCATTTCAATGAAACCACCACAATTGTTCAATTTCGTTTTAAGGGGAGGCTTGTGTTGTGCTTTGGGGTGGATTTTCCCTTTTTAGTGAACTGAACCATCTTGACTGTGCTGACCTCTGACTGAAATTAATCCAAAATGGAGGGCGTTGACACATTAGCTTCGTTACATGACACAAGTTCATCCAAGGACTCACTACACAGTCGAGAGGATCCTGTGGTGTGACGATGGGTACTAGAATTGGGACACACAGAGTGTGTCAGTGATAAAGACATAATAAAATCTATCAAGTCAAAGTAGGATACTGTTGGAAACATACCGAGCAAAATGTATTAATAGAGTTCCCAAATCTATCTGCAGCCCCGCTACAACATCCAGGTTTTGTATTTATTTCAAGCCTGATTGTTGCAAGTATGTGACTTCTTACTCACTCTGTTTATTGAGGTGAGTGTTTGGCATTCGCCTCGTCTTGCAGTTAGTCAATAAGGCGGTGTGATTATTCAGATGGGCCTCAGGTTTAACCCTCCCCTCCTCATTGACTTGATGAAGGTTTTAGTCCCGTTAAGAAGCTGACACACTTCATTACAGAGAACATTCCTCTATTGATTAAACCATTCCAAGGTCTGGCCTTTCTTTCTCAGGAAGGATCTCCTCAATAATAACTGTAGCTCTCTAAAACACACACACAAACACTCTAAGCTTTTGCACACGCACACAGGTGTATACATACGGTATGCAACATCAAGTGGATTGGTTGTTTCAAAGAACATTGTTGTGAGTTTCTTGAGAGTGAGGATGTTCTGTCTAATTAATGAAACAGAGGTGAAAGTGTGTGTGTGTGTGTGTGTGTGTGTGTGTGTGCTGGCCACCAATAGAGACTTAAAATCCCACTGACATTTGTAACAACACTAATAGCTAAAAATCCAGCCTTGAAACATAACCTTACTCAACAGTGGGTCGTGCTGTTCTCTCTTTCAATGTTTCTGTCTTACAATATGGAAAGTTAACCCCAGGAACACGCTTTATTTATTTTATGTATTTATTTTTTAATTTAAAATGCTGAGTGAGGGATTGCATTGAGTTTCAGAAGCTATCCACAGCCTTTCAGCAACAAGAACTTAATTTTTTGTCATTCATAACTTCCTGTCTACAGGAGGAAGTTGATATGTGTCACATTGTGTAGATGACACTGCCGCTTGTGATCAACTTGCGCCTTTATTTTAGCAAGTATCTGCTAAAAGCTACTTGTAACATGGTTAATGCCATATACTTTGCACCAAATATTGTATTTTTTTTTTTCAAACTTTTTTTTGCAGCTTTTCATTAACAGACATACAACTTACAAACACAGACACAAAAAGAAAAAGAAGAATACTCCCCACCCCCCTCCCCAAGGCTCTTAAACAAAGACAAAAAAAAAAAAAAAAAAAAAAAACAGAAAAGTACAGGAACAATGCAAAATCTGTCAGACAGGAATCCGTTGTCATACGTTGAGTGAGCTGATGTTTCCGGTGTGACCAAATAGTTGTAACCATGAAATACAACTGGTGTTAAGGTGCATCATTGGAAAGGGAACCCTTCTACAAATTCAATAAGGGGACTCCAGGTCACTGTGAAGTTCCTGCTGGCCTTATATAATTTGCATCTCAGTTTTTCTAAAGGCAGAAAAGATAGTACATCTCTCAGCCACTGCAGAAATTACGGAGGTGAATTTGATTTCCAGTTAAAAAGTATAAGTCTGCGCGCAAGCAGGGAAGCAAATGCCAAAGCGTTGGCTTGTAGTTTTGAAACTTTGCAGCCTGGAGGTGGTACACCAAAGATGGCTATGTGGTAGTCAGGCATTATAGCCTGACCACAGATTTTGGAAAATACATCAAATATCTGTCTCCAATAGTCGTTGAGGGAGGAGCATGTCCAGAACATGTGTCCTATTGTGGCGGGTTCATAGTTGCACCTTGGGCAACCAGGGTCTGTGGTGGGGAAGAGTTTGGATAGTTTATCTCTTGAGTAGTGCAGACGATGAAGTACTTTAAATTGTATTAAACCATGAAAATATTGTATTTGGACGTGGTGCTGTCAGCTCATATGAGTTGCTCAAAAATGCGAACATTCCTTTGACAAAGAAATGTATGGTAGTAATCTACCAGGACCATTACCAGCAATAGCAACCGTGAGTTAAGAGACAAAACTGGAACTGGAACAAACAATAAAACCGAGCTGTGCGCAAAAAGATCAATAAGCACCAAACAGACAGAATTAATGAGTCTATAGTCTATAGCCATTCATAGATGAAAAATGATTGTGTCTTAGCTTGCTCGCTGCAGCTAATTCTTAGGCAGGTCTCTTTTGTCACTCTTTCACTCTTTTGTTGAAGAGTGACCAAAGAGAGTCAGACTACTGCAATTTCAAGACAAAACATTATTTTGTTATTTTTATTATTTGTATTTTGGCGACGTGTCCATAGAGTATCCCAACTATCGCCCAATGCCAGCCCCACGCAACCGTGATAAGGCTAAGCGGTTAAAGAAAATAAATAAATGGATGGATGGATGGAAGGAAGGAAGCAGTAGCTCGTTCCGTAGAGACTTGGCTTGGGAACCAGAGGGTGGCTGGTTCAAGTCCAGTATGGACCATAGTATGGAAGGTGGACTGGTAGCTGGAGGGGTGCCAGTTCACCTCCTGGGCACTGCCGAGGTGCCCTTGAGCAAGGCACCAAATCCCCCTAACTGCTCTCAGGGCACCGCTCTGGGTGGCTGCCTATCACTCTACCATGTCTCTCCACATTGCGTGTCTATGAGCCCTTGAGTGTGTGTGTGGTTGTTTTTCGGGTAAAAATGCATGTAAAAAAAGACTTGAGTGACAAAAAGAATTTCCCCTTGAGGGATCAATAAAGTATCTATTCTGTTTTAGAATATTTTGGGCCTGTGTGGGGCCGCTACCAACACTATGGGCCCCAGTACTGTTCTGAAATCTAGGGCTTGTTTGGGTCCTGTTGGATGTCCACCCTGCTTAGCCCACTTGGTGGCACACAGTGGGCATATTGTGGACACACAGCATCTATGCTGGGTAATTGTGGGCCATGGAAGCATTTACAGTATGCACTCATCTACAAACACAAAAATGTACGCATAGATTTATGAGTTCTATTAACCACACTGGTGCTCTATATAAACCCAAGGATTTCCCAGTCATCAAAGTTTAAAAGGCGTTGCCTTGTGAAACTAATCACCTGTTTATCAGCCTATGAGACAAGTTAAACTAGGATGCGACTCTATACGAGCCTCTAACACTAACGCACACACACACACCATAAGACACACAGACACACACAGAAAGATGCAGTAGTGGTGCAGCAAATGTACAAATGTTCTTGCCGTGGGCTATATCAAATCATTCCAGAAAATTTGACAGCATGTCTCATAATAACAAACATAAATAGGGAAAGTAGGGGGAAAAAGCATAGAAAATACATGAATACCATATCATTCTTGCTGTATGGAAAACTTTATCTCGGTATGCAAATGTTCTCTATCTGCTGGAAGCAAGTTTTTTCCGAAGCAAGATTTACAGGAATGAAGAAAAATATTGTAATTTCATCATTTATTTTTCCATCCTGCCATGCTCAACATACAGATGAACATGTAAACCTTGGAGCTGATGTTTTTCTGCGTCAGCGGCAAAATTAAAACTTTGTCGGGGTCGTCACCGTTAACTGAAAGGTATTTTGTTGCTGATACAGCTTCAGTGAAATCAATAACCATTTAGTGAATTATGTGTTCATGCCAAATTTGATGAGTCTCTTACAGACTTAAATTAGCTACATCCACTACCGCCCACACTGAGGAACCTGTCTCCTCTGGCGAGATGCCAATTAATAATTGCTAAGTTATAATGTATATTACAGTATGCAAATATGCTTTGTGTGGAGATACTGTCATTAAATTGTATGCACTTAAATATCTGTTCAAGGCAGATATTGAGTCTGTATTTGATAGATTCATATTTTAGTCAAAGTAATTAGCAGCATCTGTAGTTGATTAGATTGACTTCCTGCATACTGAATAAAAATCATTTCCAATGTATACAAGGTTTCTCTTTTGGTTTCTTCGAAATCAGAAATACTTGTTTCTGTTCCCAAAGGTGGTCAACATGATAATAATATTATAATAAGCATAAACTGTAAAAATTTTAAAAGTTTCATCTTATGCTCACTTGGCTGCGCAGTTTCTCTTTTTTATCATAAATACTGTTTCCATTTATTATTTCCAACCTTCCAATCACCGTTTTCAATCAGCGTTAAGCAACTGTCAATCAAACTCAACATTTTCTGCAGATGTTTCACATTAAACCTCAAGGAATAGATTATGCCCTCTGAGCCACTGGAAGGCTTTTTAATTAGGAGCATCTGTGATAAATCATCCTGAATTCATAAAGACAGCAGGTAAACATGAAGGGAGGATTAATATGGGGTCCTGTGTGATGGCAACCTAATGAATTAAGACCAATATTTACTCTCCTTTTAGCTCTGGTTTTGCTTTCTGCCAACGCCTGAAAAAAAAATCTGGCTCTCTAGCTGCTGAATATGTTCATCAGCTAGTTTTTATTTTTTTTTTTTTACTTTTTTTCTGTTATGGTCAGGCTGACTCCTCTTCTACCAACCATCCTTCTGAATAAACTTCTAAGCGATTTTTCAAATTTCTAGTTTTGGTCAGAATTCTGATTTTGGGTCAAGATCTCACAAACCTTAACAGTGAGCTAAAAGATGCCAAAAATGGAACTACAGAAATGGATGATAGACAGTTTCTGACAGTAGTGACACATTTGACCCATTGTTAAAACAAAACATTGATGAATGCAGTTTTAAGTGTTACATTTTGTACTAAATATTGCAAATTACCCAAATGTTTAACTGTGTCTTGTAATGTAAAATTGTATTCAAATGAAACACTTGTATTACGTGTATTTAAAGTTTCCATTTACAGTTCTAATCTACAG
This sequence comes from Sciaenops ocellatus, assembly GCA_033000465.1. Taxonomy (NCBI): domain Eukaryota; kingdom Metazoa; phylum Chordata; class Actinopteri; family Sciaenidae; genus Sciaenops; species Sciaenops ocellatus. Next base: position 4,376,283 of record CP136872.1, on the reverse strand, counting down.
TAATATATTTGTGTTCACCTGGTTATTGCAAAGATAGTTTGCTCATCTTTTTAGCCGTATGAAAATTCAGCAACACTTTAATTCAGAGCACATTGAAATATCAATAATCAGAACCTTTGCACAGTACTTGGACTTGAGCTTGGATGTCTTTCCACCTCTGCTTATCTTCTTCTTTTTTTTATGTACTTTAGTAGCTACTCTGGTCGTGAGTCAAGTTTATGATTCAAAGAAATCCCTTCAGAACCACAAAAGCAAACAACTTTGCTGTCAAAGAAGAAAATTAACACAAAAACCAGCTGGGAATAGATATAGCCTCGACTCAATTTCTGCTCGGGATAAATGATGCGAGATAACTCACTGCTCTTCCATTACTCATGACACAGGACTGTCTCCTTTCACTTTGCAGTGGACATGTGATTTCAGTTTGAAATACAGCCATTTAACGACCACTTCCAACCTCTACCTGTGACCCAGGCTACAGTATTGGCCCAGTGGGACCGGCGCTCGCCTACTTTATTGCTCGGTTCTTCATTTTCTAAAGCTTTTGGCCGGCATTACTGTGGAAGCTCCCCAAAATACACATGCAGTCTTGATTGTGTGGGCGCCACCTCGGTGATTGCCTATTTAGTGAGTAATTATCCCTGTCTTTCTCACTCTCAGCCAACACAAGCACTGATTGAGTTCCTCTCATTGTGGGTAATGTCTTATTTATCATAAGAGCCCAGTGTGAGTTTTGCAGAAAAAAAAAAAAAAGATAGAAGCGTAGTCATCTCCAGCAAGGGAAGATAAGAGCCACAAAAAAAAAACAAAAAAACAGCAGGTCAATCTGAGCTTAGGATGGCTTGGCATCAGGGAGCGGAACTTACAACTCTGTCGTTAGTTCCAAAAAGTACTTTGATTTAATTACGATATAATTATAATTCACAGTGTCAAGAAAGCTTGGATACAAACAGTAAAACACTAAAAAACAAAATCAAATGAGTCTCAAGTAGATGTGAAGACCAGTTTATATCCCCGGCACCTTTGTCCTCAGTATTTTTAGTGTTAAATCACCTTTAAATTAAAACTAGAATACCATCAACTCATTTCACAGAGTTTTCAGTGAGTGTTGAGGCCTAAACTGGATTTTTTCTACTCCAGACACAGTTAAGCATGCCTGATGCCTCCTCAGCCCCACCGCTAATCTGTTTCTTTGTTTTTATTAGTAAATCAAAGGTCTAATCAGCTCTGAAGCCGCAGAGGAGAGGAGGAGAAAAAGGAGAGGAGGAGGAGGAGAAAAGGAGGTATAGGCTATTTTTCAATCTAATGGCCAATTAAGATCAGGCTAAGCGAAGAGGCAGGAGAGCATTGTCTAGTGCAGACCTCATTGAGGCTCTAATAAAATGTCAAAATACCACCTCTCCCTCTCTCTCTCAGGCGCACACACACTTTCACTCTCAATCCGCTCACTTTCTCCATCTCTTTGATTCATTTTGTTTTTCAGCCGTCTAATTTCTTGCCTCCTTTTTTTTTCTTTGTCATTATCGACGAAATACACAAACATTCACAGTCATGCATGGAAAAGAAAAAAAAAATCCACAGTTTTTATTCTTTTTTTTTTGCTACTCCTTCACTTGCAGCCGTTCTTGCACGCCCACACACACACTGGCTTCCCTCTCATCTCTTTTTTATTTAGAAGGGCAAAGACACAGAGAGAGAGAGTGAGAGAGAAGAGAAGGAAAAATGGTGCTATAGATTTGAGCTGCATACTGTATCAATTTTGCCCAGTCTAAATGACCTAAATAAGGAATTCAATACTGCGGGGTCTGAATAGGAGAGCTTAGTCCACATATTTATTGAATCCAGCCTCTTTGTCCAGTGCCAGCGCACTCTGTGGTTTTAGACTCCACTCCAGTGATCCAACGTGGAATGGAAATACGATCTCTCTCTCTCTCTGTCTCTTTTTCTCACTCTTTCTTTTTTCTGTTTTTCTTTCACCAAGCTCAGGCCTGGCACGGGATAGATGGAGGGAGGATGGTGAGAGGGAGATAAATAAGGAGAAAGAAACAGAAGCAAGAAGAAGAGACAGAGAGAAGAATGCAGTATCAGTGGGGCTTACGAGGTTATGTGAATTCGGGTGATGCCACAAGTGCAAGTGAATATAGGGCCTCTGTACTGTTCTCCTCTGTTATATGACATAATTTGACATTGGGTCGTATTGATTTTTATGAAACGTTCTCACTTACTTATCTGTGTTGGCTCCGGCTGCAGAATGAATTTTTATTCTCCTCACCGCTGAGTGCTGGGACACTGATGCAGAAAAAGTCGCAAGGCTGGAAAAGATGTGAACACACATATTAATAATGCATCTGATGATCATCTGCAGCCACAGCCACATGTTTAAGCACTAATCTGTGACATTTTGTGCACAGAAAGTCGAGTTTTCTCACAATCATGGGGAGTTGCTTCTTTTTGTTCTGAGAATATAACATGCCACCCTTATATGTTTCAGGAACCCAGACCAACCAGCATAGGAATCACTGGATTTAACACAGGCAGGAATGAACCTGGGCAGATTGTGAGAAGCAAGCATTTTTACTTCAGTTTAATCTGCAATAACTGTTTTTTTGAGCCACTTGGGGGCAGCAGAAACGAGCTGTCAACACACCGTTGTCAGCCAACAGTTGCTTATTTACACTTCCACCAGTTACAGAGCAACGGTATCATTCATTTGAAGTGATAGCTCTAGCCACCGGGCAAATAATAGTCAAACATTTGTAGTTTTTTAACTCTGTTTTTGGTCTCCACCACCTCCTGAGTCAAACTATTTTAGATGTTTAGTTGGGTGAAAGCTTTGACCAGATCTTGCCACAAGATGAATATTTGGCGGGACTGAATTCAAGTATTCATTCTCTGGAAGCCTTGGGTACCAAATTTCATGGCAATCCAATAGTTGTGGAGATGTTTCAATCTGGACCAAAGTGGTAGACAAACAAACCGACCGACTAACATTGCCATCTGTAGAGGCTCACCACTAGCATTGCTAAAAGGCAACACTTAATGATAGGGTACTGCGATTCGACACAAAATCTCATTCCCCAAAAATATAAAAATCACAGCCTAGACATACTGACTGACAGCTGTGCAAAACCACTACTTGCACTGTTTGTACCAAAAAAAAACAAAAAAAAACTGACCAAATAAATATGTAATATCTTGGTACCCCTGCTCAGAAAAAGAGAGAGGTCTATAGGAAAACAGGTTTTATGTTTCTAATTTTTGCTTGAGCAAGAATACATTTTTGAATTCATGCCATCGGTTTTGTAATGCTTTCATAAATGCCAGGGGTCAAAGATTTTGCAACCATCAAATCCTTCAATTGTACTCAAATCACTGAAATTTGAGGTACAACGTTTTCCCATGACAGCAGCAATTTTGACAGTTACAGTAGAAATGCAGGAAAGTATTTGTCTGTGCTGTTAAGAAGGGATATTACTGGGGCACTCACGTTAGAAGTAACACTTGCAAAACACTCAAAAAACTACCTGGATATATGTAGTAAGCTCTAGATGGAGGTGACAAAGGAGGTCATCCTTTTATGTCCCTTTCTTTACATGTGTTTGTATGTGTGTGTGCATGTGTGTGTGTGTGTGTGGGTGTGACCTTTTTAAGATCCAGCCAAACTGCTAAACACACTCCCTCTGTGCCTGTCATTTACAGGTTTGCTATCGACATCTTACAGTCTGAGCTCAGGGGATCGGCACGCGCACGCCAGCGTCATACACACATGCAGTCTGCATCGAGACACACACCACTCTCACACACACACACACACACACACACACACACACACACTCCCATTTACACTCCCATTTACGTGCTCATGTAGAAGCCAGCTGCTGAGGTCCTATACAGAAAGTAGAAAGCCATCAGAATCAGTGGATGTAAACACTGCATTATACAGTAATGCACATGTGGAACTGATTTTTGCGTCAAAGATTAGGATGCTAGAATATCGTCCTATTGTGTCTGATGGACCCGGAATCAGGAGAAAAGCTCTCCTCTGCATCAACACATCTGCTTTTGGTAATTTTTTTGGTTTGGAAAGGCATGCACCCAATTCAATTCAATAACCGTGTTCACCTCATCAAAGCCTGTTCAATATTATCTACTGGCAAGCTCATGCAATCAAAAAATATGAAGACAGCTGATCCTCGCTGTGGCTACAGGCTACTACATGTCACCGTGTGTCAGAAAAACAATGGAAATCTTTGCTGTCATGTCCTCAGGCTTTGGCCTCTCTTTGGCTTTGTCTTTAGCCCAGGCTAACACGTAAACATTGTTCCCCTTGTGGTCAAAGTCTCTGCTTGCCAGCATCACCTTTGGCATGGAAGTGATCTTCAAATGTACGCCCACATACGGCAGACTGTTGCAATAGCTCGAGGGGGCAATTTCGCTGGGGAAACCTCACATAAGCTCCTTATCACAACACATTAGGAGGAGAAGGGGAGGGGAGCGCTAGTGTCAGCTGTCCGGCCCTGTTGGAGAAGGCGAGCCAGGCTGAATGTGACAGGTCAGTGAACAACACTAGCCAAAGGCTTGGGAAGGCAAATGGAGACATTCAATGCTTTCATTTGCTCATAGAACCTCTAGCTTCCAAGTTTGTGAGTTGTAACTCTTTTTTCCCCGTTAGAGGGTTTTTGGTTGGGACTATTTCCTCATCTAAATCGAGGATGTAAGAATAGAGGGTCTCATATGCTGTACAGATTGTAAAGCCCCTTGAGGTAATGTGATTTTTAATTTTTCGGCTATATAAATAATATTTATTTGACTTGACTAAGACTGTCTTGTCAGCTGATGTGCTCCTTTTTCCCAAAGAATATCAAAGTGGCCCTGTTACATAAAATTGTGCAAAGGACAGTCATAAAGCTTTCTTTCAAAGACAACACATATGGGTAGGAAGTCGCGCATATCAAAACACCAGTGGTTATGAAGCACATTGACGCGTTAACATGCACCAGTCCTATTTTCTAACACAATGTCTGTCAGTGCTCCAGAAGAACAATATTTTCACTACATTTGGATCCCAGATCAAAGCTAAAGAACCTTCACTGCTTCCACTGTCCATGTGGCTCGCCTGGTGTTAGCCACTGTTTGCGCCCCTGCCTCCCATGCAACAGTTGAGATATTTCACTAAAAACCCAAAATGTCAACCTCCTTTTGGTGCTACAAAGACATCATCTTGGCAGGATGAATATCTGAGCCAAAGTTTGTGACAATCCATCCAATAGTCGTTGAGGATAATTCACAGGATAAGTGAAAACTTTAAACCTGCTGGTGGCACCAGAGGTCACCAAAGTGCTTTACAGTGAGATTCCTCGATCACCATGAATTGTCACACGATTCATGATGATCCAATTGGTTGAGATATTTCAGTCTGGAACAAGGCAGTGGACTGTCTAAATAAAGTGTTACCCTTTTTAAATCTAGATGTAAATTTAAATCTAAATCTCGAGAAATTAGTCTTTGAGAAACTTATAAATACCTATAAAAGAGCAGAAACTGCTCAAGGATCGTGGATTTTCAAAGATTCAGGCATTTATCTTCCAGAAAAACAGCAAATCACTTGTGATGATGTTTACCTCTGACTCCAATATAATGATAATACATTAGAGGCACAAATAAGGGGGCTTGTCAGGTATTCACCACGGGCTACAAGTGATGCAACACTCTGTGATGTGGCCAGAGTACTGGCCTTCAGGGGAGCATTATATCAAAAAATTCAGTAATATATGGATTGTTTTTTACACACCCCAGAGAAGACTGATGATGAGTGTCATTGCGCGTGTTGTAATTAATAAATCAGGTTTGCAGCACTTGTCTCATCAACAACAACTTTTGCATAATACACATCACAACTCCTGCAGAGTTTTGAGGAGTAAAAAACAAGAATTTAATATGCAGCTCACAGTTTGGATATTTTTTTCATGAAACTGGATGTACGAACCTGAATGAACTTCGTGCACATGAATGCGGGAGGTTACCAACAGACTTTTACTGACAGAAAACAGACAAGAAGATTAAGTTTCCACTATGTTCCTTTGTGCTTGTGCATCCACTGGCCTGGTGAAAACACAAGAAAGCCTCTCTCTTTTTTCTGTCGGCACATCTGCTTTTGGTAGATCTTGGTCGGACCGGCGTGCAGGCAATGCAAATCAATAACTGATCTCTCATTCTACCAAGGATAGCCAGTCTCCCAGTCTAAGAAGTAAATCCATCTAAACCCTGAAAAAAATCACTGTTATATTCATAGATTATTCCAAGGTATGCATTTGTGGACCTCGGTAATGAGTATACAGTATAATAACCTTATTTTCATGATGGGATTTCTACTATGGCTCTACATCTCTTTAATATTTCTTTAGTAATCTGGATTGCATCAGTGTTAGCAATCTTTTTTATTCGGTCATTACTTCAATGTTCTATAGTAACAATGCAATACCACTACGAAAGGCTCATTAAATATAATTTAAGTAGATTTTCTTCTCAAATTTGCTGCAGGATTACCAGACTTCTTAAAAGGGACCAGGCATTGTGAAGCTCCCACTCTGTCAATACTAAATGAAGCTAATTACCTGGAGTTGAATGGTTAGAATTATAATAAGGAAGCAGGTCTTTCCAGGTGTTGGGTTAAACAAGAGGACTGAACAATCCAAATTAGGACCTTTATACTGGACTTGAAACAATGCATAGACTAAATATGGGACCTAAATGAACTCCCACTGGACTCATTTTATTGGACTTTTTTCTTTAGTAAAACCATTGAATGTCTTGTCCTGGATTGAAATACACATTAGTTTAGGAGTTAGAATCATATTCTTGGATTCTAAATGAAGTCTGACTTTCTATGAACTGTTTTCCTGGATAAAGAAAGTCGATCTTCATGTATGAAACAAAGGTTTAGGTTTAGTAGTGATGATACATTGAGGTAAGGTAGAGAATGCAAACAGCAGTGCTTAACGTCAAATACATGGCAACCTCGGCCAAGAGAGTTTGGCAGCGGTACAACAATGTCATGCTACTTTAACCTTTCCTTACTGATATAAGACAGTCATATGTGAGTGAGACATAAGGTCATTTTTAGTGTTTGAACAAATGAACAATGCTATAATTTTTGTAGTCGGGACAGTCTGTTTTGTCTTCAAGTACTACTTTTTTTGTTTGTTTTTTACCATAATTTTGGTGCCCAGATTGGCTCTATTTTAGCACCAGTGATTGCATGTTAATTCAAAATAGGTGCGACTTTGAGGTGAAGAGTGAGTAAGTTGGGGCATTCCGGTAGCTCACCCGGTAGAGCGTGTCCTCCATATACTAAGTACTCAGTCTTTATCCAGTTTCCTGTCTATCTTCAGCTGTCACTGACTTTATGATTCACTTCATAAACATACAGAGACAAGAGGAAAAGGGGGGGAACTGGAGGGAAAAAACAGAAAGAATCTGGATTTCTGGTGAGTTCTGAGATCAGTCAAGACACTGGGCTGTCAGACATACCTTATGGTCGGGACTTACATACCATTGTTAATGTCTGCACAGCAGTTTGTGGCACTGCAGAAACAGCCCAGTGGTCAAATACAGCATGTGTGAAAAATTTCTGTGTTAGCTTGTGAGGGGCCTTTGAGACATTGTACATGATATTGGGGTAAAGAAATATCTCGAGCTGAATCAAAACTTTCTCTGCACCAAATGCCACTGCTCTGGAATCTCATTAAATCCTGATATAGTCAAAGGCATACGTGTAACAACGATGCGTCAGAGTTAAATCTCCCCAGCTTGTCCAGTCATGGACAACACTGTCATGTTACAAGAAGCAGTGTATATTTGTCCGTGTATGTAAATCTAGGACTCTGCTTCCATTTCACAGGCTCGTACAGCTATAGCAGATATGGTAATGTGAGATTAAGGAAAACTCTCTGGGCAATCCGAGATACATTGACATGATGCGGGCAGCATTTTAAGATGAGAGTAAAACCATTCCCTCCTTGAACAACTTCCCTCAAGGTGTTGTAAGCAGCAAAGCAAAGCATATTTCCCCTTTTCCTCCAGTGGTATCTGGTCATACAGATAGTTTCGGTTTCAGTTGTTTAGGTTCTGAGATAATCTGTCTTTGAGGTGTCTCCATTCACCAATACAATGGTTAGTTGGAGTTGGAAAAAAATGACATTTAAAACATTTAATAACAAGTAAACAAAAACTATCATTTATGGTGACTTTCTGCAGCTTGACGTTTTCTACAGATTTCCTACTTGTAAGCAATTCCTTATCAACCTTGTGTGTACGGACTGTTGTGACAAGTGAATTTCCCTGATGTGGGATCATTGAAGTCTATCTTATCTTATCTTAATTGACAAACATTGCCCATCCACTTTGACTATATTTGAATACCAATCATCACTGATGTAAACTCAAAATCTGTCTGTCAAGTGCAATAGTTTGATCCAGAATTTTGTGATGGAGCCATGTCTCTGTAAAGATGTGAGCATGATGTGTGTCTGTTTGTAACATTTCAACACCTTATTAGCTGAGATTCAACTCAACAGTCTCACGAATAAAACCACTTTCCATGATGTTACACCACTGTGGGTAAGGTTTCGTTGGTTTAGGCATAAAAAGCACCTTGGTTATGTTCATAGGATATGTTCATGAATTGTCATGACAAATCATGGACTATCCAAATAAAGTGTTACCAAATGTTAAATTAAGTTCTTATTTACACAGGGTGGTTCAATGAGACAGCAGTGCACTGTGTGCCGTATGCACACAGGACAATGAAGCAAAAGTGTTACAAAAAGCACAAAGACAACCATTAAAACCTGCAAAACTGCAGATAAATTATACATATTTATACAAAAATAGTAAAGGATAAAGAAGGGTATTAAACTAGCAATAAATAAACATATTGCCATAGTTGCATATATTTCCTAAACACAACATAACTTATCATTTACCCTGATTTATTTAGAATAATCCACATGAAAAATGTGTCATACACTTCTGCATTGTTGCTGCATGTGTGTGCACTTGAGTGGAGGATGTGTCTCCTTGTGTGCATTTCAGTTGCAAGTTTGAGTTGCTTTGCTCTTCCCATTTCTTGCCACAAATAATGCATTTTATGTCCAGAACAGAGAGGCTAATTGAGATGTAAGATTCACACCACAGAGCAGTAGACGGGAATGCATAATGAAACACGGAGCTGGATTGTATGCTAAATATAATGACAGAGGTGAGGCTGCAGATCACATCGAATATGAGGCAAGCACCGTCTTCATCTGCTTGCCTCCCACACACATACCCATGCGCGCGCGCGCACACACACACACACACACACACACACACACACACACACACACACACACACACACACACACACACAATACGCAGGTGCGCATGTACACTTAAACACACGCTGAATTCAGGGCAGAAGCGCATGCATGCTGTTTCACACACACATTAGAGGAGCAGTGTGAACACACACACAGGACCAGGCGGAGGTTTTCTGTTGTTGAGTTCAGTTGCACGCACACACGCACACACACACACACAATCAAAACCACGCACACAGACACAAGCGCAGGTCAGAGAGTCCCGATGGCGTAGAAACTGGCAGGCATCCTTCCACTGTGCTCCAACAATCCAGCAGGCTTTTCTTTACCACACTGCCAACATGCTTTCCCCCCTTCACACACAAACACAGCCCATTGCTTTTCCTTTCTCTTCTCCAATCATCCATTATTCTAAGCCCTCACAGGCATTGCAGACAATGAGAAGTTGAATGGGAGAAAGTGAAGCTAATTTGTGGACATGTGCTTTGTTATTGTTTCAATAAAAATTCCCTATGAACATGACAATTACATAAGTACAACAAAGAGGCTTTTGGCGAAGCCTCAATCATGTCTACCATACAGACGTCCCTTCAGATATTCTGTAATGGATCATTAGCGAGAATATCTGCAAATAAATCACAAACTTGTTTTTGATTCTTTTTGATCTCTGGATGAAGAGGAAGAACAATCATCTTTGATAGAAACTTCAAACTAAGTTGGTAGATGTAGAGGCTTATATTGGGAGTAGAAAAGCATCTTTATATGTTTGCTAGTTTAGTGAACGGGAGACTTTCAGTTAAAATCAGGCATACATTTGACAAATCTATATAGTTATGTTGATTGAGTGATGAACCCAAAGAGAATTACTATTAATCTGCTCTGTTCCTCATGAGCTCTGCATAGCGCTTTAGCTTCTTTTAGCTCGTTGTTTTGGTTTTACAGAAGCTGTTTTGAGCTAACTGTATGCTAACTGCTTAGCGCCCAACAGCAGACGGACAAAATTAGAAACTATAACAGAGTGTTTTGCTCAGGAGTTGGAGACCAAAACAGATAAAATGGCGGTGACAAAAGGACATCCATTTGTTAGATAACCAGAAGTACAGTGTTGTTGTTGAACTGACAGATGATGACCAAAACTAGAAAAATAGATTGGATAAACTGAAATAATCTTCCATTATCCTTCAAACATCATTATACTGCAAGTTACAAACAGAAGGCAAGACAAAAGTACAGAAGAACAGTGCAATAAAAAATTTAAAGTCATTCTTTCTTTCCAATTTGACCCAAATTTATTCAGATTGGGTCACTTTTAGCCTTCTTCACCCTCCCTATCTCCCTCCACACACACGCGCATACACACACTGACAGCATTCTGGGCCGGGCAGCTCCTGGCTTCCACTTCAGGGTTTTGGCTGTATCCCTTGCACTGTGACACACACGCACACACACACACACACACCCTCTCCTCTCCCATGCTCTAAGATCCTGTTCATCAGCCTTTATTGTCCCAATCAAAGCCTTGTCTCCCTGACCGCCTTTAATATTCAGCACTGCAAGATGGTACATGAGCCGTTTGTCTCAGTCTACATAACTCGCTAAAGGAGGACGTGTGTGTGTGTAGTTGTGCGTGGGTGTGTATGGGCACGCATGCTTCCACACAAAGTGGAGCTGGATAGCTGCGAGTTGCCCCTGACACCAAACTTAATTCTCCGAAGCGAGGTTGGGGATAAATATTTCAAGGTCATTCTGTTTGCTCTCTGTTGTCTTGTTCCGGGAGCGCTGACTATAATAGGAATATATGCATGCCTAACTAGGGGCTTTAGAACAGAATTACACCGCCTGCTGCTCACTCTCTGCCTATAGGCACAGGCCAAAAGATGAAAGATGACTGACAAACAGGCTGCAGTGGACAGTTAGAACCATGTGTCTCTATCTGTAGAGTCTCAGGGAACACTAAACAGTGCTGCTACTTTTATTCTGTAGCAGCACTAATACTGCTAAAACAAAGGCTTTGTTGTGATGAAGACTATTTGATTTCCAGCAGTAAATTAAGGACTGCAATCTAAACTAAAAATCTAAACTAAAAATCTAAACTAACATCTAACCATCAGCCACATCCTGGTCCATGGTGGGTACTTGACGGAGCACAGCAGTACCTGCAAGTTACGAAATCAATGATATGTTGATGGGCCATGAATAAAATAACAGGTGAAATGAATAAAAAGCTAAAAGAAGAAATAAAAAAGTAGTCTTTTTCATCATTACCAGCATAAATTTCATCAATCCCAAAGGCCTCAGTATGCTTAAAAGGGAAGTGCTTGTAGGATCATCTAACAGGGTGTGAAATCTCCCATTTGGAGGGAACAGTTTCTAATTTTTTAACTGACAATCTTACAAACACGTCCACTTTGCATCGACTGACCAGGTGTCTAAAGGAAGTAGCGGAAGTAAAGAAAGGTGTAAATGTCGCCCTCACCTAACATACCTTTTAAGGAGAGACTATCTAAAGTTTAGAGCCATTATCCCCATCAGACGAATCAGACTACAAAGACGAGGAAAGACACGGAATTCTTGGAGTGTGATCAGGGAAGTCGTGGGATGAGACAGCAGTCTTTGTGTCCAGGTAGAAAGATCAACATGATCGAACAGCGACTCATGAAACCTAGATTGTCTGAGGTATGCTTAGCCTTACAGCCTCAGCAGATCAGATCAGTCGATAATTACACCCATGTTTTAAAACACGTCCAGTATTTCTTATGCTATAATCTGGCATGGAAACTCCGGATAGGATCTATCGGGACTTAAAAGTTAGTTTGTTGAACTGATCGACGAAAGTCTCAAACAGATTCTCAAATATCTCTAGTGACTGAAATTCCAGCACAGCAGGAACCTCCTTCTGCACAAGCTTTGTGCTATATCGAACATGCGTTCAGCCTGGTTCAGACTAACATGGCCGTTGGTTGAGCTCAAAGAAATAAAGCTCTTCAGACTGAGCGTACAGCCTCTGCACTTGATTATGAATTGTGCTGTGGGTGTTTATGGTCAGGTATACTTGTATGTAACAAGTCACACTCTGAGCTGTGTGGGTGCCAGACATGTACCAGTTTGTAAAACTGGACTGCATCTAATTGTATTGTGTTTTTAGAAAATATCTGTTTGTATTTCTCGATTTCTGTTTTTATTTTAGACATTTCCACCTTGATTGAATCCTTGTAAAAGCAGGGGGAGCAGCATTTTCAAGACCATAAAAGCACTCTGCCGGGTTAAAACGCAGCTGGTGACTCATTCTGAAATTGCGTATGAATAAACACAGTCTGCGACTTCAACAACAGCCAGGCCCATCTGCAGCAGCGATTACAACTCTCCAACCCTCCACCCTGTCTTCTCCCTTAAACAAAACTATTTCATCAATACACTTTGTGGAAATGTTTCACATTTCCTTTGGAGGTTAGAGGAAGGCAAAAGGGGGCAAGAACGCTAACGAAGCGTGGTCAAAGTGCGAGCGGGTAGAGACTTATCATCTTGGCGGGAGATGTAAAGTAATGAAGTTGACACCAGTGTCCACCCCATTAGGCTGGGCCTGCATGGACCATTACAGGCAGGGCGAGAGGACAGCCCAGAGCCAGAGGACCCCATGGAAAACACACACACACACACACACACACACACATAAAGACGGAGGTTTACACACATGGAAGGAATGGAAATGTACAGTATGTCAACACTTGGCATTCTTTCCTAAGGGGTTTATCTATACTTACACACAAACTTAGTACTGTGTGTGTGTGTGTGTGTGTGTGTGTGTGTGTGTATTCCCCTCTGAAAAGGAAACAGAGATAGTTACACAGTACATCCCTGCATATTCTTTCTCATAATATGTGCGCGCATTTATAATCCTTGAGTGTGGCCTGTATCTGTGCATATGTACAGCTTTCCTGAGTGACTGCGGTGTGTGTGTGTGTGTGTGTGTGTGTGTGCGTGTTGGAATGATTCGGTGGCAGCCTCCGTTCTCCCGCTCAGCCTGTCAGGGAAATATAATTTGCGCCTTCAGTGCTTTTCACCTGGCTCATATGTAGCATGCAAATTTATTTCTCTAATAATCCGAGTGCTCGACGGCCCTCCTCCAGGATTAATGACAGCATTCCCGGGGCCTCGCCTCCACCCCGGACCGCCGGAATATTATCGCCATGCACCCTCCCTCCTCACACACACACACACACACCCTGACATGGAAAAATTGTGTTAGTTCTACACAGAAAAACGCCGGGGTATTTGTCCTGCTAGACAATATAATGGGCTGGTGCATCATCAGATTGCAATGTCATTTCAAAAAACCTTGAATACAAATAATGGGGAAGAAGGGGGGGTGGGGGTGGAGAGGGGGGCCGTGCGGAGGATAGATGGTGCGTTTTCTAATCCAGTGGGCTAGTTATCCTTCATTTCAGGTAGAGTGGTGTCGCGGTGACACGCACACACACACACACACACATGCACAGAAGAAAAACACACCGCTCCGTTATTCAAATGAAGTGTGCCGCATTGTGCAGAGCTTGCTGCTTTCGGGACACATCCCTTTTCTTCCCCTCTTCCACCGTTAATTAATCTTAGAGATCTTTTTTAGCATCCCTGGCTCTCTCTCAACCCTCCCCAGCCCCAGCTCTTTGGCTTTTTCTAAGCAAACAGTATGAAATATGGATACGGGAGAAGTATTAATTATAACCCCATGTGTGGGTGGTGTAGATCTGTGTGCGTGTGTTAGGAAGAGGGAGAAAGAGAGAGGCAAGAGAGAGGAGGAAACAATGTGCCAGCGCCACCACCCACCGCCTGGATCTGTCACAAGAGACCGGGGAAGAGAAAGAGGAAAGAAACAGAGAGAGGAGGGAGAGATGTTACCGAGGCAGTGTGAGAGAGGAAGGCGAAGAGGAGAGTGTGTGTCCTTCTATTAGTGTGTTTAAGTGCCACCCCAGACTGTGTAGCCCTTCACCTGCGAACAGAGAGCGCCTCCATCACAGGTGAGGCCATACAAAGCCTCGGTCGAGCCTGTCAGCCGCTGCCATCCAGCACAAAGCGGGTTAACTTCAGCAGTGGCTCTGCACCCTGACAGGCCGCGACTGCTGGTCACTTATCTTTTTAATTAGCTTTTCACTCCTCCTCAGCCTCCCTGCACTCGCCTTCTCTCTCTCTCTGACTTCCCTCTTTCTCCCCCTGTCACTAATTCTGGGCGGATTTCCATGAAAAAATTTTTTTGCTTATGCACACTCATCTTCTTCCCAGTGTAATGAGACTACGCCATCATGAGCCAGGGTAACAATAAAAATAAGTGTGGAATGTGTTCCAGTTATTAAACATTTCGTAATCTACTCAGGTTAAGAGCATCCTGAAGATAATCCTTCAATAAATAAATAAACGATGAAACTTTTCAGGGATTTTAGAAATTCTTGCACAGTGACAAACAGTATGTTTAACATTGTGGTTAGGGCAGATAAAATATAGCTAACATAGTTTGGTGCAACTGAAATACTGAGTTTAGGGTGGGTTGTTATTAAAATATATAAAAATATTAAAATAATATTGGATGTCCAATCAGTGTTGACAATAAATGTAGTCAGTTAAAGCAATAAATTCCACAGTGTGTCCTATACTGACTTATACAGTGCCTACATGTACCAGGATGCATTGCACGTGAGCTTCCGATGCCCACCAAACACGCTAAGTTAGCTGCTGGGTGCTAATCAAAGTTGCACAGTGTTGCCAAGCAAATACATTCCAGCAGTTCACCCGTTTCTTTTTCACACAAAGGTTTATCGTTACCTTCAGGCTCCAAGCTCAAACAGCCCGAAGTTCTTCTGTAGTTCTTCCTTGACAACAACAACTGTAAGTTGAGTGTCAAATGACCACACTCGTGTCAGAGGAACAGATTTTGCATTTGTCCGTCAACATAGCGTGCATTGGGTAATTTATTGCTTCATTTCACTACATTTACCATCAACACTTGATTGGACATCCACATAAAACATGGCAAATTTTACCTTTACCTGTAGGTTTGTGACAGCACAAGAATTCCACTCTCCTGCATTAAAACATCCACCATCCCCACCTCCACATCTTTACTTTACGCCTCACCAGACATAAGGAACACTACTTCCTGCGTTGGCACTGGATGTAAAATCGTGAGGCGCAGGATCGTGATTCCCGGGGCTGCATTTGTGTGTGCTTCTTCACATAGGAGCTGCTATTGTAACTGACAGGGTCCACCTTTCCTGCGTGGGACATTCACATTTTGTTTGTTGACTTTATTTAGTCATTCAGTTATCCTGTCAGTGTATAGTGTAAAGTGTAAAGTGCTGTTAGATGAGAAGAAATCAAGTGTGATGAGATGGAACAGGCACAAACGAAGGCTTGTGTGAGTTTTAATTGGTTGGACTTTTGAGTTGCACCCACTAGTGCAGCATGAGGTAATCACCAAAGATGCTCTGTTTTCCATGAGGCAACTTAAAGTTCAAGTGCCCATTTCATGGGCTCTTTAAAGACGTACAACAGTGACTGGCTGGTTCCTATTTTTTTTATTTATTTTTTTTATTGAAAGGCCAATAGCGGCTCAGTACATGAGTAAATCATTATATCATTGAGTGCTTCGAGCTGTTAAGTCTCCCTGCGTCTCTGTTTTCTCTTTATTTTGGATCACTTTAATTTGAAGACTCATTCTCAGTCTTTAAAGTCCATTGCACATAAAAACAATCTACCAAACACATCGTGGTAACAAATCAAATGTATTTTATTTTTTCAAATACTCAACTGTGACATTAAAATTACGATTCCTTTTTTTTTTTTTAAATATTGGTTTTCAGTCCATGTAGGAGGAATTTTATAAACTCTGGAAGTACATTTTCACATTTGTGCCCTGTACATTCACAATGCCATGTATATGTGCTGGCCTTTACGCTTCTTTTATATTGCAGAATTGATCGAAAGTACTCTCATTGTACGCTGCCCTCTTTGTATTCACTATGTGGAAGGCCTTGTGTCTCTGTGTGTGTGTGTGTGTGCGTGTGTGCGTCTTTGCTCACACATATATGCACATGCTGAAGGGGGAGACACCAAAGTTAAGACTGCATAACCAAAACAATGAGCTGAAAGATGCTAAAAAAGAGCACAGCGCACTGAGCGTCTGCTGATTCTTACACAGTCACTGAAGCCATTGTTAATATCCAACTTTTCAGCCTAGTTTAGTCCATGCGTACAGGGTACAGATACATTTTAGAGGTTCTGTCCAGCACATGGGGAACGCCTCGGTGAATTGTTGTTTGTCAGACGATTGTATTTAGTTTTGCTATCCACTCATTTGGTACAGTTTCTAAAATTTTGTGCCAGCAAAGATAAAATCTTGATTGGTTCAACCCAGTTCAGTCCAGTTTTTTTTACAACCTAGTTTTAATAGTTTTGCCTGTAAATCACCAAAACAATGCATACTGAGTACACGATGAGTACTTTTTGGTTCCATCTGCAAGGGGTTCTGTCCAGCATTATGGAATGTCTTGGTCTGAATCTGTGCCAGCAAAGATAAAAACACTAGATCAATCGAGTTCAATTCAGTTTTTTATAGTTTTAATATCTTTACATCTTTTTTTACCCGTGAGCCACTAAAACAGTGCTCAGTGGATACTGATGCTTGGTTCCATTTCCAAAAGGTTCTGCCCAGCACACACATGGAATGCCTTGTGAATTGTTGTTTAGCAGACAGTTGAATCTGGTGTTGCTATTTACTGGTTTTGGTACATATTTCTTAGAATTTGCTCCAGCAAAGATGAAATCTATTTTAAAAAATGTTTCAGCTCTCTACCCTCTAACCTACTTTCTACCTCAGCAATTAAACTCCCACCCTGTGTTTACCTGGCTGCAGCAGTCAGGAAAATAAAAGGTTATGGGTCATCATGGACATCTCTAATGTGCATTTATTATGTGTTTATTAGGTTGGAAAGTTTAGATGGAAGTGTTTGGAATTCCTCGCGGATCAGCAAAGGTTAACAGAAACCAGACCATCCCACGGTCATCAGCATTCCCGGGAAGAGGGCAAGTCACCAGTGACCAATTAGATAAGAGATTCCAGGGGTGGTGAATAAAAAAGAGGCCGATTGGCTGGCGAGACCCCCGTGTGGCCGGGGGTTTTGTTGATGCGAGGAACCTGCGCGAGGACACAGCGACGGCATTAAGAGGAAGGCGTGTCATGATGCTGGACCTCCTGAAGCACACAAACGCACAGCGTCAGGGACTAATAACCCACTGAAGACCCAATTCTGAGGTCACTGTATGATGTCCTGCAGCAAATTGTTGAAAAATTACACTTCAGCCAGAACAGAAAACATTATTACTCCACTGTTCAGACAGTGAGAAATGGTCAAATCAAGTTTTTAAATGATGCTGTACAATAAAATCCAGTTTCTGTGGGTTATTTTTTTTTTCCAAGTCTTACTCATTCTCATGTGCATGTGGTAAAAAAACACTCGAGTGCCAGAAACACACTGAAGCATAAGCTACAATCATCATTGATTTCACCTATTAAATCCACTTCAGTCACATAATGATTAAATGTGGTTTAAATATTTTATGCCCAGTGAATTTTAGCTCCATTTGGTTTTGTACATTATTGTTCCTCCACCTCATCAAAGCACTTTGATATCTGCTTATAAAAAGCCATGATGTCACCTGTCAGTGTCCATCTAAGCCACCAATGAAGACGTGACAGCCTTTAGGGGACCAGAATACTATTAACGCAGCGTTTCATCCCAAATGGGCTTTTATTAAAATGAACGCCTAATTAAATTCCAAGATGAGGGGGCAGCGAACAATGCCAGACAGTGGCTACTTTGATTTTTTTCCCCCCTTGTTTTAAAGTAATTATGCGGGGCCTGACATGAGTGAGCACACTGCCGGAGACCCCTCTAATGAGTTAAGCAAGAAAAATCGCCACAGTCGCCTTCCCTGGCAGCAGCTAATTGCCTGGCCACATCGGGCCACCGCTAACACTGTCATTTAAAATGTGCTTTTCTTCTATTTCTGCTGTTTTTTTTTATTTAATTTGGTTAATTGACATGTCTGTAAAGGTAGACTGTAAATGGCAACAAAGTTAGTGCACTGTACTCGCCGGATGCCAGATCATGCTCCTGTTTCGGGAAAGCGGCGAGAGGTGCAGGTGAAGGTCGACAAACTTTTACTTTAAAAGCATGAACTTGGCTCTCGAGAGGTTTTAACACGCGGTATTATGCTAATGACCTTGTTTAAAGGTATAAAAGCAGCTGCTTACGGCATAAGAGCCATCACGAGAGGCCAGGAAAAGTGTCTCCTAATGCATCCTCAGTGAGCCGCTGAATACATGAATGAATCCATGGATGTAACCCTAAAAAAAGAAGTGTCTGCAAAGAAAGAGACCGGAGAACTATCACGCGTGTTCTGTAATCTTCAGTGTAACATAGACCAACATAAATGACGTGTATTCCAAGAAAAAGAAGGGAAACAAAAAGTGAATTGTAGTAATGCAAAAACACCAGTTATGACTCAGTTATGACATTTTAGTTTGCCTCCGGGCAGCAATGTCCAAATCTATATTAATCAGACAGAAAAAAAAAAAAAAAACTATTATAATCACACCAAAAATGTCACAGCAACCCTGTCATTCATGCCATCTCTCACACATGCATGCACACACACACAAAGGTGTATGACTTTGCCATTGCATCTACAAATGCATCTACATCTACAATGCCACCGCTAACATTTCCAAATGTTTCTGGACCTACAAACGAGGGAATCAGTAAGACGGCACATAATTATTCATATGTTTCACTTAACCTTTAACATTCACTCCTGTACAGTTCCCCTAGCCAGCGTCTGCATATTGGTACCAGATTATTACGAGAATAGCTAGGCATTTGTCCTTGTTTACGTGCCCTGTTGAAGCATCCTTGGCCGTGCTTGCCTACACTCCAGATGAATAGCATTCCCTGGCCCCTGGAGGCTCCCAACTTCTCCTGAGACCTTTAAGTGTTTGTTGACAGACTAACAGACTTTGGCTTGTTTAGCTTTCTCCACTCTCTAAAAAATCCAAAAGGTCACAATTCCTCCACCAGCCCGTACCCCCCTCGAAAAACGAAGAAGCAGAAGAAGAAGAAGAAGAAGAAGAAGAAAAAAAAAAAAACGAGACCTCAGGAAAATCCCCTTACGAGCGGACCTCGAGAGCTCTCAAGGAAACAAATAGAATCCCTGCTGCCACGGTTACCAAGTTTACCAACATGTCGCTATGGCTACAAATTACAAAATAGCTAAAAATGCGCCCCCCTCAGCTGGAGAGGCAAACAAAGAGGAAGAGGAATTGAACTTGGTATCCTTTGCTGAGTACATTACCCAGCACTGGTTTAAAGAAACATTTCACATTTCATTTCTTTGGCTAAAAAAAAAAATGAAGCGCCTAAAGACTGAGATAACATGGTCCATATGGCATATTTGGGAGGTCACTGTCAGTATCGCAACATGGGGTAAGGCACTATAATGGAATTATCCTGCTTAACATGCATAATTCCCCTCGTTACAGCAAACGAGCGGTGTGCAACCCGTTATTTGGGGTCTCTATTGTTGCCGTGGCGCTGCTCATTATTATGGGGTGTCTGGTTCAGGCCATCAGAGAGGCTCTCGCCACCGAGGTCTCCGTGGAAATCGGCAAGCCCATCTCACTGCTTAGCAACCAAGCCCTGGGGCCTGTTTTGCACAGCTTAATTCAGATGAGAGTGCCACGCACAGGATTGGCTAAGCTCGACCCGCACACCCTC
Organism: Sciaenops ocellatus; assembly: GCA_033000465.1. Classification (NCBI taxonomy): domain Eukaryota; kingdom Metazoa; phylum Chordata; class Actinopteri; family Sciaenidae; genus Sciaenops; species Sciaenops ocellatus. Next base: position 4,356,104 of record CP136872.1, on the reverse strand, counting down.
TCCCCCACTCTACTCTCTCTGACACACACACACACACACACACACACACACACAGTCACTATCTCGCCCTCCTTCCCTACAGCCTTACCTAGTGTGTATCTCTTCTGCTCTCTCACTGTCTTTCTCTATCTACATTGTTCTTCTGCCCGCCTTGAGCCTCACACGTGAGGCGTTCTGTAGCATCGGGGCGATTGATGATTGTATGATCCAAACCCCAAAACATACAGTCATTTTTGACATGTCATAATTTAAAGGTAGTGACAGTAACAGTGTGGAGCTGATTTGGAACCAGCCTGATTGTACATCGCATGACTATGTCAGTTATTTATTACAGAAAACTGACACTGGATCTGCCATAAATGACTCAATCACATCTCTGCTGAGATGTCTTAGTTACCACTGACAACCTCTTATGTAGACATGGTAACTGTGTCCCGGTGTGTGTCTCTTGATTCTGTATCTAGTGTAAAAGAAACGGTCAACCGCTGTCCTACACTTCCCATAATGCATTACTTCTTTTAAAGGACCCTCTGTGCATGGTAAATATCCACGCCTTTCACACACACCAACCCTTCTCCAAACCCAAACTGACATCACCCTGATGTTATCACTCGCTCCTCAGGAGCTACAGGAAACATTTTGCTACTGTTTTCACAGGTCGGGAGTATTCGCCACCATCATGAGGAAAACAGCTTAAACCAGAACGTGGGTGATTTGGGAATCACACACAGAGAAGGGTGCACAATGAATGTACAAACGTGTGCCCTGAAATACAAACATCCTGTAGTTATTTTGAATTTTTTTGCTTTTCAGTTACAGTAAAATATAATAATTTTAGAACCATATGACAGTGGCGGAATGTGCCAAACCAGCAGAATTCTAAATGACTGAAACTTAACTCTGGATTGTCAGTTTCATATCACACTTTGAAGATTTTCCTAATGGAGGTAAGTGAAGCATTCGCTGCTGTGCTGTTTTCACCCTTCACTTGCTCAAACTCACCTGTCAATTAAAGAGTGCAGGCGCTATGTTAACATCTGTTTCCTTAAATATATATCTGTCGACGGGAGTTTCAGTAGGTGGCGCTCTTTTTCTTTGTCTGCTCAGTCATGATGGCTACCACTACTCACGCAAACTCGGATCTTATTCAGACGCTGAGGATTTCTCTTACCAGAGATGACAGCGAGCAGAAAGCCTGACTATAGGTGAAATTATGAATGTTGTGTCAGTATAGAATGCACACACACACACACAAAATGTATTCATATGAAGACACCACAGACAAAATGTTTTGATAGAAACAGCATAAATAAAACACTTTTGAAGAACCCTCATTTTCCTGAGAATTCCGCTCTCCTTTCTTTGCCTCCTTAGCACTCTCTCGCCTTCCCTCTCTTATTTCCTCCTGCCCTCTTCTCCCCACCTGTTTCCTCTCTATCTATCTCTATCTTCCTCCACCTCACTTCGTTAAGTGGGTGATAGTGGGACGAGTGAGGAATCGACAATAGCGGCTGTGACTCAGGCAAGCAGCTGCTGCAGTGTTGTGACGGTAATGAGGACAGGGTCAGTGTATATAGGCAGACTGAAGGACAGAGGCACACATAGGAGGACAGAGAGAGAGGGGGAAGAGAGAGAGAGAGAGCAGAACAGATGCGTAGACGAGGTAAAGCCGGGTTCATGCAGGGAGCGAGAGCGAGAGCGAGAAAGAGAGAGTGTGAGAAGTGCAGAGATAGAAGTCGACAGAAGCCAGCTGATAGGAGGACTCTACAGCAGTGATAGCCTCGCAGGGAAAGTACTGAGCTAAGCAACTTTTCCTCTCACACTGTGGCTCGAGTGAGAGGATGTGGAACAGTGCAAGTTGGAGGTTCGTGTGAGGACGGCCGAAATAGATGTGAAATTCTGCTAAATTTGTGTTGATGCTTTTAAACGGGTTGGCACATATTAACCCCATCCACCCACTGTGCGACCTCTTGAACCCGGTGTTGTTTTTGCTTGTTTATCCACAGACATGACAAAGTCACTGCATGCTTTATATTTTTATTTTTTAGAATAAGGCTAATACAGAGCATTCATTTAGCATGTGAGTGGTACTATGCATGTCCTCGATTAGTTTTAATGGATTAAAAAAAAAAAAAAGCTTCACACAGTTTGACAGTATTTGTTCTGTGTTTTTTTTAAAAAACACAATCACCTTTATTTGACAGGACAGAGGACAGCGGGTATATTAGAACATGTCGTGCACTCATATTGGGCTAAATATATTTTGAGATTTTCATACCAGAGTTGTCATTATGATGCTTTAGTTGATGTAAACATCTGTTGCCATGGAGACATTGAGAAAGATGCAGTTACTGTGTACCTGAAGGATCTTTGCTTTTTTGTCTTTTGACTTTACCCATATTTCATTTCAGCAAATCTGTAAACATTATGCCGCATTAGCTGCATTCAGGTGTAATTTATGGAAACTTTTCAGAGTTGCTGCTAAAAACTTGACAGGATTCATTGATTGTTACTTAGTTTTTCAAGGTAACCTCAATTCAACTGTGCATTTAGAAAATTCACCATACATACTTAATGCAGCCATTCATTTCAAATGTTATTCATTCAAATAGACTTGGTTATTTTGAAAACTATACGAAGAGGAAGCTTAAAGTAAGAAAGCCTGGAAAATGGAAGTACATAATTGCTGTTTGAATGCAATATGCAAGATAAATGATAATTGAGTCTCTCACATTTACTTCAATCATAATTTACATAAATTAAAATGCATTTAAAACAATGGCATATCCACTCACAGACAGTCTGTCACTTAACTCCTTTTATGTTAAATTTACAACGTGTTACGTATGCATCATGTCGAACTTCATATCAGTCATTTCGGAAATCAGAAAAGAATAACTTTAATTCAGGTTGTTGTAAAAATAAACATTTCTCAGTAGTGAGCTGATTTAACGGTCTATTCAGCTAATTAACAGTAGCTTACCATAATGCCTTGCATTGTTACAGCCTATCTAACAGCGACTCATTGCAGTACAAATATATATATCAGCTCATACACTGTTTTCTCTGCTTTATTGGAGAAAAAAAACATAACATTTCACACAGTGTGTTACGCTGAGAGAAGGAGTGAAATGGAATGAGACAGTGGCGACACAGACTTCCACTACAGACACAGCGTTTAACATCTTCACGCATGGCAGCTCAATTACCTGAGTGTAATTGCAATAACTCCAATACCTCTGCAGTCATGCTTGACAGTTTCCAGACCAGGTCCTGTAATTGCAGGTTGATATATGCAACTGGAAATCAAAGGGGGCTAACACGTTAGCGAGAGAACGACTAGGCTATGACTTCCACGGCGGAGCGGTGAATTGCTAATGCAATAAAAGGCCGGAGCTATTAGCAGAGTTGTGAATGGCAAATTGGTGTGAATGCCAAATCGTCAGGGTTAGTATTGGAAAAAAATGGAAAGTTACAAAGGGAACTGGGAGGGATGAGACAATGGATGGTGTTCAGCTGTGTCAGAGCAGACTGGGTCCCACTGTAATGGGGCTTAAATACAGTACAGATCTACTTTGCTCTTTAAAAACTCTCAGTGAGTAGCAAAGTGTCAGTTAGTCCAGGGATCATAGTCATTTAACACGAAGGCCTGAAAATCGTTGACTTTTTATTATAGCAAGATTTAGCATGAATGGATTGATCCTCATAACCAGTGAGGACCCAGAAAACGTACCTACTAGCTAGTCATGTGGGTTTGGCAATTTGATTAATTGCAGATTAGTTTTGATTGTAGCTTTTATTTATTCACACTTCTAATGTACGGTATGACCTGAGCTGGCTCCAAAAAGCATCACCTAATGTTCTGGCCATATACCATGTCCATTTTTCATAAACACTTCAAACATTTCTTCTACATGTTTTCTAAGAGCCAAGGTTGTAAATGACTAATAACCTGACCTTGTGGAGAGTTTATTTACTCAAAAGTGAAAAATAAATTTTGAATCTCATCATAAAGTTCAAAAAGTGTTCAGGAAGCGCTTGCCTTCTGATGAAAATCATGTGATATGACCAAGCGGCAACCATCGTAGCCGTGAAAGTCAAGCCAATGCAAAAGTGCAAAAACTGCAGTTCTTCAAACAGCCACTTGACGGTGGCTACAGAATGAGTCACTCCATAAGTCCCCATGTTAAAATGTCCAACTTCACAGCAGAAATAAACATGTTTACAGCCTGGTACAAAAAACAGTTTTGGTCTCTATAGCTAATTTCCCTGTTCATGACAACTGTACTGAGGGTGAATTTTTATACAACTCACCTGTTCAAATTATATTTAAGCTTAAAATTATAAATAATTAAGAGTGTGGCCACTTTGATTGACAGACTCCACCTATGCTTGTATGATGTATTTTCCCATTTTTGGAGGCAGGACTGCCAAGATGTCAATGGCCAGAGCCACCAAATTGAGCTTCACGACAGCTCTTCAGAAACAGCTCTTTGTTACGTATACTATGTCCATGTCCATGGATATGACTGAAAGCTCCAGAACAACTATTAAATGGACATTGTAGTGCAACTATTTTCTTAACTATTATTTTTGCTTATATTGGGCTCACATGGCGCACACTCTAAAATAAAGTTGTCCTTGCCACATACTTCTTGGCATACACTAAACCATTTAACATTATTCCAGCTTAGGGGTACTGGTCTCTGATCTCTGGGTCTCTCAGTAAATAAAGAAACTGTCATGTATAGTCTGCTATGTGCACTGCACTTAGTGGTACTTGGCAGCAAAGGGGCACATCCATAAAGCAGTAGGTGGGGATGGGAAGTCAAAAGGGGACTCACAGCATATTTTTTGCCCCTTGGCCACCTAGCGGGTTAATTGAGCCATGTTAACACTCCTCCCAAAAACTCCTGCCACTGTTTCCTTGTGCCTGCCAGACATTACAGCACTCTTCGAGAAAAGTTTACATCAGAAGATTTTACCATGGACACCATAACTTTAGGTTTCACCAAGTCATCAAGGATTCAAGGAATCAAGGATTTCCCTTTGAAAGCTGCATTGGACTTATCTGACATATATCTTCTGTCTTATAGTGTTTTCTTGGTTTTAGCCACAATTGGATTGTGTAGACTGCACGATCCTATAATATCAACACAACCATTAGGTCTTGGTTGCTACCCAGTCTGTAGTTATTGTCTTAGATCATTTGCAGTAACAGCTGTCTTTATAATTTAGTTTTTCATTGCTTTGGCACTTTTGGGCCACTCGTGGTCAAGTTTGCTTTGGGACCAACATTTGGGTTAAAAAATGCAGAACAAACACTGCTTTTGATTGATTGACGGCTGCGGAGTCATGTGCGACCAGCCTGTATAAAAATCAGTAAAAGTTCCATCAAAAAGACCACACTTAGCGCTACCGCTCCACTTTAATGTGGTCTTAAGGAAACCTGACACAATGTGCGGTTGAGCCCAGCAAGCTAAAGGGCTTTGTGTGATTCCAGCATTCCTCCATATGTCTCGGGACGGTCCAAAACCACAGGCCCTGACACAAGCAGCGGTTCCAGAGTCGGCTGCCAAGATCCACTGTGAGGAATATTCCTGTTCTTTATCCAAGGGCGCTCCATTAGGATTTATAGCAGGGGAACATAAAGTACTCCGATACAATCCTCATCCAGAAAAGGCCCAAACAGACAGACTTATGACAGCAGTAGTCCACCAAGGAAAGCACTGGACTTGAACAAAGCTTTTAGAAACGTTGGTTACCAACGGCGTGTTTATCAAAACAGTCAGACCCAAAAACTAAGTTGTGAAAATGTCAAACATTCTCAAATTCAGTCAGTGGATCAAGTCATGCAGACGTCTTTGGAAAACCGTGCTTTTGATATAATCTCACAATATTACTCACATTTGGACGAGGCAACTGAAAGTCTACCACAACACAGACAGCAAGCACACTCCACACCAAGATAAAAACACCGCAGCAGCCCGTCCACAAAATGAGTGAACGACAACAACGAGCATGCAGAAATCATCGCAGCTGTGATCTAATTGTAACAACCATAATTGTAGCCAACCAACACACAAAAGCACAAGTACCATGAAGGATCTTGGACACCATAATCACACAAGAGCGACGGTAATACAATTGCAGCTCGGCCTCATAGTGGCAGTATCTTAAATTCCTACTTACTGAGGCCCCCCGCAGCAATTACACTTCCTTAAACAGACTGCAGGAGAGGGAGGGAGGGAGACAGGGAGGAGGGGAGGACGAAGAAGTGTGGCGGCACGCTAGGAATAACTGTTGGTCGAGGAGCTAATAGGCATGGAATGATGACAGATATCATGGAGTGGACGCCATGCAATGACTGGGAAGGAATTAATAAGCAGGAATGGGTTAATAGTGCATTAAGAGCCAGCAGGAGAACGGCAGGAGAGAAGAGGGAGAAGCTTCTGAAGTCAGCTGTGAGTAATCACCCCATGGCAAGCCTTCGACGATTACCATAACAGAGCAATTGGACGTGAAAAATGGATAATAGTATGGACATAGAAGTGTGGGACTGTGTGTGTGTGTGTGTGTGTGTGTGTGTGTAGTGATGGCTGTTGGGGAGGAGTGAAATGCACAAATCCTACTGGCTCTCCAAATGTGAAAAGCAGAAGGTGGTGGTAATTTCTCAAACAAAAACACACACGGAGCCATAGTTTGCTAATTTTAGTCGTTTTATCATAGTCATTACTTTGGAGGGATTAAGCTGACACTCTGCAGTGTTCATCAGCACATGTATTGTTATAAGGCCGGAGAACAAAAGCTATACAGCAGAAATTGTCACATTTATATCAAGAGGATGTGAACATACATGGAGAGATTTGTTGCCTACTGTTGAGCAAGGTAACAACTGCTGTAACTTACTTTATTAATAAGTTCTGTATCGGTACAAAGCATGCAAAATGGGTGGAAAATTGGTTTGCCAATGAGGAAAAATCTCACAGGCTCTGACATTTACTTCATCAACCATGATCCCGAGAGGATGAACACCTCATACTGGACAGTCCACGTACATTCCTCTAGTGAGGGTTGTGGCCAGATTTTTAGAAACACTCAGGTCATGAATCCCCCAAATGCGCCCGTCACCATTCCCAGATATTCTTGATCAGAAACCAAACAGAAGATTTTTAATTTTTCTTTACTTATATGTCGTTTTTTTGTCTGTTTGTTCAATAATAATCTACTTTCATGCCTCTGCATTATAAACAGTGTAAGACTACTATACATATTTAGTTATTTCAACCTAAAATCGGACAGTAGTATTTGCACATTGTCACTGAACAATGTGCAAACTGCTGCTTGACTTCAGACAATAAGGATCATTATGAAATCAACATTTTATTGCAGATTTTGCAATAAATACTGACGTACAGACAACTAAATAATTATGCATTTTGGGTGAAGTATTCCATACTCCTTTATCCCTCCTCACTAAAATTGGACAACTATGTCACCCCTTCACCAACCTAGAAAAAAAATGAGCTTGCTGTTGAATTCAGAAGTGGGTATACCCGATGCTAATGAAAAATAATTAGGGATACTTTATATAACTAACTGCATATAACATAGCATATATATATATATGCACTACACCACTGCCTATTTGCCGTGCTGTACTCACCACATTTATTTAACCTTTGTCTGTATAAGTACGCCACATAAAATGGATTTCATTATTTCTACACATTTTGATAGGAGTCAATGGTACAAATATGTCTTGTGTTAACTCATTGTCCTGTAACCTGTTAGCAAGCTAGCTAGCTAGTTACTATGACCTATCATTTGCACTGCTTCTCGCTCTCTCTGGCGTGTTTTCTGTGTCCAGTGAACAGCCTATGCAACTGGAAGACATTTCACAGCTACGTAGCAAGGAAAATAGCTGAAAATCAATATACCCTTGGTTTTAGGCTTCCAGAAGCGTGAGACGTTTCTTTTTTTCTTTTTTTTTTTTTTTTGCACTGATTTCTTTTGTAGGGCTTTTATCCCCCCAATCAGTCCAAATACCTCCTCTAATCAAATGGACGTTTATCCCAGGGAAGAGAGGATATCCAGTCACTTGGATGTTCAGTCATTATGTGATAGTTCAATCATAATGTTAATTTTATGGGGGTATTATTGTACAGGCAGATGACTGTAATTGAACACAACTAGATAAAGGACAGGTGTAGATGTAGCTCTCAGCTATCCCACCTTCGTATTAAAATGATTTGGCTGTCTTTAGTCTGTGTGAGATTGGGGGGGTGGGAGCAATGCAATGTATATCTATAATAAGACACATCTGTGCCCTTGTGAAATGTAACACAACTTGTCTAAAATGCTATTTCTGTAAGTGCTCACCTGATATGATCATTGATGAGTGAAAAAAGTGTTGGGCATCCAAACAAGAAAAAATAGTTATAAAACTGCTCAAATACTTTTGTCTCACCCATAGATCCACCTAAACAAGTCATCATTTGTTATTTCAAAGTCTGTGGTCTCTGCGGTGAGGAAGGGATCAACAGTGCCAAAAATGAAAGGTCAGAGTAACAAGAATGAAGACACCAGAGGACCTCTTTGGTCCAACCTTCACAGCTACTGTAGCAGGTCCAATGACATTGCATTTCTTCCTGTCATCATTCGTTTTGGCAGGGTAGGATTTATGAGCATGAATGCTTGAACCCTTCTTCATACTCAAGCTGGAATTATACTTCTCCAAAGATACAAATTTGTCAGATTGACCTCCAATACACTTACTTGCATTTTCAAGAATAAACAGGAATCAAAGTACATGGACAAGAAGTCTGAAAAGTACATGTAATAATGGCATGTTGGAACATTTACACTTCCATGACAGCTGTGCAAACTTCATCTACTGGTGAAGACTGTAACCGTGTTTCCATCGCAAATCTTACCGTTAATTTTTGAGCCATTCTGCAAAAGAAAATGAGAATAAATGCTTGTTGTTTGTTGCATTATCGTTATGTGAATACTAGGTTCACAGGATAAGCAGTGGGTGGCGCTGATTCTTCAGTTGGAAAAAAAAAAAAAACTGAAGAAGAGGGCACAAGAAGATGACAATGCAGAAAACAGCATGAAGATGGAAGTCATGTGGGTTAAATGTTCACTGCAAGAACCATCTCAACTTTTTTGTGTAATTCATTTGCCATCAACTTTTCTAATTTATTTCAACTTTATGCTTTTCTACTTCTACTTTTTTTGATTCACCTTTTAGGGGTGAATCAAAATACATTCATAGAATTGCAGCTTGTGTGACACAGTCAATAACAAGTAACAATAACTAGAGGGTAAGTAGACCTTGAGTAGAGATTGTTTTGTCACCTGCCATTTCAGAATTCAAGAATGAACTATTAAATTCAATGTCTAAGTTAACATGGGTGAGAGCTGTTAAAGGTGCTCAGAATAATAGAAGATTTCAACATACATAACTTCATGACAACAGAGTAAAGTTAATCTGCTGATGAAGATTGTTTGATAAAGTCAAAAGTGCATTTAAAAGCAAGTAAGAGGACCTTGAGTTTAAATTGCTTAGTCCAGAACCTACCTTCACGTATCGTATAATTATCCTATATTCTGCATACTATTAAAGCTGACAAATCTATTATACGGTAACACTTTATTTTATGGGTCCGTAAGTATCTAACCATTTTCAGAGAAGCTTATGAGAAAGAACAAAGTAGGTACAAATTATACATAAAATAGAAACAAAGTTACTGTTACTGTTGAACTGTTAAGGCTTAAACAATATGTATTTATTATATGTCTCTTTGCTTATAGACATTTTTTGCTAACTTAATTGAAATTAATTCACTGGAAGTATAACAACTGAACACGGGAAACTATGGAAGCAAATTAAAGCATTACCAATTTTACTTCCCTGGGCTAGTGGAGTAAAAAGAGCATTCAGCAACTGAAGTCTAAGCTATTTTGGCAGGAGTTGGTGGAGACCAAAAAATGAGCTAAAATTATTTGGTACACTTTTATAATGGCTAGATGTGTAGATAAGGCTAATGTTTTCTTGAACATTAACGATAACTTGATAAGTAAGATCATTTGATCAGGGCTGTGTTCCTGGGATTTTTCTGTAGCTTTTTTGCCCCCTAGTGTTCAAAAACCACTTAATGCAGCTTAAACACTTGTCTTGACCAATCAACCTCCGTATCACATCAAGACACTTGTTTCTTGGAATTTTCTTGGAAGTTAAACTGCAGCAGAAACAAGTGGGAAAATTTGAAGAATTAATAGGACTACATCAAGTAGCTTTAGAACACGGTTCAAGAGTTCAACAATGCAACCCCTGTGACATTTCACAGCAGAATTTGAATCTCAACTCACCCTTTGGTGGAGAGTTTTTTTAAGTTGAACTTAAACAATGAGTGGATGTCCAAGAGTACAGAAACGGAACAGGAATTCTTATTGAGTGGTGTTCCCCTCTTCAGTTAGCGCACTTTGTTTAAGTCTAAAAGATCACAAGTCACCATCTGTAAGTATCCATGACTGCAAATAGCCTGGTAAAGAACAAGTGCAGCAAGAGACAACAATGCAGTGCTAAGAACTCGAAAGGAAAGGAGTCAGCCAAAAGTCACAATAGTTATGTAACCTTCCACCCTGTTGTTTAGTGCCAAACCAACTCTTACAGTACACAAAATGCTGCATTGGCTGCCAACCCCCCCCAAAACTCCAAAGCATTACTTTTAAATAACAAAGCGAGAAAAATACAGTAGCAAAGAGCCATGAAGTAGGAACAAAAGAAGGTTTGCAGATACCGATGAAAGAAATCACACATGCCTACTGCTCATTAGCCACACTGACCTTACATAAAGGCCTCTTATTTTCAATTATTTCTCTGGATTGGCTTTTTTGAAGCATGATGAGTCACTGGCTGTTCTGCTCTCGGTCTGTCCAGTGTCGCCCACGCCGTCGCATTAAGACCCCGACTCCAAACACCGAACAGGTGGCGGAGAACATTAGGTGGCCATGGATCACATAGCACCGCAAACAGCACATCGCATTTTCATAAATTACATAAGAATATGGACAATGAAACCAACAGAATGTAGGGCAGCCGAGTTAGAGGGTGAGAGTGTCTCAGTCTGCCTGCATCTGTGTGTGTGTGTGTGTATACCTCTGTGTGCAAGTGTTAAGGTATGTGTGTGTCTCTCCCTATGCTTGTGGCAGTCGATTTAGAAACCTATGCCTTTGTGTCGCATGTGCATGCGTGTGTCCCTACGCCATATGTCTCACTGTTTGGTGAGAAAAGTTTTCCTCCGCCTGTGTATGCATGCTTCTGAGTGCATGGGTGTGTCTCAGCAAGTGTGTGTGTGTGTGTGTGTACCTATATGGGTGGCTGCCGTGGTCGCCTCAACAGTATATGTGTGCTTGTGTGACTGCGAGTGTGGGCCTGTAAATAGCTGTTGCAGCTGTAACGCTACTGTAATGCCATGTGTGGTCCTAGAGGGGCCAGATAACCAGATGGCCAGCACATCACTGCCAAAATATACAACGATATTAAACACATACACATACACAGACTGGCGGGACTCAACCCTCTGAAGGCCTTATTTCAGGCCTGGGCCACGGGTAGAGCATTGGCCCGCTGGCAGTACCCCTCTTCTGCGTAAAAGTCCAGACCCAGACAGCTTGGCACCAAGCAGCCGCTGGGCCTTACACATGCCAGCTGAAGAGCGCTGGGAGGCTGACTGTGTGTGTGAGAACTCCCCTTCCTCTGGTCACCACATGCTCTGATCAGCACTTGTGAGAGTTTGGGAGATTTGTACCAAGTTGCAAAGTTGTCTACTTGAAGCATATTGTGGCTGGCTCAAACAAAAGCTTGTTGTTAGCCAAGAAAAAAAAAAAAGTTCAAAGACTGTGTGTCTGCGTGTGTGTGTGCATGTGTATTTGTGTATTTGTGCGTCGACAGATGTCGAGTACATGCTGGTCCCTTGTGTAAGAGGATGGGAGTTTCTGTCTTACCTGAGGCTGCTGTGCAGCTGTCCTGAGCTGATCGCTGTCCCTTCCCACAGACACCGGGTGTTGTGTGAGTTGGTGTGTGTGTGTGTGTGTGTGTGTGTGTGTGTCTGTGTGTAGGCCAAGCAGTGAGTGCTGCTCCTGTTTTAGCTGTAATATGTAGCCGGGGCCTTATGGTGGAGACCATGCTTTTTGTCTTGTCTGTTATCTTTCTATTGGAAAGAGTTCATGTACCCATATATCAATGGTCTGTTTGGTGACATGTGACAAAGATGGTAGCACTTTTCATGTACAGTAGGAGGCTTCATGGCTAGAAAACATTAAACATTAGCGCACAATTTCTAGTTGCTCTGCACCATCGACCAGGTTGTCCGCAAGGTCCATTGGGTGGTGGCTGGTTAGGTGGTGTGTAGTTGGGTGGAGTAAAATAAATAAAATAGCTCTTCATACATTTGTATGAGAAACAACCATGTGATATAAAACATTTTAGAGAAATCTGACATTAAAGTCTGATCTATCTACTTTAATTTCATAATCTAACGACAAATACATGTCATCACTGACCACGTAACTCCACTTCTATACTTTTCTATATATGGAATTAGCACATTATTTTCTGTCTATGGTCAGCGCTTAGAATCTTCTTGATCAATGAAAAGATGTTTGTTACAACATGTGTGTAGGACAGATAGAAGGAGGAGAGCTTTGGATAAATAACGTGTTTTGATACAAGGATAGACGTGAGCTCTGTGATCTCTGAACCGAGTCAGGGTCAGATGGCCACTGGATTATGCTGATTTCAATCTAAAATAGTAAAATAGCTTTGTGCTCTGTGGAAACATGCAAGACAGCCTTGACATTGATAGTTTACCAGCTGAGGTGGACAGAAACAGGAGAGTCAAGGCACGTCTTTAGAACTATTTATAAAAATCCATGTAAATTATTTTAAAATATTAAACAGTTCACTGATGACTGTGTAAACATACATTTTTTATTTCTGGTGCTCTCATCTCTTTGTGTCTCATTATAGTATTTTAGTTACACAAGGTTTTTTCATCCTCCAGAAAAAATGATTTGTGGTTTTCATCGGACACTGATGATATGCGTGTTGCACGTACAGTGAAGACTATGGAAAGGTAACAGCATGGAACTATACCCAACTATCAGATTATCTAAACCAGTTTGCCACTTTATTGTCAGACAAAAGTGAAAGTCAGCATACCTGAAATGTAAAAAGTTGAACCAGGAACGTTTATCAATCATTATTACTGATAGTAATGGTGAACAAAAATACAACAATAAGACGAAAGTTGTATGAAATCAGAATTTCCCTGTATGTGCTATCCGGTACTTTCTGTCAATATATTGACTTATAATTAAAAATCTAATTTTAAGTAATTAAACTACAGATCATTTAATGAAGTAAAACAAGAATTATTGTGGCATCTATATTACTTTATTGCATAAGATATGTTAAACATTCACAAAGAACTTATTGGATCTTATTAAAAAGTCAGACAATAGCAGTTTTAAAGAGAGAGGAAAAGATTGACAAATAAAGTGAGTCAGACAGAAGGACAGAAAAAAAAACGAGCCTAGAAATAGAGAGAAAACATGAAATGGTGTAAAGACGGGGGGGTCTTCTGTCTCTACCCCACACCTTCCCCCAAAAAAACAGCATGATAACATTTTTTTAAAGAAGGGCTAAAAAGCTACATGCCTTTGGATTTACAGCCCGGCTATCAGTAGCCACAAGCTCTGGCGCGAGACAGCGTGACAGGTGTACGTTTCAGCAACTTAAACAGGGCGGATTAAGCCACTAGTGGCTCCTCTTCATATGCATTCCTTATGGGAGTTAAGGCCATTTGAAATGCAGGGCCAAAGGCAAGATTACCGGCTCATAGGCCCATGGAGAGAGGTGTGCTGCAACTAAAAGCCTGGATTTGAATAATTGTGGCAGGGCTTAGCGCCCGGAATCAGCACAGAACAGAACCAATGGATTATTACACACACACGCTCTCTCTCTCTCACACACACACACACACACACACACACACCAACTTTGGAAGGCTTTGACTTGTCTGACTCAATAACTCACAGCATCACCGTGTGTGTGTGTGTGTGTGTAAATGTGTTGTCGGTAAGGGGATGGTTTGTGTCATATCTGTCTCCATGCCATAATGCAAACACATGTGACTGATGTTCTGCTGCTCTTCTGTTTATTATCCACATAGAGCGCGTGTGTGTGTGTGTTTGTGTGACACATCATACCTCTACGAGCCTGAACTTGTGTTTGCATGTGTGTATTCATGTGTGAGTGTACATGTGTGTATAAACAAGTGTGTATTCATAGCCCGAATGGCTGTATTTGTGCGCATTTGCTTCTGTGTGAGTGTGTGTGAGTGTGAGTGTGTGTGTGTGTGTGTGTGTGTGTGTGTTAGTTTGAATGCCACCACCTAAACACAGCAGAGCCACTGTTCCAGCTCCGTACATTTTGACACTGGTTGAAGGCTTAGTGGTGCTCAAGGTGCCAGACAGACCGACAGACAGACGAATGGAGGGAGGGCGGGGAAGAGATGATGAGGAGCTGCAAGAAGTAGGGAGAAAAAAAAAAACGAGTAGCGGAAAGAATGGATAATGAAGGGAAGGATGAGAGGTGGTCCCGTGGAGAGATAGCGAGGGTAGAGGTTCAATGTATTCAACCTGTTCTAAAAGGGAGAGAGAGGGAGCTGGGCGGCAGGTATGAAAGGGTGGGTTATACCTCCGGGGGGTGGAATTACACACACACACACACGCACGCACACACACACGCGCACACACACACACACACACACACATTACATTGGCTATAGAATCTTCCAGAAGTGAAATGCTTAGTCGATTAATTTACCTTTTTCCACCGCAATTTTTTTTTGTCATGTCACCGTTAATGTAACTCACTGAAAAATACCTGCATTCTCAGGGTCCTGGTACTCTACGGCTTACTGTGACACTTCATGGAACTGAGACATTGTTTTTTTTTTTTTTAAACAAACTATTCATCACTTTAATTGGTTGTTTATTTCTTCTCCTTCTTGCTGTTTTTTTTTTTTTATCATTCTGTCGACATTTTCTGCCTTTATTAGGCCGTGATAATGAAGGAATGACAGCAGATGAGACAGAGGGAAGCAACAGAGGTTGAACGAGACAAGACACACTCCTTAACACCGATGCTATGGGGTGAAGAGTGATATTTTGTTAATTATTGTTATATTTTGCTTCTAATATAAATATTTTATTGTTGTTTTTTTTCCAGAGTTATTAAAATGAACAATGGAGAATAAAATAATCTCCTCTCTTTGCCTCCTGTTTGTACTGTTAGCGATGTTTCATAAACTTGCGACACTGATCCACAATGGAAACAATAATAATTGGGTATTAATAGCAACTTTTGTGGTACCTCGAATAATATTGCAACACTATGAACATGGACAGGTTATAAGACAGTAGACCCCTGAACACAAACACACTCCCACCCTTTGCAGAGCTGTGTTGTTTGAAAATGTTTTGAGCAAGTGAGCATATCTCTAAACTGTTGTTGGAGAGTTCACCAACAGCTGCAGACACAGTCTGTCTAAGTCCCTACCAAAGCTTCTACCCACAACAGATCTACTCTCATACTCCTCTTCACAAATATCATACAAAATACATTTTTATAGGAAACTATCAAAGCTGGGAAGCTGATTATATTTTCTAAAAGCTAAAATTCTTATTTGTTTCTGTGTCAAATGTATTTTTCATGTTAATATTCCAAAAATTGTTGGGACATCACAGGCTTTGGCCAAGCCCTTCAACTCTCCAATAACGGTCACTTCAAACACTAGCTCTAGCCTCCTGACACCTTTGACTCTTAGTACTGTAACCTGCAAGACCACTTCAGCATTCCATTCATGACTGTGCAGACCAATGTACAACAAAATACCAGCGGAGCTCATTTTACTTTTAATATATTATAACAACATCACAGTAAAGAAACTTTGGAAGCTGTTTTGAACTGAACGTTCAGACATATTTAGGTTGATTTCACATCATCATAATCCAGGTAGCAGCAAAGAGTTTCATTTTAGAGCTATTTAGAGACGGCCGTATAACGACAGCTATTCGGTCCTGAAATGAGGGATGGAGTTGTGTGTTTGTACCAGAACTGTGTCATTCTTGAAGATTTGCACTGTAAAAAAATGTCTGTAGATTTTACGGTGAAAAACTGCCAAAGCATGACAGTGAAAGACCATAAAATATGCCATGAAGTGGCATATTTTTCCTGAATACAGTAAAACACAGTCATATTTTAGAACTTTTACTGTCGTGATTTGGCAATTTTTCACCATAAAATCTACAGACATTTTAAAACATGGAAAAAAACCTTATATACCATAATAATAGAAAAGGTTATATTGTATTTCTTACGGTAAAAATCTGGCAACCACAGCTGCCAGTTTTTTTACTGTAAAAACAACCGTCAAATGTTACCAAACAACACACAAAGAAAGAGATGTCCAAGAGTGACAGAACAAAATAGATGTAATAAGTAGTGAGTATATGTAAAGGTAAAGAAAAAAAAGGAGCAAAGGAAACTGTTAGGAAGTTAATTTGATGTGTCAATGATCGAATCCCACCCAGACGGTCTGGAGTGCTGAGACCCCCAGAACCCAAACATATGCAAAACAGTCGAGTTGTCCTCACTTTTTAAATGGTGTGAGCGACACTTTGAATAGAAGCGGCATCAACACCTGCTGCCGCAACTCGACCAAGGAGAGTTGGAGAGACAAGAGGGCAAACACCAATTGTAACACTCCGAAGCTGTTCTGACACACCCCTGCACATACGGGTACATGCACACAAACACACACACGTATAAATACAACAACAAAAGATTTTTTTTATTTTTTTTATTTTTTTTCAGCTAATCCCAAATGGAGTCACATGAATATGGATGAAAGGCAGATCTATTGCATCAAATCTGCTGGCTCAGAAATGTGATAATACTTTACTGTGATAATTGGTAGAAGTGATTTTTTTCTTTTCTTTTATTAGTTATATAATCAGTTATGTGCAGCATGCATGTTTTAAACTAAAATTAAGGACTAAGCACTAAATCTCCTTTAGCCCGGCGACAATTGTCAAAATCAAAGTAGCTTCATGGATCTTATGACTTCTGTGTGTTTTTAATTTTATGACAACTTTCTCATACCTTGGAAAGCTGCATCACAGAAACTATGAATAACCTAGTCCAGGGGATAGTTGCTGTTTAGGTAAGGCAACTTTTTGCAGTACTAGTCCATAGTGTATAATGAAGTAAGACCCCTCAGTGCTGCTCAGGCCCATCTCTTCCTTCCTCAGAGGAAAAAAAAAAAAAAAAATCTCTTCCTTCCTCATGTCTCTGGCCTGAAGCCAGGCTGCTCAGACCAGTTACCTGAATTGAGACTCCAGATGTGTAAATAATGTAAAATTTGGGAGAACGGTCAGTTTCACTGAGGTGAAGTCTGACGAGAAGCAGTGATCTGACATTACCTTGTCTTTGTTCTGTATCTATGTGATGGAGCTGGAGAAGTCAGTTGAATCTATAAGATTATAAATATAGATGTAAGTGATGTGATGGAAATAGTCTGTGTTCTGTAATTCTTCCCATCTACTGCTGTTTTATTTTGACCATGGAAAGTGATAGGTATGAGTTCAATATCACCACCAGATCCCGGCAACGACTGAAATTCATGGCAGCTAAAAAAAATCAACTGTGTTGTATATGCTTTTAGTTGGACAAACGTACCTAAACTCATACACTGCAAATTACTTCTTGTCCCCGAAATGTGAAAAGCTGACTGTCCCTGCAAACAGCAGCTCAGAGCTCCCCTGCTATTTGCAACAGGACTATAATAGCACCACAAATAGTCTCACCGATTGGCTATGTGCCTTTCCCTGGGACCCTGTCAGACACTGAAGACAATCTATTATATCCAGGTAAATCCATAAAAGCTGGAATAATACTGAATAGTAATATGTGAAAGAAAGGACATGATTTGAGATTGAAATGAGATGAAAAAGATGGGCGAAATCACTCATTTCTTACGCTGGCAGATGAGCTCGAGGGGATCTTTGATGAGAAGGCCTATTTCAATTCTACAATGGGAGAGATGGAGACTTGCGCCTATTGTGTGAAGTATGAGGAGCGCCATCCACCCCCTGAAAAAGGGACATTTTTTATTAAGGTGTGACTGTGCCGTCCCTCTTCTTATTTTGGAGAGGATGATGGTGAGGCCTTCTCTCTCGTCTCTTCACTGGACCCTGTCTTTTTCACAGTTCCCCAGACGGAGTCATGTAAATCTATCGAGTCATCTGAGAGAAGCACAGGCTTTGGGTGTGATAATGACTTACAGAAGACTACCAATGGGGAGAGGGTGTGCCTGACACACACACGAACACACACTGATGTACCATCCACACCTCTCTACTCCAAGCTAGCTGAGCAATCTCCACACTCATCTCGGCCCTAACCCCCCTCCCTCCTCACCCCCATACTGTGCCAGCTGCAGATTGAGGTGGCAGCACCCGTCATAATGTGGAACAGGGTGGAGGGGGGCTGCTGGATGGCATTGCCAGTCCTGCTTGAAGCCCGGGTAGCCAGCCTGAGCTCCAGGTCTCAGTGGGTAGCTACGAGGAATGGGCTAGCCAGGGTGGTAATAGAGTAAATAACTCAAATGAGGCAGAGTGTGAATTACTTCTCTGATGGGCTGGAGGGGCCCCTGCTGTGAATCCGACCGGGGGGTCCAGCTAGGAAGAGCCTTGAAAATGTGGGGAAATGGGTCCTGGATGTGGTGAGGTAGCAGGGGGTGGTATGTCAGTGGGGATGGGGTGTGTGAGAGTGTTTAATACAGGTGATGATGGAGGGGGAAAATTGCTTGAGGCAACTCTGCCACAGCAGGTCTGGACGAACTGCAGCAGCCCAGGGGATGGACAGTCGGACAAAAAAAAAGAGAGACTTGCACAGATGCATCCTGTCCTAAATATTCACTTGTTGGAGTGTGTCTGCCTTTTTCTGACTGTTCCCCTGAATTTATGGGCTGTGACATTCCTCAAAACTCACTCTGCTCTGACATACAGTACAATTAAAAAGATCTCATGGGATATGCACCATATGTAGATATTCCAAGGATGAACAGGACCTGTAGCCCTGTGAAGCCCAGATTCCGAGCACAAAAGAAACATCAATGCCAAGGGATGATTGAAAACCACTTCAAAAATGAACCTACAACCTTGGGCTTCAAAGGAAAGCATATTGCATGAACTAATACAACCAGGAAAATATATGAATACATTTTACTTCATTAGGTGACCTCGAAGTAGGTTACATGGTCATTTCTATTCTGCGCCGACCCTCAAGTTCACAGACGCCTCTGAGCCACCGATGGGCAAACAAAGACTTCAATGACAGTCCCTCAGAGTAGGAAGACTCTACTTATCATTTCAAAGGGACAGCCCCGTTCACCCTACCAACTCTATACCAATGGACAGCATGCACTTGCAGAACAACAAAAGTCCAGTTGAAAACTCTAGTCTTGCAATGAAAGACATGGACCATCCGTCATCTGTTTGTTGTGTGTTTTGGTGGGGGGAGTGACATGAGTTGTGTGGGCAGTGACTTTCCTGTTTGTGATCTTGTCCTGACCTTCTGCATCATCCATAATGTATCGCAGCAGGTTTCTAAAAAGGTATGAAAGTTAAATCAGAGGGAAGGTGTTGGCTTGTCTGGGGGCCGCAGTGCACCCTTGACAGGCAACTCTTTAATGTGTGTTTAGGAGAAAGGTGTGTAAAGGAAAAGGCTAGATGTCAGTTTAGGAATCGAGAAAGCAACAACATTTCTGGAAAATGCTGCTCTGATCTTGCAGAAAGCCTGCAACTTGCCAGACATTGCAGGAGTTGGTGAGCACTTGACTGACCTTACTCCCCCCCTCTTCCACAGCCCTCACCCTTCATTCTCTAGTCCCACTTTCCCCCAACAGAGGAACCTCTCTGACTCTCCATGGAAGTTTTATGCATGTTACTTTCTCCCCTGCACAGCGGAAACTCTCACCTCACTGAAGAACTGTCTTCTGGCAGCAAACCACAGCTGGACAAGACAGCAGAGACCCAGGGGATGAAAAAAAAAAAAAAATCCTCACAACAGAATCCACACACAGCCGCCCCACTAAACCACCACATAAAGTTCTAACAGTGATGGCTTGCCCGCCTATTGTTAGATCCGTTTTCTTCTGGTCTCAAATTGAATGCGGGATCCTACATTGGAAGTTTGCTTAAATGGAGCTCAGGTGGTGGTTGCAAAGCCTCCAGTAAGAGAGAGTTCTACTGAGGGAATATATTTCTTTGTTTGGTTGGATTTTAGGTGGATAGGCAGTAAGCCATGCAGTATGCAGGTATATCCGGAAGATATGAGATTCATAAAGTCCCAGTTGATGTAGGTTGCTGTGTTTGGGTTTCCTCTGTGTGAGTGCATACAAATGCAGGTTGAATTTGTATGGAGTGACCAGGGAGAATCATGCTAATTCTCTCTCGAACACAAACAAGAAGGTGGACACGTTCATGCAAGGTGCGGTCTGTGGGCGTCAAGGGCTTCAGTAGGAATGAGGAGGGAGGTGGAATGAAAATTGCTCAGTTGTAAAAAACGGCATTTATTTCATCTTCTTTCAACATTTTTAGCAGCACTGCACATTTCTACTGAGACAAACCAGAAACGAGTGGGATGGACCTGAAGATAACAATGAGTTATTTTGAAGCACTGAACTTGTCATGGGGTGCCTCGGAAGCATAAAAACATTATATTGATGATCATACAGTGCTTTAGAATAAATGAGTTGCTGGCATCTTATTGCTCCACAACAGCATATTAGAGAACCTTTTTTTTAAAAATTATTATCTATTATGTAACCTTTTTGTCTGTCAGATGAAAAATGCAGCGTAACATATTCAAATTTCTTGTCTTGTTGAACAATCAGTCCAAATCCAATCAAATCAATAGAAAATATCACATTTAAGACGCTGTACACAGAAAATGTCAGAATTTGCTTAAGACCACATAACAGAGACATCAGCAGCAATCCTGAAAGCACTTTGGAAAAATGTTTGAAAAATTATAGAATTAATAAATAGTGTTCTTTCCATCATTAATGATCCGTCACTGATGGTGTAAGTGTTTATGGTTTATTGTGAATGTAACAGCTGGACGCCATTTTGACTCTCTCGATGACAAACTCACAAACATGATGACAATGTAAATATGTATGGTCACGAGGAAATTGTATATTTCTGTGCAACAGATTTTTTGGACTGCTGGACAGTAAACACAATTAAACAGTTATTGTGTAAGGTGTTCTGAATGTTTTGTGTCATTTTGTATTTTTGGTTTAACACTGATTTATTCTCTGATGACCTCAATTTAGCATACACACAACAACCCAGTTTGTGTTGACAAAAGACAAAGTGACTCGCTTGTCCCTTTCGGTCTTAAATTTCTTTTAATTTCTTTTAATCTTGAATTTTTTTTTTTAGGAAAATGATCCAAGAAACAAACAATAGGAATAAACTCTCATGACTTCAACAATCAATTAAAGGCACAGTGTGTAAGATTTGGGGCCTCTAATTTCAGAATAAGGCAAACATGGAATATAATATTCATAACTATGTTTTGATGCATGTATAATCACCTGAAAATAAGAATCGTTTTATGTTTGTTACTTAAAAATATCCTTTTATATCTACAGTGGGAGAGGGTCCCCTTTCATGGAGGCCGCCATGTTGAAACACCTTATTTATACAGTAGTCCAGAACAGACAAACTAAATACTGACTCTAAACAGGGTCCTTAAAGTGTTGTTTCTCCTTTACATTAGGAAGGTGAGGGTGATGTGAGGAGATTACAATGCAGTGATTGGACCACTAAATGCAACTAAATTCTACACACTGTACCTTTAAATCACAAAAGTACTAAGTTCACAGTGAAATTCCATTTAGTGTAACAAAGGTGTACAGGCAGACACTTTTGTTCCTTTTTTCCCTCGTATGTTGTGTCAAAGTAAAAAGTGGTAAGAAAAGTACAAAGTTCTTCCAGCTGACAGGACTGATGTGAAGGAAAGGACATTCGGCAAGGACACCTGTAAACAATCAGTCCTCCATTTTTTGATAGATCTTAGGGTCAGATGCAGATTATATTTACCTTGCCGCACTCCCAGGAAATGGCTGCCGCTCGCCCTCTAATGTAATTACAGTTGTTTGGCTGCTGTTGTATTTGTGAATGTCTGTTTGTCACCGACGCCTTTCTTCCATCCAAACTAACGCCAAATATCCCCTGCTTAATGGTGATTGAAATATGGGTGCTGCCTGTCTCAGAAACCACTTAATGTCAACATGTCAGAGGTATCAGGGGGGAACTAAGTCCAAAACTACTGGACTGTCAAATCATAAACGCCATGGGGGAACAGATTTCTCAGGGATCTGCAGACGATGAAAAGAATCAGCAGAGGTTTTGACAGGGATTTCATTTGGCATCGCTCATGTCTCCAAATTAATCCCGCCACAAAATTATGGTTTCCTTTCATCCCCAAAGTCCCATTTCCATGGCTACAGTGTAGGGGAATCTCGTGGAGGGGAGGGTGGTCGGAAGTAAAAGAGAGAGAAAAGAAAGGCAGACGTGTTGTTCTTTGATTTGATTTAACGTTTCAACTTAGACAAGACGGGGGAAAAAAAGGCAGAATCTAATCTTAACAAAGAGCAAATTACATTTTTTAACAGAGGTTTTATTGTTTTATGCAAACGGGGGAACCGGGAGAAAAGAGTTACACTGACAAAGAGATTCAGTGGCTGGCTCGTAATTAAGCTACAAGTTAAGACATTTTAATTACTCCTGTTTTTTTCTGCTTCTTTCTGCCTCTGATGAAGATGGTGCAGCAGTGAGCAGGGAAATGGACCATTAACTATCTGGAAAAGCAGATAGAGGCTGAGTAAAGCACATTTTGACTCACTCCTTAGCTGAGTCCACACTCATGCATGAATCCTTCCAAGGATATATTGTTCGGGCACTTTTTCAAGAGCTTAACCATTGTGTATCACCTTTATTTATTAATCCTGTTTTTATAGAAACCTGCTTTGCGTGTTTGATTTCCAGAAAAATGCCACAACAAAGATTCTCAATAGCCTGCTGTAGCCAGCGTTTAAAAGTGACTGTGGTCTACAGATTCATAACAGCTGTCAAGAGAACAGAAATCCTTTTTTCTATACATGCTGGTAGTCGTCCAAAAAGCTTCCCATGAATCTGCGGTTCACTTTGTCACCATAATGAGGTCTCAAAACCAACAATGGTTTGTCAGAGAGCAGCAGAGCAACTGCTGCCGCCGAGGCTGCTCGCAGGCCGTTCAGTTGACCACTGGCTGGCTGCTCTAACTGACCATCTGCGGTTGTGGCTGCGCAGAGCAGCAGCTGACCTGTTATTACTGGAGCGAGCGGCGAAACAAGACGCTTGACCAGATGACATTCCAGCTGAAGACAATGAAACTGTAAAGTTCGGATGGTTTTCTAAAGAAGTCTTTCACCTGTAGATGTAGGTGTTTAAAATATGTGTATGAAGTATGTTCATAGCAGTTGGGAACTTGACTTCTCTAAACCATTTTGAAAATATTTTGTCCGAGGTGACTTTTCATTCTGCAGTCAGTTTCACGTACAGTAGGTCTGATGGAATAGATATGCTTTCAACCGACACAGCTGTCCATACGGCCATGAAACTGTTTCCATTTACGAGCATTTTACAAAAGTAACTGGGACTCAAAGGATATTTTCAGTTACAAAACACTTCTGAGTGCACAGCATTACTGTTACTGAATGTATGCAGGATTGACACTGCTGGTTTCACAATGCAAACTGGTGTAGACAAGGCATTTGAGACAGAAACTATCAAGTGATAAAGAATAAAGATTTAACCTTTGACCTGTAAAACATTGCTGAACCAAAGTGTGACTCAATGACTGACAGTTCACTCAGAGGTTGGGATGAGTCATTCTCATATTGGCTCATGTAGCCTTGCGCCACTAGCCTCAATGGGACAGCTAAGCTCGCTTTCTTTTTAACTCATGAAGGGGTTCATACAACCTTGTTTTTTTTTTTTTTACATATACAGTAGTATTCTTCAAGACCTGGAAAGAGATATAATGTTTAAAAGTGGTGGCCAGCATTCTGGTCTGTCCATTGTACATCACAGCTGTCTCAGTCAAAACTACGGCTTTAGCAACGTAACGCATGTAAAATACTGCTCCAGTAATACAAACTTATTACAGTTTATAAAAGATCTTTTGACAGTTGCCAAATGGAAAATCTGAGTATGGAAATCGTCAAACTGCAAGACAACTGACCGCAATTTCTGATGTGCCAGAAATTGAACCGATCGTCTGAGAGCCAGATCGTTGATTGTCCGGGGCCATTAATCAGGCGTCACAACCTCAAACTGCATCAAACTAAAAAATGATCTGACAGAAATTCAGCCTGATTCTAACATTAGTCTGGGGTGAATTCAAGGCTAAAATTACGATTAATCCATTAATCCGCCCATCTCCCCTCCTTCTACCTCTAATAACAAGAAAGTGTGATTATGATCCTTGTTCGCTGGGACAGAATAGCACCCTCTAGCCTTTTTTGTGCTGTAAGGCAATCCTGCAGGAATCCAGCCAAAAAAAAAAAAAAAAAACATATTCTTTGTTTGTGTGCACCTCACAGTGCGCATTAACATTGACACTGACAGGCTGTGACCAATTTAATTTATACTTTGTCACCCCTGCTCTCTCTGTCTCTCTCTCTCTCTGTCTCTCTGTCTCTCTGTCTCTCTCTCCATTCAGTGATACTTTTAAGATTCACTAAGAGAGATGTAGAGAGAGTGGCAGTGCTGCTGATGAACTCACCTCTATTTTTATTTTAACAACCGATTTCCACATTACAGACATCGGACACAACAGTCATGTGCATTTTCTCCAAATCCTGCTCTACTGCTGAGCACACACACACACACACACACACACACACATACACACACACACACACACACACACACACACACACACACACACACACACACACATTAGAAACACACTTCCTCCTCACAGAGTCTCTTTCTCTGAATAAAGTCTACAACTCTCAGAGGGAGGCGAGAATGGAGAGGGAGAAAAAAAGATAAGAAGAAGAGATAGAATGACAATTGAAAAGAGACGGAAAAGGAAAGGAGAAGGGACGAGTGTGTGCATGGGTGTGTGTAAGACAGAGAGGCTGCGATGCATACTAATGACATCATTACACCCACCCACAGACCCCGACATGTTTACTGCCCAGCAAGTTTTGTTGCCACCAAACCAGTGCCCCACCCTGACCTCCGCCATCCATCCATTTACTTTGATCCTTTTATTTCCACCGTCTCTCCTTCTTATCCTTTTTTTCTCTCTTCTGCTGAAATGCAAACAACACAATGAGGCTAATTTTGGTGTATTTACCCAAAATCCCAAGCTCTGCTGGCAGTAATTCTACTCGTGCTGTGCTCGCTGCATGTGTGTGTTTGTGTGCATGTGTGTGCGGGTGAGTGGGTGGTTCTCCCCTCAGTGTAGCCGCTCTTTTTTCCTGGCATTGAACTTGACCCTATGCGACCCCTCTATAATGAATGAATTGAAAACATCTCCCTTTGGAATGCTGTGTGTGAAGAGAGGAGGCCATAGCTGCCTTCACTGCCTCTGCTCTGTCAGTGTGTGTGTGTGTGTGAGGGTGTGTGTGTTCTCTGAACAAATAAAGACACAGTGTGCCCCCACTACAACCTACCTGTAAATACTGAGAACACATTGTTACAAACACACATGTTCCCATAGACACACACAAACACACACAAAGATATATAGATAGTATATACGTATACAGCGTTCATAAACACAGTCGTAGGTTTGGTTTTAATCTAATGTGAAGGATTATATTAAAAATACAATCCTGTAAAATCACTAAATAGATAATCTAGTGTTTTCATCTTTACTATCAAGAAACTGCCCTGATCCATCATTTTTTAGAAAAAAAGTGTTAAATATTTGACTGTAAACAGATCCATTTTTCCCCACGAAAGGATGCACTGAATGTTGCCATATTTCTTTTCAGCCCTGCAGTGTCTTCACATCTTCCTCTGAGGCCCCAACAAGCTCCACCAATCACAGCATTAGGGCAGCTTGTATGTAGACTAAGAGGCGGGACCCAGAAAAGTCCATTTGGCATGTTTAGGGTCTGGCTGGGCTTTTTTTTTTTTTTTTAAACTAGAAGTGTTAAAAACTGTAATTCCTCAAGTGTCCACTTGAGGCTGGCTACAGAACATTAAAACCTCCATAAGTCCCCATATTAAAATGTCCAACTTCACAGCAGAAATAAACATGTTTACAGCCTGGTACAAAAAAACAATTTTGGTCTCTATAGCTAATTTCCCCGTTCATGACAACTGTACTGAGGGTGAATTTGAAATCTGTTCAAATCAGATTAAGACTTACAGCCGATTTTTAGAGGCAGTACAGCTAACATGGTGGCGGTCAGTGCTGCATATTTTCAGCTTCAAAACGGCATTTAAGGGTACGGTCATGTCACATTTCTGTCCTGAAAATCTACGACAGCCAAATTGAAGCATGTGTTTCCTGTTTTGATCCATTCCTCAGCCACAGTTGGCGTTTGTTCAACTTTGACTGTGTACATGTGCACAGTCGGCCTGTAGAAACACTGGAAACAAATGGAGAAGTCATTAATCTAACTTGTTTCATCACTACGTTTGGTTCAGCATTACATAACAAGACTACTGTCTTTTAACGCTCTTTACAGTTACGATCTCTCCGATCAATCTTTATTACTTATCCACATCAGAACTGTAACTTCATGTCCTTTTTTGTGGGGGTTGACTGTGTGAAGGTAGGACTAAAGTGACTGTACTTTTAGTGAGTAAAAAGCGGTTGGGGCAATGTGTCACCATCTCCAGTGGAAATTATTCTTCATAAATGTTACTTATTTCTTATATAATGAAAAAGACTTGGTTGACATTATCATGCCAAAGTCATCTTTAAGTAACTAATGATGTAAGATCCAGATTGCGGCGGCATGCCTGGTTTTCAACCAACTGCTCATCGAGCTCCGCTGGCTACCTGTAGGGTTAAATTCAAATCACTCATGCTTGCCTGCAAAGTAGTCTCTGCATACAAGGCATATGTTACCTATACCGAGCGTTGCGCTCCATCAATGAACGATGCCTGGCTCTGCCATTCGTACGTTCAAGGCAATCCAAACCAGTTCCAACCTTTAAAAAACTCCTGAAGACCTCCAGCTCTTCAGAGAGGACCTCCTCTCCAACACTACCAACAACTGGACATGCTAAATCTATCCCCCTCTACAACTGGACCTTGATTCTATATGAGTAACCAACACCAACATGTCCTTGTTGCACTGTACCTTGATTGTTTTTTTTGTGGCTTTGAATAAAAGCGTCAGCTAAATGACTAAATGTAAATATAATATTTAATATAAATGCTGCACATGACCGCTCTTAAAGGTCCAAATGTCTTTACTTCTGACCATGAAAAGTACTGATTTTCATACATACCTGAATGTGTGAGTGTTTTGTGTTTCTCAGGCAATAGTGGAAAGTGAAGGTACTGCAGAAGTACAATTTTTAGGTATCTGTACTTTAGTATTTACATTTTGTGATACTTTCTAACTCTGCATCTTCACGTTTTAGAGGTAAATTCTTACATTTCACTCTAGCTGTAGTTACAATGTAGATTCCAAGATTACATACAAAACCTGTAAGTAAACATCTTAATAAATGATGACATGGTCATAGACTGAATGACCCAACAGAATATAAATGAATTCCATCTCAACAAACTATACAACTTTTACTAAACCATTTTGAATGCATGAATCTTTAGTCATGTATTCACTCTGGTTTCTGTACTTTTACAAAAATTCATGTTTGAGCTAATATTTATTATATTGAGGAGGGAAGACAGATCTCGGGCTGTACCTTTAAAGAAAATGTATTTTTTAAAAATAAAATGTATGCATGCATATATGTGAGACCTTATGTGTGTTAAACAGTGAGAGTGTGTGTGTGTGTGTGTGTGTGTGTGTGTGTGTGTGTGGCCGACTGTGTCCAGTAAACTTGACGGAGTGTGACGTTGAGCTGTGTTTGATCTTAATCCTGATCTACCATCAGTTGACGCTGTCACCATCCATCACACATGCACACACACACATAAGTTCACACGTCAGGGGGAGGGGCTAGTGACAGCATGCCAAGGGGGGGGGGCTCATGAATAATAAACACAAATAGAAAGAGGTCCAGGTAGGGTAGCTCTCTCTCTCTCTCTCTCTCTCTCTCTCACTCACACACGCGCACACACACACACACACACACACACACACACACACACACACATCCCCCATATAACCTCGCCCCCTGTGCTGCCCTCGCCCTCCTCCTCCTCCTGCAGCCCCCATGTTTATGCATGGCACCCTGTTTCATATGTATCGGCCGCATCATTCCCCCTGTTGTCACGGGAACTGATGACACAGGCTGCATTAAGAATGATGACCCGCCTACAGATTACTGTGCTGTTGGTACACGCATGCACACACAAATGCACTCCCGCATACAGAAACAGAAATACGCACACACATATACAAACACACACACTCGTGGCGGATGTTGAAAACATTTCCCCAATGGGACCTCGTAACACCAGCGTGGCAGCCTACCATCAAAAATGGGTGTGTGTGTGTGTGGGGGGGGGGCACACAAAAGACAGTGGCCAGTCAAAACAAAACACCACACACACACATACACACACACACACAACCCCACACTGACCTCAACTAGCACAGCCAGAGATACTGCATGGTGCATTTATGCAGAAAACACCTACCTTAACTGGCTGTTTACATCAGTGTGAAATGAGGAGAGCTGAATGTTACTGATGCAGCTCATACAGCCACTCATCTGGACTTTGCTTTTCACTCACACACAGTTTGCATCAATTCAAAATGTCCAAAACCCCTCATATGTTTGATTTGTAAAGGTAAGTGATGAATGATGCCGGTTATTTATCCCCAGAATGGAAGCTCATGGATGCTCTTGAAGATTTTGTTTGATCAATTTCAGTAAAATAAACAAAAAAAAACTACAAAATCTTGAATACAGACTGATGACAATGTCAGCCACACATGCAAGAGAATTTATCTGAGCTGTGGCAAAGAAGAAAGGTAAGCTAGAATAATGACACAGAGGTAAGAAAGGTTAATGTCAGCACACAATATTAAAGCATCAGTGGTAGAGTTTGATTTGAGTCGGTCTTATGGATATATCATTATACATATGTGACTAAACAAAGAAACAAACAAAAGAAGACACTTGAAGAAGTTTATTTTTATGAAGTCATGAGTCACACTTTCACCTCAGAGTGCTTTACCATCTCTACAACATACTGTGTGACTCCATCAATCTGTGAACTGTCCGAATGAGGAAAAAGACAAGCAAAAAAGAGGATCTCCCCTTAAAAATTAATAAAAAGGCAACATAATGAACTGTTCAAAAGATCACATTTAAAAAGAAAGGCAGAGAAGATTGAACCACAACATGTCATTATTTTTATTTAGTAAATGATGATCTCCAAATTATCTTTGTAGGAACGTTGGTACTTGATTATTTTGTTATGATAATGAGACCACATTTAGATCCATTAGGGTGAAGTAAAAGGAGCAGCAAACCCTGCCAGCAGTGAGAGAAGCGTTCAGATTATTCCCCTAAATTAAAGTAGAAACACAAATTTAAATCAGTAAGTAAAAATATAACAATGCAAGTGTACTTTGAAAAGAAAGAGTCAAATGCAAAAGTACTCATTAAGTTGAAACGTGGTCATCAGAGTGTCAACTTATTCTGTTCTACTGTTGGAGTTAGTGGAAGTGGAGCTTGTTTTAATGGTCCGATTTCCCTGTGCCGCGGCGTCCGGAGCTAATTGCAGCCTAATAGTCTGCCTAATGTTAGATTTTTGATGGACACTGTGAGCAGCCCATGTCAATCTGCACAGAGCAGCTCCAAGTGAGCAGCAGGAAGTTAGACAGAGAAACAGCATAGAGAACTGGTCAATTTTCAAAATAAAACACCCCGTACAAACTGCTGATCATTAAAACAGACAAAAGGGAAACAAAACATCTAGGTAGCATATTTACATATTTAGTAGGGCATAAATCTGAGCAAGTTAACAAAGTCTTCTGAAACACTCCTGGTGGGGTTTGAAGTCGCATGGTGAACAGACCAAAAGAGCCACGACATGACAGAGACGTGGCCGGTGGGGTTTTGGTGTACGTCATCCATATACTGCTGGGTATTAAATCTATAGCAATGTGTTGTATCAGAGCTGATCATATTTTTTTTTTTTTTGGCCTTTTCAAGCTTTATTCTGATAGAGACAGCTGAAGAGTGACAGGAGATGTGGGGAGAGAGAGAGATGGGGAATGACATGCGGGAAAGAGCCACAGGCCGGACACGAACCCTGGGCTCCCGCAGCAAGGACTGAGCCTTCGCACATGGGGCGGCTGCTCTACCAACTGAGCTAAACACCTCCCCAGAGCTGATCATATTTTGTATGCATGTAAAGTTTTGAACTGAAGTGGAGAAAACAACTGATACAATGTATCAGTTAAAAATTATTTATGTATTTATTAAGTAGCAGTATGAGTAGGGAAACTGACGGTCATTAAAGAACATTATATTAAATGTGACATTATGCAGCGAGGAGGAGTTAATTTTTCTTGTTGTTTATTTACAGAAATAGACATTTGAAAAGATCACAACAAACTTCCTGTTTCTATGCTTACAGCTCTGTGGCAGCGCGGTGGCAGTACACACTGCTCCTGATTACTGAGCGAGTAAGACATTGAATAAAAATGACAGGTGATGGTTGGAAGCATTGTGTGTGAGATATGGGGTCAGTGTGTGTGTGTGTGTGTGTGTGTTATGGATAGTGTGGTGGTCCACAGAGATGGCTTCTTTGTTTTTCAGCGACACAGACATGAAACAGAGGTGGGCAAAATAAAAAAAAAGAATCCTCATTGTGTGTCTGTCTCTGTCGTTGTGTTTCACATTTTCTGTCACTCGCCCATATAATGAAGTTTTTCCTCTTTCACTCTTTTGTAGTCAAAGTGAGAGACACCAACTGATCCTGCCTTTTTTCTTTTTACCTCTTTCTTCTTGCTATTTCAAAGATGTGTCTGTCGGAAGCACAGAATACATAATGTATATCACAGACAAGCGTAGAAAAAACAAGACAATATGAATAATTAATAAGCTGTGATGCATATGTATAAACATTTCCATATCAAATAAATATCATATCTAGTTTTATGACTCTGTTTTTTTATGCTTTGAATACTCAATTACTCATAAGCTCGTCTGATCATTTGCAGTGGGACAGTCTCTTCTGCATGTCGTGATCAAATGACGGTGGGTTTAAAGTATGGGGAAGTTACAGGGGAAGAGAAAGTAATAAAAAAATCATTTGCGGACAGTCTCGTAAAGTTCACAGCAGATCTGACGTTTCCTGGTTCAAGTTGAGGTGAGAGAATGAACTCCCGGCTAAAAATAAAAGAATTGCCCAAAGTCAGGCAGCGTGATCTGGATTTCTAGACATCTTCACTTGACTGCAGACAGTTTGCAAACTGTGCTGGGGGAATATTTTAAAAAGTAAGAGTCTGGAAGTCAAGAAAAAAATGAGGTATATGTTTGTTGAAAGCTCCTTCTGGCTTACGTACATGGTGGGTGTGGTCTTTGATTGAGAGGCTCCACAATAGACAGTGAGGCAGCTGGAGCCACCGCTGCAGTTTTCTTACATTTATTTTACAAAAAAATGTAAACATTAAAAAAAGAAGGAATTGTTTCAGTTGGTTATAGATTGTCTATTCCATTACATGGAAATGTATTTTTAAATTGACATGAAATTACATTTAGCGGTTTTAAGAAACTCAGAATTATAGAAGAAAGTGACATCAGATGTGAGAGTGCTGTTATACTGAATATCAGCACGTCTGTTATTGAGTCGTAGAGTACAGAAGAGTCTGTTGACGGTCATTTTGGTGCCAATATCATATCATATATCAGTTCGTGTAAGTGTTTTTCTTACCTTGATGTTCTGATAAAATCAAACAAATATTACGGGAAGGTATGTGTGCTTCCTTCAGCACCGAGAAGGAAGCAGGACACCAGGTAGTTACTTTAGTAATAACCAAACCATCGCACACAAAATAGGTTGTGAATTTTGTTTTGTGTCAGTGTTTTATTGGCCCTTTATCTGATTCACCAGCTAGCTCTCATTATAGTGAGAGATCTTAAACTATTCAACTCTTATTCTCACTTATTCTTCTTAATTCAAACTGTTAATATGTCTTTTTTTAACGTTTAATCAACACTACAG
Organism: Sciaenops ocellatus; assembly: GCA_033000465.1. Lineage (NCBI taxonomy): Eukaryota > Metazoa > Chordata > Actinopteri > Sciaenidae > Sciaenops > Sciaenops ocellatus. The sequence goes on along the minus strand of CP136872.1, from coordinate 4,323,559 downwards.
AAACACTAGACAACTGTTAAGTATGATAAGGATGTCTGATGCTCACTGCTGTTATTGGTTTGATTAAAGGCTAATTATCAGCTTCAGTTTCTAACACTTGTGTGCGTGTTTTTTTTTTTTAAATTTAGATGGCGAACATTAAAGTAACGTTCATAATAGAGCACCTGTAAGACAGGGAGATACACGCAGTTAAAAGGTCCCAGTGGTGTTGTGCTCTATATCAGGACTCACGGAACGCCTCTTGTCCAATCAAATTACTTGGTCGGGACAAACCGTTGTATAAAATCCGATATTGGCAGTGGCAATTTGGCAGTGCTGAAACTTCAGTCTGCTCAACCCCCCTAGACCTGCACGAAGTCAAGGTTATCATGTTCCCCCATCACTGCCAGACACGCAGATTCAGACACATGTGGGGGGGCTTTGTGGTTTGGAAAGCTGTGTGTGCGTGTGTGTGTGTGTGTGTGTGTGTGTGTGTGTGTGCGCATCTACTGTATGCTGCTCAACCCCAAATTAAATGCAGCCACATTCCCATTTTATCAGAAAGGTGCAACCAGTCATTCAATGCAATTTCAGCTCACTGAACAAAGTTCAGCAACTTTGTGTAACCTCTGCACGGATCATTCTGGAATCAGAGCCTATGTTGGTTACAGTTCATATTGCTGGGTGTAATTTCTTAAAGGTCCGACGAGCTCACTGCAACAGAGACAGAGATGGTGCAAAGCAGAGAAAGCTATTGCATCGTTGCATTCACTGCTGTCAGATTAAAATCTCAAAGCTACAAATATGTCCGAATAAACTGTGTGAACTCATTTTTCTGTTAACCGCAGAGCTAAGCTACCTTAAGCACCCTAACAGCCTCCATTAGCTGTGTGTCACAACCACTGCTGCTGATTCATTGGTAAGTACTCCAAATCAGTGCGCCGAACACCTAACTTCCTGTCGCATTCAGTGCAAGGCATACACCTGTCGCTTTCACCTCATGCAGTATCTGTTCCTTATGTCTCACACACACACACACACACACACACCAGCACCATGCTGCTTGTTGGGGCGACTGCAGACTGCAGCGGGACACATCCGTGGACAATTATGTAATTGCGGTGCTTCGTGGCGGTGTGTGCAAGAGTGCAAGGACTGCAAAAAGAACATGGAGGAGACACGAAATTCCATTAGTCATGTTAGCGGAACAACAAAAATGAGGTTTGTAGCTTTCTGTGCTGAAATTGTTAATGAGCGGCACAGGGTGTCTTCTGCATCGTGGCTTTACACACGACCTTAACTGGAAAAGGCAAAACCCCATCTACACACAGACAATGCACGAAGAAGTCATGAGTATGAGCTGACCTGAGCCTGTGGGAGTGAGCAGGAAGTGGAAATGTAATCGGCGGTGAGCAGAGAGTTATTTGGAGTCCAGGATCTCATCGCTCGGACTCTCCTGACTGCTGGAAGCCAGAGATGTAACTTCCAGGCCTTTCAACATTTGGCTCCCATTACAGCTAGACAGGTGGGCGCTGGGGGATGCTTTCCTGTACTCACATGCCGCCCCACACACCCCACACACACCCCTCCCTCCCTCTAGTTTTCACTTACACTCGCAATCTCACACACACATATTCTTCCTCTCACTTTTGTCTCTCGCTTTACGTTCCTCCTCTTCCCCCCTCTCTTTCGACACCATCCCACATTCTTCCCTCTTCATCTCGTGTGATCTCGCTGCCTCTTCCTCGTGTGTGTTCACTTTTTTTTTTTTCCGTCTCCCTCTCCTCTTCCTCTTCCTCCTCTTTTAATGTCACACAAACTCTCTCTTCCACGCACTCTCTTGCTCAGGCTCATGGTTTCTGTCACGTACTTTTCTCCTCTACAGATTTTCTTCTCTCTTTGCCTCATCACTCTTGTCTCACACACACAAACTTACTTGCTTGCTTTACCTCTCGCTCTCTCTCGCGGTCTTCGTTTTAGCTTAGCCTCGATTGACCTCGTTTTTTTTTTGAGATTTCTAAAAAAAAAATGTAAAAACTGACCCTCGAAACCTCATCTACTCTTCCTCTTTTGGAGTTCTTCTTCCTCTTTGTTTACCTCTGTAACCTCTATACCTATCCGTTTTTGGCTTTCCATCAAGCCACACACACACACACACACACATTGGCTCAGTGCCCATACACACATTTGGACCTGGCTGCATGCTTCTCAGTGTCTGGGGCCTTATTGTGTGTGTGTGTGTGTGTGTGTGTGTGTGTGTGTGTGCATGTGTGCGTTTTTGAGGCCAGTTAAAAAGCAGGATTTGGCAGTGCTGAAACTTCATGCTCCAGTCTGCTCAACCCCCTAGACCTGCACGAAGACAAGGTTATCATGTTCCCCCATCACTGCCAGACACACACACAGATTCACACACGTGGGGCCTTGTGGGTTGGAGGGCTGTGCGAGTGTGCGTGGATGTACGTGTGTGTGTGTAGAAAGTGTGGGGGGTTAGATATAAAGGATGCTACAACCCTGCCTTCTGCTGGCCAGTGAGCAGAATTAGAGGTCAAATGTGCGCGCACACACACACACGCACGCACGCACGCACGCACACACACACACACACACACACACACACACACACAGAGAAAACATCAGGGAGTGTGGAAAATGTTAAGATGAAGATCTTCAGTTCAGTTGAAATGTTATCATCTCATCATTGTTTCAGATGTAAGCCAATTTTTTTTTCTGATTTGATCAAAAACAAAGACGTTTGTCTGTTCTTGTTACCCTGTACATGAGGCACAAATACCCAGTTACTGTAATCTCATCATTACGATTGATTAGTAGTGTAGTAGTGGCATTATGTAACTCTGTAATGGATTCATGGGTCATTCTTGCAAACACATGGCCAGGGAACTTTTTTTTCTTTGTGTAAAATGTTTGAGGAAGTACGACACACTTCTCTCACACATTAATTATTCCTTATCACTTCAACTCTCAACCACTTAACTTGTGCAGGGAAAGAATGGACAGCACATGAGTGATGTCACGTGTTGCCATGGTGCAGTATGGCAGCCACAGGAGCTCTGAACACTTCTGTGATTTTAGTATTTTTAATAACAAACATGGACGTGGAACTATGGATATTAGTTTTTCTTTTTTGCCTTTTTCTGTTATACAGACTACTTCATACATCCGGTGACCCATTCATTTATCTTCATTTATTAGTTCTTTATCCACTTTGTATATTGTGTTACAGAACAAGTGACTTTTTCTGGTGTGGCATCAATAAAGTTTATCTTATCTTGTCTTAATAAACATGTGGTTAACGTTGTGAAATGGTCACAGTTTGGTTTGGTTTAGGCACCAAAATATTTTGGGAAAGTTTGCAAGAAACAGACATTTTGATTTCACACGGAACACAAACTTTGCCCTCCTGGGTGAAAGTCTTGTGTTTGTTTGACCACTCCATCTACCCAAACCTCCTCCAGATGTGGACTTCATCGCTCTTTATACTACATCACTTCACGGATGTTAATGGGAATGATCGGCGTATCACCTCCATACATTGGACCGGACTTCGTGGTATGTGCTGCATGCAGTTCGAAAGTGTTGTGTTATTCTTACGTTCACACACAGGGAAACACATTCACACCTACAGGCAATTTAGAGTTTCCACTTGACTATTGCACAAGTCCAAATAAACACATTTTAAGCCCCATGAATGCTTTTGTATAATTCAGTCATCATCTCTCTATGACATGAGGAATGATGCAATTTTCACACTAAAAATGAGAGAAAAATGCTAATTAACCTTTAGCACTCACACATATACCATATAGAGTAAAATATATACCCTTCAACTGTCACTTTAGTGTTAACATAATTTTCCAATTAACAAAGCTTTCTACAACCTGATTAAACCATCAGTCGTATTCATCTCCCCCCCTCTGAGGAATACAAAAAGAGAATAACATCATTTCTATACAAGCTTTTGTAAGTGGAAACATCTGTAGCCTCTGCTGAGATGCTATCCTTTTCTAATCGTATCTGTCCAGAGAATAAGTGAAAAAAAGAAATAGAGGGATGGTGCAAGCAAGAGGAGAGAGTACAGGAGGTAAATAAAGACAGAGATGAGGTGATAATAACTATGATAGAAGGATGGAGAGGAGAGATAAATATAGCATGTGAGGAGAAGAGAGCACTGATTAGACCTGGCTCAGGAGATGTCATTGTTAATTACCACCCCCTCACCCACCTGCACCACACACACACACACACACACACACACACATCATAGATTCTCAGTGTGCACATGAATGTATACACTGTTAGAGTTGTAAGATCACACTCACTAGGATGGAAGCACACATGCAGAAACAATGGAAATGTGGGAACTTGCAAAAACATGCAAACACTAATGAATCGATTCACTGAAAGGGTTATTTATTTCACTGTTTTTCACCAGGAGTAAGATCGTTGTTAACTTGTATCACCTAATGAATGGATTGAGGTGTTAGGGTTGCTATCTTCATATAGAGATATTTTAGCTTTAGCCTTTGATATACACTGAATGACATGTTTATTTAGTGTAAAATTAGGCATGATCTACTTGTGAAGTCCCCTTTCATTTTCTCAATACACGTTTGTATGTTGTTAGGAGAAACATGCTGCAGCTTCAGAGGCAATGCCAATAAATAAACGTGAAAATTCTGAACAAATACAACAACAGCAAAATCCAAAAAAAAGTTGTTGAAAAAGACAAACAAATAAATTTAGAGCAAACTCGCTGCACAACTCATGGAAACGATGCAAAACACACAAACCCCTTAGACAAATATAACAGAGCTGTGTATTTCCAGTGTGTTTCCTGCTGAAGGTGTTCAAAATTTAATGGCATCTAGTGGTGATGTTACAGATTGCAACCAACTGAATACAGCTTGCCTCAACCTCTCACTCTCACTCCAAACATGAAAAAAAAAAAAAAAAATTACAGTGGCTATGAAACACGCATTAACACAAAATGTCCTGTTTGGAGCCAGTGTTTGGTTTGTCCATTCTGGGCTACTGTAGGAACATGGTGGTTCAACATGTCGGACTCTGTGGAACAGGACCTGCTTCATTTATAGATATAGAAGGCTCATTCTAAGGTAAGACTGTGACGTTCCCTCAAACATGAGTCAAATGTACCAACGCCACCTGTTCATGAAGTTGAGATTTGATCATCTGAATTATCGACGTTTCTATAATTGCCACATAAGGCTGCCTGTTTCGCTAAGTTGATGGGCAACTGTGGTTCACAAAATGAGTGATGAGTCTTGCTGTCCAAAAACAGAAAAATGTAAAGCAAAATGAAAATGTTAATAGTACAGCTATGTATCATCAAAGCAGTGATGTACTGAGAGAAACAAAGAGGGAATGGAGACGGCATGAGTTTGATGATTAAAATGTCTTTCTAGAATAAAACGGTCCATGGCTAATATGTAAGGCAGTAGAGAAGATATGACAGTCATGGAAATATTAAACAAGAGAATGTAATAGCTCATAGCAGGTGATATTACATGTCAAGTGCAACAGAGGATGATACTGGACAGAGACCTGGATGAGAACCCTGAGGCAGCTGTCACAGGGAGTATTATCCAAGCAACAACTGAACTAATATGTTCCTGTACCAAAATGTGTCGATAAAAATCATAAAATTAAAAAAAAAAACTAAAAAAAAAACATAAAAATTGGTAATCCATGATGATAGGCTGAACAAAAAAGTAACTTTGCATTACATTTGCTTGAGTTGTGTTTTATTTTTGTTTATTTTGGTATTAGAACTCTAAATTAATTCAAATTAAGGCAATACGATTCTTAAGTAAAAGACCTCTCGTGAATTTCATTCGAAATGAAGAGATTTTCATTTTAAGGGTGGAAAATTTGCTTGAGTGCCACAAGTGCTCTTAAACCGCTCGTACACGGCACTTTAGAACAAATCTGTTCATGTGAGTGGTTGTAGCTAGTAGCTGCCTCACAGATGGAGAACTTTGTAGGCTTTGGATGGACATGAAACTCTCTCGGATGAATCATCAATTCAAAACTTGTACGGCTGCATTCTAAAAAATCTGGTACTTTGATAAAAAAGACAGCGTTACAGGTCTGTGTACATTAGAACCTAAAGTGAGAAGTCAACTACAACTCCCAAGGTGGATTTTGATAAGAGACATCCAATCACAGAGTTTTAAATTACGTCATGTTCGGCAGGCAGAAGCTAAAAGTTAACGCTTTCAGACTCGGGTTGGGTCGGTTTTGGAGTTCTTTCCAGCAATAAGGCTAACGTTCATGGGTGTAGTAGCACTTAGAGACTTTTTTTTTTTCGTACTAACATGATTTCTCAGAGACCAAGTTAAAAGAAAACTTGGAAAGTGAAATTTAGAGTGGAGTAAAAACCTTACTACACATCTTTATTATTGCTGACCATGTGCATCCATAATGGCCACAGTGTACCGAGCTTCTGATGGCTACTTCCAGCAGCATGCCATTTTTGAGGCTACAGACCGTGCTGCTGTATTGGGTTATGATGCTAAAAGGTTTTCCTCATGTTTTGTCCACTTTCATTTACAAACCGTGTTTTGCAGACATATGCATAAAAACATTATATATTTGAGATATATTCATTTTTTTTTTTTTTTCTGTAGTATGCAGCAGCAACCTGCTTCATTCCCCTTTGAATCAACACAACGTTAACATCCTTAAAGGCAACACACACTGTGCCCTGTTACATACACTGACAGTAAAAAGAATGGGTGGCTTATCCGTGGCGTCACCCACAGGTTTCTGATGCGCCGCTTTGAAGCTCAGAATATGCGATTCTGAACGCCGCCATGTTGGCAGTCCCACCTCTTCCACCTCCCTGCAGCTCTAAAAATCGGACAAGACGTGGATCATCGTTGGACTTGAGGTCGGCTGAATGAAGCCTGTTTGCTCAAACAAGCTATCTGTAACAGCAGCTACCTGTCAGTCAAAGTGGCCATGCTGTTAATTATGCATAATTTTAAAGTCCAAAGAGGCCAAAACTTTTTTTTTGCACCAGGCTGTAAACATGTTTATTTCTGCTGTGGAAAAAATTGGACATTTTGATATAGCGGCTTATGGAGACTGACTTGTTCTATAGACTGTTTTTGGCACTTCCCTATAGGCTTTGCTTCACAGCCACAGAGATTGCCACTTGGTTGCATAAAATTGATACACAGTGGTTGGACACCAACACATTTTCACTCACAACTTGTCAAATATGAAGTATTTCAGTGCCCTATGCTTCAAACCAAGACGCTCTAGTGCAAGTTCTGCATGTGCAGGGCTCTGCGGTCAAGTTATTAACTATTAATATGCAATGTGAGGTCTAGTTAACAATAATAAATATGCAACATCTGGTTAGGCTTTCAAAATAAAGCCATGGTTTGGGTTAAAGTAAGTTTGTAACATAAGTAAGTTATTTCACATACGTAATGTAGTAAAAAAGAGGTCAACACTGACTTTTGGTTTCAGATCAGACATGAACAGTGGTCTCTGAGCTAACAGTCCTGTGTTTGTTGTACTTCCATCCCAACATCCTCCTGATGTGGACCCCAAAACATGGGCACATTCAGAAATGACACTGGAGAGGTACCCACAGCGTCCTACTGTAGAGCCACTGACCAAACTGTGCATATGATGTTGTGCACTTCAAAGCAACTACACCAGCTTTTACAATGCCGGTGGTCCCTGTCCTTCCGCTACGTAGCCAAAATGGCGACCACTGAGGGCGAGATGTGCGTATGTGTTCCACACTCAACTTTTTGACCACTATGAATGCACCATCCAGGTACTCACACATACGCTTTAAGTTTAAGTACACAGAAAAATCCATTGCACTTCTGTGGCATCTCATCAACTTGTTTCAGGTTGCTGTTCTCACAATGGCCGGGATTTATTTGAGGTAAATTAAAAGCACAATCCACAAAAACAGGAGACACACAGGAAACATTAAAAAATCCTCCAGCTCTCCTTCCCCTACATTTTAACACACTCCACAATTCAGAGCCTGTTAGCCACATTAGCTAGCCCTGCTTGGGCACTCAAACAGCCCAAAGAAACCCAGCCGAGTCTCAGGCCTCTCTCAAGCTGTGAATGAAATAGCTTTGCAATTTGTCCTGGCACAAAACATCATTTTGATCTTAATGAATGGCAAATGGCTAGAAGTGAGAGAGATTATTGGGAGGGGGGTGCTTTATGGCATGTGCGTGTGTGTGTGTGTGTGTGGGAGAGAGAGAGAGAGAGAGAGAGAGAGAGAGAGAGAGAGAGAGAGAGAGAGAGAGAGAGAGAGAGTGTGTGTGTGTGTATGTGTATGTGTGTGTGTGCTTGTTGGCATCTTAGAAAGGTTTGCTCTGATCCTTCATTTAAAGGCTCACTGCAGGACCTCTTCCTGGGAACCTCAAAGAGATGGGCCATGTTTAGAAGTCATTTTATTAAATCTACAACACACACACACACACACAGACACACACAGACACACACACACACACACACACACACACACACACACACACACAGTGCTGCAGAGTGATTTCGGTGACTACTTTTAAATGTATGACTGTGTAATCTCTTCTGTGTGACATCAGCTGAACTAAACGACAAACACACCTCAGATGGCAGCATGCCCATCCTTGTGTGTGTGAGTGTGTAATGGTCATGTCATGTTGTGTGTGTGAGTGTGTCTCCACCTAGGCCTATATGTCTGTGTGTGTACTAATGACCAGCATGCGCTAATTGCTGTCTCTATAGGTAGAATGCATTCTCTGTGCTCTCCGCTGTTCTTCTCAACCAATCACAGCGGAGTATTGACGTCTTCCTTAATTGCATTAAGCGAGGCTTGGTGATTGGCTACAACTGGAGAGGCAAACAAAAACACATACTCACTGACAGCTGGCCAGCCTGCTAATGGACCCTGTGTGTGCATTTGTTTGGATGTGTGATATTACTATTACTACTACCAGTGTACCATTGGACTGAGGGACTTTATCGTTTACCACCCGACAACAAAAAGAAGAGCTCGACTTATGGCTACAAATAAAACCACACACACAAGCTGCAGTTCAGTGCACTGTGTCCACCACATTGTTATCACATTTGGCAGCACGGATAACCAATCTGATGCCTGAAATGCTGTAACTGACGAAATGTATGCAAGTTCTTCTGCACAGAGACACATCTGTGGACAAAACCCAAGACACCATGTCGACTAACATCCAATCTTTCACTGAAGCAAGCAGCACATTGACAACACAGTTCGATCGCATGAATCAACATGCACATGTTTTTGTTTTTTTTTGTTCTTTCCAATAACTTTATTTATATACTTAATTAATCTCAGGCCTAAAAATAATTTAAAAAAAGAAAAGGAGAAGAATAACAATAGTCACATTTGATTTAAAACGTCTGTTGTTGTTCTGTATGAGCTGTCCACACTCCTTCAGATGTGATGCATTTATGTGCCCGTTGAAATTTCCCAGCTTCCAAGACTTGACGGTCAGCTGATGAGCTGCTGTGCTTTCAAAGGAGGCTGTAAATTTCAGTATGGCTTCAGACCAGGGCAGCCCAAACAAAGTGGGACCAGGCCAAAGCTGTCACGTCATAAGGTTGTCATCAATTAATGAAATTTGACTGAAATACATTGCAGTATAAATTTCTGTTCATGCGGTTTCATTTTTTGTGTGAATTGAGTCAAATAAGGGGACTCAGCTTAGTTTCAGTTTTGGCCTTCAGAGGGAGAAAGTGTGGGCACATCTGCTTTAGACCAACGTAGAGATCAGGAATCTCACAAGGGGTTACGATATACAAGGTTATGAGACCGTTACCAGGGTAACAAATACAAATAAACACAAATTTATATTTATTAATTTGCTTTATTGTTCTTGTAAAATATTTTGTTTCAGGTCTCGTTTTTTAATAGAACCATCTGAGAGGGAAAAACGGCTCACAACTCATTGATATGCAGCCTGTGACGTGGGGTCAACAGTATGTAGAAGTGGCTGCATTTAAATAACATGGGGTCAAAAGCGAAACGACTGCTTTAGACCACTAACCATGTCACTTATTTTGTTGCAGCTTTGATTTTCTAACAACATACTGTAGTCTGAGGGTGCTTTGTTGTTTGGCAGACAGGTTTCAGATGCCCAGCACTTCATATAGGAGCCCAGCGCTTCATGAATGCAGCATATATGCAGTCCGAGATACATTTACAGACACGAATGCTGGGGCTTGAATTTGAGGATGGCCTACTCAGTAAGAAAATGCACATTATATAAATCTGTTCAGATTCTGCAGTCAGAACTTGTAAAAGGTGTTTTAAGTAAATGCAGTAATTTCATGTCAATTTGATTTGTGTGCTTTATTTCACCATTCAGTGTGCTTCCCATATTTGGCAGCAATGCTCTATTGTGAGTACAGACGAGCAAAACATCCTGTGCAGAAATGATGCATTTTTACACATTATCCTGTTTGTGTGAAAAACATCCTTAAATGAGAGACTAAAAACGGAGATAAAAATAAAACAAACAGGCAGAAGAGTCAAATTTGAGGATGCACAGCGTAGCGTTCACATTGTCTATCATCCAACCCCGGGACATTTGCTGCCACATCAAAAGGCTTGCTGCGAGCGCAGATTTACACATATGTCTCATCACTTTCTTCTTTTTTTTTTACGGACTGAAATAAGCGTTGATGAAAGGCGGCCATTTTGTTATTTACATTGGAATGTGCTCTCTTTTCCAGGCTCCTTTCTAGACTCGGCCAACGGCTTGAAGCAGCGTTCACATTTGTTGTCTCTCTCGTTTTTTTCTTTCACCCTCCCACCCGTTGTGTTTCCTCCCTCTCCTTGTCATCTTTCCACAAAGCGAGTTTGTGTCATTTCTGTTTGATGTGTGAAGAACGAACAAAGCGATCTGTAACTACACGAGGGTCTACTAATGTGCATATGCCAATGGATAATAAAATCTATATGAATTACACTGGGAGTATATTTAAATATATACTGTATGTATGAACCACACATTCATGCATAAACAACACACATACACGGGAAAAAAAGTGCTGACTGAGTTCGCAGTTCTCCTGCCTCCCAAGTGTTCTCACATACACACACACACTCCCTCTTTGCGAGATTACAGCACAAATACTCAGCTGTGAGAAGATTTAGTCTGATATTATATTATTTCTCTTTATTTTGAATAAACACAATAAGAATACATTGTATGAAATATTAAGATCTGCACAATTTTTTGGGCGATATAATTCTGAAATCTAACACTGGGGTCATGGGCCAGAACATTGCAAAGCTCCTCGGAGGGAACTGTAAGTATTACGTTTGTATACGACAGCAGGCCCATTTTGAAAGTCAAATAGAAACCAAGGTAGGACCCAGGATTCCCAAACGGTTCTGTCTATGCCAGTACTTTAAGGCGATGTAGCTAGCACGTCTTCAGAAGTTAGTTTTTGTACCTTTACTTGTACCTTTGCCACACATTCATCCATTCACGGGTCAAGGTTAATGTTCTTTTTCACTCCCTGGATCAGGTAAGTCAGGTAAAGTCTTTTTTAACTTGCCAGCACAAATTATAAAATACAAATTGTACAAAATGTATCGTACAATACAAAGACTCTTGGCTGCCATGCAAGCGAGATGCCAAAACTTGACGTACCTTTGAATAATAACCCTGTTTATTCACCGTGCTCTCAAAGTTTCAACTGTGCAATATATAGTTGGAGTTTGACTCACATCCCGTAACACCACCCACTTAGTTTAAAGATAATTGAAATGCTTACAATAACGTTGTCTTTAGCTGCCACCATCAAGTTGCCAGTTAATATGCAACTTTCAACAGAGATGAGCAGGAAGCGGAATGGCTCACTCCTGAACTACTTCCATTTTCAGCTCCAGAAAAAAATGATGTCCGATCAGCAAAGTGAGTTATTAAATTTACCTAGCGTGGCATTTTCCTTACCCTGCCCATCACAAGCAACTTCATGTTCAGTGGACACTTGCACGATGATGACATGTGCACAGGAGAACTGCCAGCTGAACCGTACTTCTCTTGTAGTGTAGTATCAAAGTGACTGTATAAACTATAGTTGGCTTGACAACACCGTATGAAGAGGTAGTAGGGATGCAGACTGTACTGGACTGCTATGCTATATAGTGTCAAAATTTTCTTAATTACATTTGGTTAAAAATAATAAGAAGAAAGCACATCTGTGGGCACAAGGAGACTGAAGGCCGTCCTGCTAGAGAAGCGTTACATGCATAGAGGTCTGAGTATCCAGCCGAAGATACCATGAATAGTCCCATTTGGGATTGTGTCTAATGCTTTTTAAAACGTACTCACAATGTAGCTCAACGAGCGGCACTTATCGGACAGGTCAGAGATTTGGGTGCGTTATGCTCGTAGTGGCTAATGTAGCCTCGTACAGCTAGCCTCAAGCAGAGATGAGAAGCTACGGCGATCTGGTTAGCTCACTTCCTTCCAACTCCACACAGCTTTCTTTCACTTTTAAACTTGTAGCCCTCAGCCCCCACCAGCGCTGACTTAAGTGACATCACTTGAGGACATCTATCAGACTTCAAACAGCTCCCCCTTGGTTTTATACTGCCAAAGACCTCTAAACAGGCTTTGATGTGTAAAATTGTCTTTCCCTTGAAGCAAATTTATGTACATCTCTCAAACATAAATAATAATACCATAAGAAACCTCACTTCTGTAAAACATGAATACAGTCCAGCACACAAGCCTTCAACTATTCTAGCTATAAAATGTATGCCGGGCCGGTCTTCTTTTGCACTGTGAAAGTTCTTCTGGATGACAGCTCCTTCACTGGGACGGTTGTTTACTTGAAGTGCATATGCAGATATTTAGGGTCACAAACCAAAAAAGCAATTACCTCTCTTCTTATGTGCGCCCGCAGTGGAAGCTGGTTGGATTGATAAATCTTTGAACTGAGCACCACAACAAAGCTCAACCCGCAATGTGTCTTTTAACTCAAAAGCTCAATATGGTACGACAAATCCTAAAGATGCAAATGAACTCTGGTGCCATCTGCTGTTTGATTGAACAGTGACATGGCTGATGTACGTATTTATCGTGCACGTTCAAGCAAAGAGACCTAGCATGAACATTGGCCAATTGCCAGAAATATTAAATGTTATGATTTCTAACTGCAGCAGGTCCAGAGGAAGGCTGATGTCTGAGTGTGCTCTCTTTTTTGATACTGATCAGTCTCTATTTTATGGTCACTTCGTTGTATAGACTCTGTTCCTGACTGGCCATCACTAATCATCATGACTGGCCCTAACCCTCCCCTCCACCAATCCCCACTTCACACACACTGGGGCAGTGGTGTCGCTGGTGTTGGTGGGGCGGTTGTGGGGGAAATCAGAGGCTACGGCTGGGAGATCCGAGGGGAAATTAGCCAGCACTTAGCTGCACACATGCACACCAGGCCCAGCTGGGAGACAGAGTCTCAGATCCAAGCATGGAGGACATGAAAGAGACACCAGCACTGTTGCCAAAGGGAGGAGATTCTCTCTCTCTCTCTCTCTCTCTTTAGCTTTCTGTCTTTCTCTCTCTCCCTCTTAATCTTCCTTGCATTTCCTCCCTGTCCTCATCTTTCATTCTCTCTTCCTTCCCTCGCCTTCCCTCTATCTCTTTCTTACTCCTCTCTGAGGAGGTTTTTAAGAGTGCATGTGTGTGTGGCCACAAAAGTGCTCGTCTCTTTTCTGTGTGTTCGTCAAAAGTGTGCATGTGCACTGCTGTTTGTTTTGTTTTTCTGTTTTCTTGGCGAACAAAATGTCCGACAGACGTCAAACGCGGGGTGGAGATGTCTGAAAGGAGGGGGCAAAGAAAAAAAATACAGTACATGGTGAACAGGCTTTTCAAAGGGTCCACATCGCAGCCCTTTGACTAACATCCCGAGGACATGGCTTTGCTCTCTCTCTCATACACACACACTTATAGGTCCCCTATGAGTCAGGGGTCACAGCATTTACAAGGCACTCGGTGTACAGTGGTATCAAACGAGTCCCCGAGCCAAGGAAAGGCTGACAGAGAAATAGAACTTAAATTTTGACGGCCACATTGGAACTAAAGAGTTGAATTAAACTGCTGATATTTTGTACTGAATATGTAACATGATGTTGTGTTTGACTATTTAAAATCATAAAAATACAATGTCTTCTCTGTCATGGTGAGAAAGTATGTATATTAGTATATAGTATGATATGTACACAAAGAAAACGTGTGGAAAAAGTCACATCACAATCACTAAGTTAATGGCTTCCTGTGAAGAAAATGTCCTGATTTATTATGCAATAAATATGTAATCAGACAAACTGCTCCACATATACATGTACGAGGTGGACCACTGGCCATTTTTAATTAAAGGCTCACACGTATTTTGGCAAATCAATAAATCAGAGTGGCAAGGCTGGATTACCAAACCGAGCAAAGCGGGTAACTGTCCGCGGGCCCCACGTCCCCAGGGGCTCGAAAAAGTCCCAGCAGGTACGCTGCATGACAGCTGCTTTTGGTAATTTAATTAATTAGTTTGTTAGAGAAGCCGCACGACTAAAGTACAACATCAACTAAGCTGGGCGTTATTTTTCAAAATCTAGTTTTAATAACTTTACTATATAAGTTGTGTTTAATCAAAACATTTGGCACACGAGGATGCACATTTATACCCACATGGGCACATCCGTGCCTGGTTTAATGCAGCTCCACTGATTTACAGTTATTACTTGGTTCACCGGTAACTCGCCAACAAGCGTATCACAACAAAGTAAGTACACGTGGCTGTAGACAGTGCAGGATTTAAAGGATTAGAAAAATAGAGGGAAGTGCGCTCAGCACACTTGTGTGTTTTGGTGACATCAGAATGGTAAATTATACAGCAAGTAGTTCTGATCGAGCAATCTGATTGGTCAACTAGACATTTAGAATGTGCTCAAATCGCATGACAGCACACCTGACTAATCACTAAAATATTACTCCCATCTCCACATTGTCACATCCTGAAAATATAGAACATAAATATATTAATCAATATTATATAATATAATGTAATATAATATAATAATATTTTGTTACAGTTGGAAATGATTGCATCTTTTTTTCAATACATTTTGACTTTTGGAGTTTACAGCACGGTGTTTTGACTTATTGAGTTATCGGAAATGTTTGGATCACATCCTCCATCAGCTGTGCGCTGAGTCACAAAAACAGCGCCATTATCTTAAAAATTAATGTGAAGCTCTTGGACTTAGTAGATAAATCTGTTCATGGAAAATAATGTTCTTCAGCAGATATCTTAGTCACTAAAGACTGAACTAGCAAAGCAGTTTTGGAAACTGATCCACGATCTTGAGTAGACTTCGACGGGACTAGAAAGCATCTCCGTCATCATTACTAAGGCTCAGACTACTTGCTGGAGTAGTAAACTGGGTTCCATTCGAATAGGAATCTACTGCTGCAACTGATTGTTTTCCAGGTATTAGTCAGACGCGTGTAAATGGAAACAGCGAGCAAGATATTTTTTTTTATTTTGAGAGCAAGTTGCCCCAAAATATGAAACATTTTGATTCTATATTTTATTTAAGTTGGAAATTGTTGTATATTCACAATATTACATTCGAGACTGAACTTTAAATTATTATTGGCTTTGTGGTTATGTTTTTTTGGGGGGATTTTGACCCAACCAAATCAAATGTTTAAGAACAGAGGGTGCGTACACTGTAATGTGATTTTGGGCTATATAAATAATATTTGACTTGACTTGGTAGATGTTGAAAAGCAAGTAGGAGAGGGAAAGCATATTTTAACTGGGCTTATCATCATTACATCAGAATCACTTTTTATGGCCATCTATGTGAACACATACAAGGAATTTGACTCTGGTTTCATGTTGCTCTCAGTGTGCATACACAGATACAGACATATATACAGCAGAAGCTGTAAACTCTGTGAAGCTAAATGATCTTACCCATGTATTCTAACCCAGTTTACTGTATATGGGTCAATCATTGAGCTGGTTACCTGCTTCACCACATACTACAGTATATCACCACTATTGGAAGCTCCTCTCGGTCTTTATCTGTCTCCTTGCTTGTGTGTCTCTGTCTCTCTCATATCCTGCTCTCCTCACCCCTCCTTTCCTCTCACTTTCCCTCTCTCCTCCTTCCTCCTCCGCTCCCCTCCCCACCCTCTCTCTGCGTGCCCACGGCCCAGCAGTAATTCTGTGTTTATCAACTCTTTATTATGGCCCCTCGCATCATCATTTACAATGGTAGCATCTGCTCATTGCCTAGCCCGAGCATGGGGCAAATTGCTTTTATAGGAAAAAAACAGCCAGTGAGGACTCACACACACACGCACACACACACACACACACACACACACACACACACACTTATACACACTTACACACAAACACACAGCAGCGACTGTGCACAAATCAAGACACCAAGCCCCGGCCTGTTTACAGCGGCTGTTAACTTCCCTGGCAGAATCACACACAAACACACAAACACTTCACTTCTTCTAACAGGATCAAATGATTAGCTGGCCACCATCGGCGAATCAAAATGAGTCCCAAATCCAATGAGGGAGCTGTTTTGATTTTCCTCTTTTTTTTTTTTTTTTTTTTTTTTAAAACATCTACCTGACGCCGCAGTGTGAAAAACAAATATCACATCTGGCCTCAGCGCTCTAATTTCGTGCGTTTGGCTTGGTCTAATTTAGCCGCTACAGCAATGTGGGGAAACAGTGGGTAAGCAGAAAATGGCAAGACATCCTGTCTTTGTTGTTCACATTTAACACATTAGCGGTCCCTAAATGACGGGGATGAGGAGATGGGCGAAGTGGACGTGTGGAGGAACTTATCGTGGGGGGGAAGAAAAATTAGTGCAGTTAGCTTGTTAAGAGCTATCCTCCCAATTATGAAATGTGTCTCATCTGCGTCCTGCAGGGACCTGGACTGGGAGGGCAGCGGCTGGGTTTGGTACAGATGTGTGACTGGTGCTACAAGAGAAAGTGGGTTGAAAGAAATAAGATGGCATAAAACATAGCAGTTAGTGAAAAGATATTGAAGGGAATAATATTTAAGGAATCATGTAATGAGCTTGAGCAGCAGGATGCACTCTGGTTATTTTATGCTGTAAGTAATTAGGATTGCTTCATGGTCAAGACTATTGGTAGCCTCCATCAAAAACAGTTTTACTTATTCTGGTGGTACTTAAAGTTTATGCTGTATTATTCCGTCTTCAACTTGTCTCTAAAACACTGGCTCTCAAACCGTGGAACGAGTACCACTGGCGGTCCTGTACGGTACCAAGAAGAGCCGGCTCTTTTGGCTCTCAAACGGCTCTTCATTTTACCACTTATACCTTTTATAATTCAGCCAAATTTAGCGCTGCTTTGACTTATGATTTGTATGTGTACACATATTTCACTTGAATTATTCAATACAACCTTTGTACTGAAGTTTTCAAAAGTAAAATTACATTTTCTAATATCAATAAATTGCTGTAGCCAATTGTTTTCATTGCATTTACAGAGCCCTGTAACTCTCTGAAACCATCCAATGAATGTACTCACTTAATTGTAGAATCACTCTGCTACACAAAGCAGACAGAAACACCTATATAAACATAAGCATAGAAATAAAAAAAAGGACAGCTATTGACTGTTGGATGCACAGCACGCATGTGACATTTAGTCACTGCACTGGTAGCCCACCATATTACTTTACAAAAAAAAAAAAAAACAGCTTGTTCGCGACCGACATATCACTAACCGGTACTTGGAAGAATCTCTTTTTTCAAATAAAATTAAATCATTTAAAAACAAACTATCAGCAGTCAGGAGGTCAAAGGTCAAACCATCTACTATGTTTTGAATGAAATTAAACTAGGGGGTCGCTGGAATGTTGTTTAAAATAAAATCTTGTTTCAACATCAGCCTGACACGTTCATTCACACAGCGCGGGCATACATCCATGATCAGTTAAAACATGACATGACACACTACGTGGTGGTTATATGAACAGTTAAACAAAAAAACACTACAATCGTGGCTCCAAACAGGAAATATTAGGAAGAGAAGAGCGGATCAGGAGAACCCCTTTAACACCGAATGAGCTCTGGTTCTTGAACCGGTTCTGTTCAGGATTCAACAACAGTCAACAGTAACTAATGTTCTTAGAAACAAACCTGCCTCCTGCATGAACTGTCTGATCAGGGTCGGCCAACGCTGCTGGATTTTAACGTCTGTCAAAATAGTGGTTATGGAATATTGTCAGAGGTGGTACGTGGATTGACTGCTCCAAAACGTTGCAGCAGAATCACCTTTGCTGGTGGAATACAATCACTGAGGAGGCCAGTGTTACAGTGTTTAACACGGTGATGATTTATTTCTGTTTCAGCACATTTTAACGCTTACATTTATTGCAGAGTTGGAAAATAACTAACTTAAGTACAATTTTGGGGCGCTTTGAGGCAATTCCAACTAGACATAAGTCATATGATGATCTTTATAATACAGCACTTTCATATAAATTAAACTAGCTATTAAAGGTTAAGCAGTAAAATGCTGCTTACACATTGATGCATCAGTATTAATAATTAAATTCATATTTTTTAAGCAGAATAGTTTGGAGATTGAAGTACTTTGGCACTTGAATTACATTTTTCTTATAGTACTATGAATTACTTGTAATAGAGTATTTTTACACTGTGGTATTAGTATTTTTTTACATACATAAAGGATCTGAACTGTGTGTAATGGTGTTTGTCTTTCTATGATTATTTCACTGTGTTAGTTCAATGTCACGACCTCCTCTTACCTAAGCAGGGTCCATGTACCAGCCTCGACTGTAAATGGTAAATGGGCTGCACTCATACTGTACTTATATAGCACACACACTCACACACACCGATGGCCTAACCGTCTTTGACATGTGGACGTGTTGACTCGGGATCGAACTGCTAACCCTGCAATTAACAGACGACACAGCTCGGATTACATTCATTTGGCTGACACTTTGTCCAGAGTGAATAAGAGTTTGTCATACGCACACACACACACACACACACACGTACAGTAAAGGGACAATTTGAGTTTCAGTGTCTTGCTAATAAATACACTGACAATATTAACATGTATTTTTGGATCACTAATGATTTTCTCAATAGTGAACTTACAACAATAACAATAATAATAATTTAAAATAGAGCCTGCTGGTAAACAGACAGGTCATGTGATTATAAGCTACAATCAGGAATGTGGAGTCCTAATATAACATGAATCTAACGTGATGTAATCATATTATGAACATTCAATCAATGTGTAATATGAAAGTAATTGAATCACAGACATGTAATCAAACTCTAATGTGACAATACGATTGATCTAAATGAACTATAAGCAGCCAGAAGACCACCAGAGTTAGCATGTTGCTACAAGTACTCATACTGTGCTATAACTGTTACTATCATAACTCATATAACCATATCTATCAACATTAAAAATGAAGTGCACTTTGTTTGTTTTATACTCTTTACAAGCCTGCATGAACGCATGTGCGTGTGTGTGTGTGTGTGTGTGTGTGTGTACACCAACTCTTTTCACTGGCAGAAGCCGGACCTGTCAAAACGGATTGACGTGCTCGTTGCTGTCACTCAGCGTGACACCCTGACATTCTTCTTTGCTGGTGTTTATGAGCGCATGTCTGCATGCGTGTGTACGTGTGTTTGTGTGTGTGTGTACGGTGGGGTGGAGGTGGAGGTGGAGGAGAAGGAGGAGGTAAAAGATCTTTGACATTCATGGTTGCACACACACATACCCAGCGGCTATGTTGCGATGCTGAACGATGCCATCACCCATCAGGGTCTTTAGTATACACACAAACACACACACACACGCACACACACACACACACACGCACAGACGTGCACACACACCCTGGTCAACACAATGCCAGAAGGCAGAGGAGTAATGATTTAGTATGTGATGAGCAGGTACAGTACAGTAAAGCCTGTGTAGGTTTAAATGAAGCTCCCAAACAAAGTGTAAAGTCCAGATATAGTGCTCAAATAAAGCTGCACTGGATTTACACTTCAACAATAAAGTGCTGTGACCTCTCCATATGATGTACAGTTGGTTTATCTTATGGCCTGTCTGTATCATATTCATAAAAGCAGTGATTGAAGAGGGTGTATTTTCATGTGGAGGCTCACCTTTACAGCAGGAGGCTCTGTGTTGTGGATATTAGGTTTGGGAGTCCCCCCTGTTGTAAGAAGCAGCTCTGCTGGGACTCAGCTCATTCCCTGCATATGTCTCCATAAACTGTGAGGGAGAAGAAGAACAGAAAGAGAATGGAAATGATATATATGCACAGGAAAGGAGGTACACGGTGAATAACTGGATGTCACATTATTGGCCTTCGGTCGTGATGAGATTTTACACACTGGAGCCTTGTACAACTTTGACTGGAGTTAAAGAAAAAACCATCTTAAACACTTTAAGTCAGACAGAGAGCAAACTCAAAAAGCAGACTCTCGACTCGTGTTTTGGTGTTTTCCATCTGACCTGCTGTACACGGTCAGCCTGTTTGAAATGTTTGTTTGAAAGTCTGCCAGACGGAGACTTCCTTGATTGTATGTGGGTCATTGTGTACAGCAGTGAGACACAATCAGAGTCTACTTTCATTGTATTGTGGCGCTCGGTTTTTTACGTTTTTGCAAATTGACAGCTTGCAGACAAAAATGATTGCATGTTTGTGACTACTTCTGTCATGCAAACCAGCTAAATTACGGGCTGGATGATCTGGCCAAAAAATAACCTTGGGGGACGATTTGTGATTTTGGCCAATTTGTTTTCTGTGTGAGTGATTGAAGTTTTTCAGGACATCATTTGCAAGAGAGGTAAACAGGAATTACAGAACACCTGTACTTGTACTTGCCATCCTTGAGACCTTAAAAAAAAAGGCAGGATTTTGAAAGGAAAGTGGGTTTCTGGGGTCCTCCAGAGAAATATGACTCTCAGTGTCTTTGTTTCCTCTGTCATTAACTTGCATAGATCTCTGGCACAAACTCATATTAACCAGTATTTCTTTCTCTTTGTACTCTCCGTCTCTCACTGACTGAGAAGGATTGGCTCCATCAGCTCTCTTCCACATCACGTGCATGCCTTGAAACAACATTTGGTGTACATGTATTCTTTTTTTCAAGATATTTTTGGGGCGTTTTGAGCTTCATTTGATAGATACAGCTGAAGAGTGACAGGAAAGCAGGGAGACACAGAGAGATGATGAAATGCAGCAAAGGGCCACAGGTCAGAATCGAACCCTATAGGCACGAACACGGCAAGAGCCTTTGTACACGGGGCGCACCGCACACTCTACCAGGTGAGCTGACTGTCGCCTGTATTGTGGTCCAGCTGAAAACAGACTTTTTAGAGTCGTATGGTGCTGTACAGTGCCAGAAACAAGTAAACAACCTCTGTTCTACATACATATGCATATTCAAAAAATACAGGTTATTCCATACAACTACCCATACCAGATGCTTTAGCTAAGCGGAGCACAGACGTCTTAAATAATCAGTTTCAGCACAGATGGCACACAAAAGTCTGCACACTTATTCATCTGCTCCTGCTGCTTGGGTCCTTTGACCAGACAATAACGAGAGGCTGATATCTGCAGACCGCCGCCAGCTAGCATTAGCTACCAGGTTATCACCATAACAAGAGGCCCGGTCCTGTGAACGGTTCACATCACTTTGGTAAGAAACAGATTTTGAAGTCAATAAAAAATTCATTTCAAAGCCTGGTTGTGTATCACCTCTTGTAAACTTGTAAAGTACAAATTTTGCCCTTGCTGTTACAGTTTAAAGTGTGTGCATCTGCCTAAAGCAGATTTTCTCTTTCCTCTCTTTGTGTAATCCAACTACAGCCACTTCCTAAACCTTCACAAATTAGATTTTTTTCATGCACAGGTTTTTCACATTTGAAATGGTGATATAAAACCATTATTTCTTTTGATAGACTTAAAATCTTCACATATTTGATCTCATATATCTGCTGCAGTCTGCAAGTCCCCTGCAGTTGTCCCTCTGAAGGAGGAAGAAATGCTGTTTAGTTACCTGGTTAACTTACTTGAATGAAATATAACAAAAATACGACAATTTAAGAAGATCTACAGGACAAGTACTGAATATAATATTACATGTGTACATGTGAAGTCATAGCTAACACACAATGACAGACATACTCGTCCTGGAAAGAAACGGGGATCCACACACACTTTTTCATTTTAACTGTTTTGTTCAGTCCAATGAATGTTATATGTGTGGACAATATTTTTAACTTTATTTTTCAAACATCATTACAGCCCCTGAATTTACTATAGTTCTTTTTTTTTTTTTTTCAATTTGTAACAAACTATGAGCGTATTACATTTTTAACTTGTCACAACTAGGGGACTACTTGTTGGCTTTATTTTCAGTGAGACTTACTGGTAATGTCTTTTTAAGATTTAAGGCAAAACTGTTAGGAGACTCAGACCTCCCAATCAATGTCATTGTAGCACAAAATCATCCACTGGATTCAGTGGTAACAATTTCAGAAATTAGACAAAATAGAAGAAAATCTAAAGTCAAGGTTAAACTTCACTTAAAAAACAAAGTTTGTGATATTTATAGAGTGACATTTAAATTAGGATAATATTTCAGCTACTTTGGAAACAACACTGAATGTTTTTACTGCAACTCAAGCAGCAGTCAAGAGGTCAAAGGTCACAGTGTCTTGATAGCAGTTGATGCACACACTCCTGTGATCTTAGAATGATCTTGAATGATTGAAATAACCCAGAAAAAAAGGACAAAAGGGTTCATTTTGGTTGGCTGCACCAGTGATATGACTCTGTGCGTGTGTGTGTGTGTGTGTGTGTGTGTTATCAGTGATATGGTGCCAGTCATTGTCAGGTTCGGGGAGGTTGTATCTGCTAGGCTTTGAAAGCCCTCCAGGTCCCATCATGCTACTCCCTGAGACACCACACGCACATACACACACACTGAACACACACACAGGCAAAAGGTGGGAAAGTTCAATCCACACACCATCACACACTGCGACACAGACCTTGTTTATAACAGAATCCTCTAACGTACGTGCATGTGTGTGTGTGTGTGTGTGTGTGTGTGCGTGCGCGGTGTGATCCAGTGTCGTTGTAAAGCTGACAGTGTTTCCCTTGTGGGCTGCAGACAACAAACAAGGTCCCTGGTGGTTTTTGCAAGGAGAGAGGGTTCAACACACACACACACACACACACACACACAACTCTTAGATGTCGTAGCTTCTTCATGCCAGCCACGGCCATCTGGTTTATGTAACCAACTCTAGCGTTGTACGTTTGACCCGTCTGCGTGTGTGTGTGTTTTGGATTGTGTGTGCACGCGGTGCTAGGGAGAAGGGTGAAGGATTTCAGTGTACATTTGACCTCGAGATTCTTTATTGCGCTGCCGCAACCACACTGCACCCTCCAGGGAGTGTCCTCGTATGTCTTCATCTCAGACAGACAGAGGAGGGAGGAAGAGGAGAAAAGAGTACAAGTGAAACCAAAATGGCTGAGGAGGGAAGTCGACAAGAAGTCACACACACACACACACACACACACACACACACACACACATACATTCTGGGAGAGAGAATTAATAACCAGAGAGGATGAGGCTTCTAAGCGACCGGGCTGAGCTCAGGGTGAACCATAAACCATCCCTGTGTTTTATTGAAATGCCAGCGTCCTCCCATTAAATCTCCCAAACACCAGCCAAACTTCCCGCCAGTCACAACTGGATGTGAGTGCAAGTGTGTGTGTGTGACCTGTAAAGGTAAAACTTGAGAGCGTTTGAGAGAGCTGTGAGCATTCTGACAAAGACTTTCAATCACCACTCCACAATGAGTGCGTGAGCGAGCGTATGTGCAACCACCGGAGGTAAATTTAAAAGTTGAGAGGGCCTTTTGAACATTTTGATGGTATTTTAAGAGCGGGAATGTTATTTTTAAAGACTAACACGTTTAAGAGAATGGCAGGAAAGATGACAGCGGGCTTCAAAGCTTCAGATTCAGACGCACAGCAGTGGAGATGAGTCTAAATATGGCTAAGATGTCCTAAAATCTTAAAGCAGTTGAGCCACTGGTTCCCATAATCCTCAAAATATGCTGTTTGCCGTATGTTATAGATTATACCCATTATAACTGTGAATGTCAGCATCCCATTCATATTGATATGGTCTGAATGTGGTGCAAAATGCGGTGACTTGTGGTGACCTAAATATATGCCACGTGGGGTCACTGAATGGTCTGTTGAGTATAAATGTGATGTGTATCATATGTTACAGCGTTCACAGTTGCCAGATCTGAACACAACTGGAGACGTAGGGGAGATTTTGGAGCAAGATATGAAGCAAGCGTTCTCCACCTTTCACTCCATTACAGATCAGAATCGATGACAAGGAGCATTCAAGCTGTTCCAGACTCATGGTGGCCCTTAAAGAGCCACTTAAAGTTGGTTTTTAGGCACTCTAGCAGCAGGCTTTTAGATGGTAATGCGGGTTGGTTGGTCAGTCCACCACTTACACGTCCAGACTGAAAGAGCTCAGCAATTGTTGGATGGATTGCCATGATAATGTTGAACAGATAATGTTCCCAGAGGATGAATCCCAGTGATGATAATCCCTTTAGATTCATGGTTCCACGACCATGAATCCCAAAGACTTTGATGATTGTTTAACTTCATCTAGTGACTTCAAACCCCACCGGGAGTGTTTCAGAAGCGTTTAGCCTGTCAGACTTTGTTTACTTGCTCAGATTTGGTCATTTTCCTGGTTTATGTGCTTCTAAATATGCTTCTACATGTGTAAATATGCTACGTAGTTAATTAGTTTCACTTTTGTCTGTTTTTACAACCGGCAGTTTGCATGGGGTATTTTATTTTGAAAATCCACCGGATTCTCTACGCTGTTTCAGTGTCTGGCTTCCTGTCAGCTTGAGGTGCTCTGTGTAAAGTGACACGAGCTGCTCGTGGCGTCCGTCAAAAATAGAACAGCCGCGTATATATCACGCGGAGCCGAGCGGAGGCCCGGTCTGGGGTTTGAAACATTGACTAGAACGGCCATGTATCACTGCGGCGGCCGCAGCGCACGGTGGAATTTGGGGGTAATGACATTCCAACCAGCCTCAACTCTACTGTTTATTACTAATTACCCAATGTTAGCATGGTGACGTGCTAAACACATTTGAAATCTTCAGTAGCCATGACTTCAGCGCTTAAGAGTCCACATGATGGCAACTTTTGGGTTGTACACCCACCACCTCCCCTCACAGCAAGGAGATATGATGAAATTTATGTCACATGGGCCTTTATGGAGATGCAAATGCATAAAGTACAAAAGTGGCTTTCAGCAGAGCTATAGCACAATGTGCTGCTGTGCCTAAGTACAGTCTGCAGGGCCAGTAGTGTGGTTGTATACACTCTTAGCCTGGTACCTTTGTCATTTGTTGACCGTGCGTATAGAATAATCTTGGACAAAAAATATTGGAATATCATTCCAGAAAAGGAGAGGGAGAAATATGGCAGCCATCTGTGAAATCAGAGTCATTCTTTACGTCAAGCTGCATGGCAGTGATACCAGGTTTTGAACATTAGTGGATCTGATCCTCTATACATGCAAATGATGCATAGAAAACAATGGGTTTGTTTTTTTAGCTCCTTTTCTCTGACTTTTTAATTTACTAACAGTGCAAGTCAAATCAATTGAATCTCTAGTGACCAAAAACTGTATTTTCAACGTGGTGTACTGAAAATGTTTTTAAATTCTGAAATAATGGAAGATATGGCTTCAGGAACCATGACCATATTCCTTCACTGTTGAAGACAATAAGACAAAACATCTCTCTTGTGCTGTCCCCCTTTGGATCAACCTCCAAACCTCTCTTTGTCTGACTCATTGTATTTCTAGAAGAAGGCCAGATGTGTCCTGCAATGTGACCAACTCTTTTCCATGTGTTATATTATCTGTCAGAAAACAAAGGTTGACATCCCCCTGTTCCTGCTAAAGCAGCTTTTGACCTAGATGCTATGAAACTTTGTCTCGGGAGTTAATCAAAAAATTTGGCCTCCTTGCATGCCAGTGGAAAGAGGGGATATATCCATCCAGGCATTAGCATTAGAAAGGACGAAACGGTGGAGATGAGAGGAGAGGAGAGATTGTTTGGCTGCCATCTTAACGGAGTGTGCCTAGCCAAGCCCGGCCAGGAGAAAATATAAACCCTCGAGAATAAGGCTTATTTTGACTGGTGGCCAGTCAGGGGATAAGACGCTGCAAGGGAGGTGTTTTTGTGTGGGTGTGTGTGTGTGTGCACGTGTGAATCATTGAGCATGCATGCCATAAAAGTAGCCAACCGGTTTACGTCTGCCCGTCTCAGGTGTATATGTGTGTCCAAATCTGCATCTAAAGTCTCTCCTCCTCCTCCATTTCCATAAGGATAAATGTCATTAGCCAGGCAGCTAGTGGCAAGATGCTGCTTTTACTTAGCACAAGTGTGAGGGGTGACTTTGTCCCTGAAAGAGAGAGAGTGAGAGAGGTCTGAATCATGGACCAGACACAAATCCTCTTAGCCAAAAGGGAAAAAAAAAAAAAAATGGCTTTGGGTGGCGGCTTAAATCGGCCATTGTGGCTCTACTTTAAGACTTCCTCTGATGCCTTTCTGCCTGGTGCTAATGTAAATAAATGAGCCCCAGAAGGAAACTGAGGAGGAAGCGAGGGCAGGAGGCATATACACACACAGCTGGCCTAACTGGCTATACCACCCGTCATTGTGGGTGAGTGTCCCTTGAGTGTCTCAGAGAGTAAAGATACACTAGTAAGTAATTTTTATGATTCTCTCTTTTGATAGTTCTTGGGATACTTTTAACATTTATTATATATAAATATCAAAATCTGTTAGTGGTGTAGTTCACAATGCTGTGGCCACTTCAGTGAAAGCCAAAACTATTTTTTTAGTGAGCCAACAATATCCATTACACAAGTGTTTATACAGAAGCCTGCACCTTGAAAGATGTGACCACACAATAAACCTTTTCCATTGGCACTTTTAGCCAAGCTGAGTCAAACCGTGCCATGCTGATTTGCATTTCCCTAACCACCGTAAACAATGCACGAGTCATGCTCTAGATTCATCATCTCTGGAGTTGGGTCAAAGAATGCCTGACCCACCTCTAAATGGGTTGTGGAGACATCACACTGGTATCAGTGACAATTCATCAACATTTTTAAATAGCCTCTGCAAAAAATCTATGGTGACAAGTAGCTGGCTACCAACAGTCGTTGTACAGTAACCCCCAAAATCCACCGGGTCCGTCCGCGGCGCGTCATCGCGAGTAATACGCGGCCATTAAAGTCAATGTATCAACCTCCACCAGCTCCGTAGTGCTCCGTTTCAGACGCGTCCCGGACGCGTCTCGACGCTCGGCCACGCGGGAAGTACGCGTCTGTTCTATTTTTGACGCTCGATGCGAGTCGCACGCGTCAAGCTGGACAGAGAGCGGATCGTTCTGACAGGAAGTCAGACTGAAATTGCAGAGCGAATCTGGTCGTTTTTCAAAATAAAACACCAGGAGCAGACTCCGGGTCGTATTTCATTGACGTAGCTTATAATTGTACTTTAAACAGTCAGTACACAGACACCAAGCTTTCATTCACGTAGCTTATAACTGTAATTTAAGCAGTAAATAGAAGTACACAGGCTATAGCATAAAAGGTATGAAACAACAATAAACACACAGTTAAGTTAAATCACACAAAACACAAAAGACATTTAACTACGAAGCCTACTTACCCATGGTAGAAGAGCAAATATCGACGAAAACGATCAAATCAGCAAGTAAACACTGTCGGACAAGAGGTAAACACTGTGACGCTCGCAAGACACGCCGCTTTTTAAACGCTGGTGGGTGTTGACGCCGTGTGGAGGACGGACCAAATACACGACGCTCACGCAACGCGCCGCGGACGGGCCCAGTGGATTTTAGGAGTAAGGCTGCGTCAGGCACTGCGGCAGATTAATCAGCTCAAGGCCGGCATTTGCTCACTCTCATTCACTGTCTATGTCTCTCGACAATTGTTTGTTCTCTCTCTTTCAAACCATCAGACACAAATCAAATTAAACTTCTTCGTGTCACTATTTTGCAGCTGCTAAATTGCGAGTCAGACTCAGATTTAGAAGCTGGGTACATGAAATAAACAAAGCAAGAACACAACAGGTAGATTATCAGAGTTTAGTCCATCAATCCACCTGGATAGTGTCAGTTTCAGAGACACTTCAGGCTGACTATGGAGGGTTTGCTGATCTGAGCATCTTATTGGCGGCTGCAGCATGATGCCGGGCTGCGTTTTTCTAAAAGTTGAATCCGGCTCAACTTCTCTGTTGCAGAAAGCTGCATTTTTTGGCTGACACCCCTGTAGCCAAAGCGGATGACCCCCACTCAAATGTATGTAAAAACCTGCATTTTCGCCGCAGCACCAGATCCTGTCTGAATGCGGCCTAAGCATTGAACAGAGTACTTTGATTTGAAAACATCATCAACTGAAAACAAGCGTCAAAAGACACAACTTCAAGTGAGTAACCCTGATGTAATGGAGATGCAAATTCATGACATGCTGGGCTGAGTCAAACTAAGCCAGCATGTGTATGAAAAAGGGCTAAAAGTGTTTCTGCTTCTGTGATCTCTACAAACACAGCAGACCTTGCATGTGTCATTACAACATGCAACACCTATCCATGGACAAACTGAAACCTGACAGTATACACTTGCCTGGAAACCCCACCAGGCAGGTCTCTGTTACGTCCCGGATGCGATGCTGTTTTGGTCCGTCCTGCACGCGACTTCAAACCCCACCGGGAGCATTTCAGAAGCGTTTAGCCCGCCAGACTTTGTTCACTTGCTCAGATTTGGTCATTTTCCTGGTTTTTGTGCTTCTAAAAATGCTTCTACATGTGTAAATATGCTACGTAGTGAATTAGTTTCGCTTTTGTCTGTTTTTACAACCGGCAGTTGGTAATTTTCCTGGACGGCGGCGGAGCCGGTGGGTTTTAAAACATTGACTAGAACGGCCGCGTATCACTGCGGCGACCGTGGCGCACGTGCAACGTAGTATTTGGGGGTTATAGTATAAATGCCCTGTCTTCAAAACAATGACATTTTATGGGAATCTCAATTACAACTCATTACAATGAAACACTGAGATTACCGGATTAACTGGTGAACATTCTTTCATGTGAAGTTCTACTCAAGTCTCAATGCTTAAAAATACAGGTGGGCTGATGTTCAGGGTTGCCAAGTTACATGAAAACGCTTCCAAGTGAAACAGAATTTGCCTTTTTAGTTGAAGTTTCTCATATTAATATAACATTGAGAAACTCATACTGTATAGTTTGGAAAAGTGTTGACTGAAGCCAAGTTCAAACAAAGAGGCTCATTCATCAGTCATATTATCACTTGGCTTGTGTGTGTATCATCCGGTGCTCTTCATATACAAACATGCCTGTATATTCGGCACCACTGTCCTCTGCGGTGACCCAATTACATATTCCCTTCATAAGATCACGCAGCACTTCCTTTAGTGCAACCTTTACATAAACAGCCCAATCACGGCCGCAGTCAGCATAAGCGTAGCTGGAGGGCCCGCATCAGCGAACACGCAGACAGAGACCATCATGTACTGTAATCATACCATTGTACCATATTCATATTACAGGCACACACACTGATCCGCGATGATCAACCACATGCCGCAGACGGGGAGGGAGGATCAATGAGCTTAATAGAAAGTGACATAAAACAATACCAGATGGCCAATCAGCACTCAAAGAGGTTGGACGTTACCGTGGGAACCCTGCAGTGCCATCTTACTTTCTGCCTTATTGTGAATTAGCTCTTACTGGTTGAGCCATTTAAAAGCCATTTGAGAAACACCTAAAACACATAGATGACTTAGTGATGAAACTGTAATCTGAATAATGATATTCACCAATGCCAACCTTTCTTTCACAGACTTTTTTCTACTCAGGGTCACACCCGCAATATTTGTAGCATTGTTTCTCATTCTTAAATAGTAATTTCACAAAACTCACGGTCCACTTACTAGCTTTTAACTAACCCCCAGCTGCTGATGAAGGTGGTGCGATGTGGTTGAAACTTGAGGAAAAAGCCAGTAACTGGAGGTTGAGTTTGGGTTATTTTGTCAGAGGTCATGAATGAACTAAACCAATACTTCCTGTAAGTAGTCGTAGTAGTTTATCTTGAGTTGAGATTGTTTTGTAAAAACTAGTATTAGTAGCCCTTAGGAATGGGTGTTTAAAACATTATGATAACAGTACCTATGAATTGATACTGGTACAAATACAGTAACTCATCTGATACTTTGGGTTGAAGAAGCCATTTGCCTGGCAAACACAGTGGAGCTGCTCACTGTCCTGAAGTTTCTCTGTACTTTATCATGTTACTTGTGTTCCCAGTTTTTCCTGAAATAATTATTGCATCTGCATTTATTTTTTACAGATGCCACAAACATGTAGTATAGCCATAGTTTCAAACATTTTGGTGTCATTTCAGCATACTGAACTGCCAGCTCCATCATTACACCACGCTTGACTTCACCCCCAAAGCTGCTAGCTGTAGCTGTAGTAGTGGGCCAATCAAAGCTTGCAGTGATTGCAGTGAGCTTGCAAATTACTTAATGCAGGTATCATTTGTCTGGAGAAGTCTTGACACTTACTTGGTGCTGGGTTATTTCAGTCAATACCCAAGCACTAGTAGCAAACACTAGTACAAAATAAACTGTGCACCGCTGACATTACCACAGGATGGACGGAAAAAAGTGCTGTGTAACAGTGCAGCCCTAGCTGGTGAATTTGCTAGCATATGATTATCAGTCAGCTATCTCTCAAACTTGATTTACTGCATAGTAATCAGATGCAAAGCACATTTAAGAAACATCTGACACATTTGAAAGAGCAAAATGTGAATTCTTTGGAGCCAAGAAACACATGGAGAGCAGTTCAGGTGGACTGTGAGGATATCACAGAGACTGACTTAAAATGAAAATGACTTCGGTCATATGCAAAGATATGGCATAAAGCCTGCTGTCATATTATGCATGATTCCACTGCCTGCCTGATCTCTCTCCCGAAAACTCTGTGTCTTTAGCTTGTAGTCTCAACGAAATGAACTGGAGTACAGGCATTCACACTGAAAAGTCTGAGAACATTCATTGCTTTGAGAGCGTCCAAAACCTACCTACTGTCAATTCACACACACATTCTCATTCTCAATTGTCAAATTCAGAAAGTTACAGAATGCATTTCTAGCGACAGAAAGGTGTGGAGCAAAGGGGTTTCAGACAATGTTCATTGATCAAACAAGCACTTTGAAGCACACTTCAGTCTTCCCTTTTAAGGAACCATGCATAAGCAAAGTTTCCAGGCACTCTGGGTTATTTTATTGCATCAAATGTAAAAGGTGATTAGCTCGTGTTGAAGAGCTAGTCATTTGGCAGAAGGTACAAGTTTTTTAATTATTTAATTGTCACTGTTAGAAAATGCAGGACTTGTTGAACCTTTGCCTTCTTTCTCTCAGTGTTTTATAAAAGCAATCAGCCACTTGACGCTGAGTTTCACAGTGATACAACAAAGAGTCTCATTCTCCATCCACTGTAGTGTACCCTCTCATGGCTTATTGCTGAAATATATGGTGTAAAGTGAAGGAGATACACGTGATAAGGGCTGGGAGACAGGTTTGAGTTTGTTCCATTGTAGTCTTGACTTGTCAGCCTCGTGAATGCCCCCCGATCAGCCAAAGTTTGGGGGGGGTAAATATGTTTTATAAACGCTTGCTAGAAGATCCCTCTTCAACTGTCAGTGTTGTCAGCGTTACATTTGCTTTCTGCAAATTCGCTTTTGTTTCCGTCATGCACCAGCAGCAAATCACTGGAAATGAGTGGGGGATTCATTGCCCTTTTAGAAATTCTGACAAACAACTACTCAACCTTACAGGGGAGGCTGGCTACGGCCTGTTGAGTAAAGCAACTTCATCGCTATTATAATGTGCATGCCATTCATTTCAGAGCCGAGTATGTTTGCTTGCTGCCATCTTTCTCTCTGTCAGTCGCTCTCTCTCAGCCCCCTCATGTCAGCGAGGTTCACATCATCCTCGTTAAGCGTTTGTCTCCAGTCTAACTCACAGATGATTATTCATTTAGCCGCTTTAGACAGCTCCCGTCAGCCACAAGGACTCCGCTCATCCACCAAGGGACAAATCAACACTGTTTTTTTTCTCCTCCTCCTCCTCCTCCTCCTCAGTTCTTTCTCCACTTTCTGTCTCTCCTGGGCTATTACATTGAGTGTTATGTTTACTATAACCCGCATGCTTGTTAATTATAAATCACCGGGTCCTCTTACGTTCTATTAATTGGTACCTCCTCCTCTTGGTCTATGCAGAAGCGCCAGCAAATAAATTCAGGTACAGCTTCATTAAGTGGCACTCTTACAACAGATCTTGACACGCGCTACAGAGACAATAAAACAAGGGAGTTGGGGGTAGGGTGAGGTTGGTGGGGACTTTTAGTCAGGAAAGAAAAATTAATTAAAGAATAATTTGAAGGTTTGGTTAATCCACATCTCTTATAATGAATCAAATTATCACCTATAGTGGTAAATTAGTAATTTGACAGACATTATATATTGTTGAATATATGATTAATGCAGAAAGACAAAGGCAGGCAGGTTATACAAGAGCACAAAGAGAAAGAAATGGTCTCACAGATAGAGCTACAGAACTGAAGGTCTGCTCACGGACCTGAAATGACTGGGTACAGTATCACGCCGGAGAGAGCTCCATTAGCGGTAATTGGATGGATTTCATATTAATATATGCTCTGTCATTTAGCATTGCACACAGGCTTAACCTCTGCATGGGATTTCATCCCCTGCCAAGTCCTGCAATCATACACTTCACACTGATCACAATGATTGGAATACTGTGGTCTAGAGAGGGTGTGATGGATCAGAGTAAAAAAGAAAAAAGTTGTTCGTGATCAGCATTGGAGTTAATTTAAAAAAAAAAAAAAACTGTGTTGTAATATTTGCTTATTTATTAAGTTAGTTTGTATATTCTCCATGTATATATACGTTGCTTAAATCATGGCACACGTTTTGTCAGAATTTTTGAAATCTTGGAAAAGTAAAGTGTGAACAGTTGCATGCTTCCACCAACTACCTTTATTAAAATACATTTAAGGGAAAGTAACAAGAGGACATTATTAATCGAGCAGCGGTAACTTTTATAGGTGTCGGCATTTCATAGCTGTTTCCCAGCCGTCATGGCATTTTTGTTCTCTCTCATTTTTTTAAAGAACGTATTTGTCTTATGATTGATGTACCCTGTGGTGTTTTTATCAGCTACTATGGTGATAGAGAGGGGTATGACACGCAACATGGAAATCAATCCGTGGACTTTGCCGCACTGTACATCCCTGACACATCTACTTTTTTTTATTCTGTATTTTTGGGGCTTTTTGGTGGAGTGGAGGCATGTAACTGTGTGGCAGCATGACATGAACGCTTTGTCTACACTAAAATACAAGTACCACAACGTCAAGGTCTGTTATAAAAAAAAATGTTCCCATCTGTCTTTTATCATGGTTTCTCTTTTTGATATTATGCCAGTTTTCCACCTCAGCCTGGCATAAATATATTTTTATTTCTGGTGTTTCTACTCAAGTTCTAAAAAAATGTGCATAAAATATGTGCATAGAATGGAAATAAAACATGACACAGTATTACAGTCCTTGTTAAGACTGTGAGACTTGTCACATAGACATAGATTGCACAGCCCAGTATCCTCAGGAATTATGTCAATATTGGACCTCATGATTTACATCCCACGCCAACACTCAGTACTGGTGTATGAACTAATGCACCCTATTTGTAGCAAACCAGAAAGTAACAGTGTGGAGGTTGTGGTGTTCGACAGGCCAACAAGCCTTCCAAAATTAAAGTACAACAGAAGCAGTTTTTTGTATTATGCCCCAATTGACAGGACACCATTGGTCTGTGCCTTCTAAAATAATTACAAATCACTGTATAAACATACAAGATACTGTGATAAATTGACAGTTAAAGAAACATGTAAGATTTGGCACCAATTTCAGACTCATCGGCATCTGCCTTTTTTTTCACCAAGCTCTCGTCAATGACTCAAAGTTAGCCCCAGATTTACTAGCGTGACACTGGCGCTGCTCTCCATCAGCGTTTCCCCACCCCATTCCAGAAAACCTAAAAACCTCTCCTCCCATGATAACAGCGTAAACACCAACACACTATGCTCAGGCCAGGTTGTAACATTACGGCTAACTGAGCAAACTACCTGTAGCAAGTAGCAAAGAGTTATGGTGGAGCAATAGTTGGTGGTGTGCGACTTAATGCCGTAAAGTGCAAGTGCAGGCACACAGGATGTCAAGTGGGAATGACAGGGGTACCATTCACCCTATTGCAACTCAGCATAGCATCAACATTATAGTAAAGCTATTTTAAGGTACTAAAGTTACAAAATGCTGCTTTCAGGTTTGGTTGGTTTAGGAAAAGATCATGGTTTGGGCTAAAATAAGTATTTAATTAACAGGGAACATTGTGGTTTGGGTGCAAATGACTACTTGTTTAGTTTGAGGGAGCTTCACCAACATGGTTACAATAATAACCACTTGGTTAAGGTTAGGGAACAATCGCGGTCACATTTGAGAAAAAACGATGTTGACTGTCATTTGGAAACAGGAAGCAAACAGCGGTTTACTCGTCATAATTACGGTATTACGGCCACTACAAAAAAAAAAAAGGGTTGCCACTTAACTCATCTCATGGTTTTTCAGAATTGTTTGTTTTTTCGTAAAAAAGATGTGAGAACACCACTCAGAATAACTTGTAGACTTGGGTCTCTCAGTGTCAACATAATTAAAACCTCAATTTACACTAGATTCTCTAAATTAGGATGAACTGATCTTTAAATGCAATTTAAAATGACCTAAATGTAAGTTTGCACCATTTAAATTGACCACACCAAAGATGACTTCTTTCTATGAACAATATATATGATGCAAAATCACAAACAGTCTATGGAGTAAATTGATTTTTTTTAGGGGGGAGAAGGGTTCATATGATGATTGTGTGATCAAGCCACGAGTGTCAGGGTTAATTGCGCAGGCTGTAGGATGGATTACTGTTATCATTCAGCTTTTTGGGACCAACTGTCACCTAACAGCCACTTGGTCCAGCATTTCCACCCAGCACCACCCCACAGAATGTCTCCAATACATCAGGAAGTCAGCAGTGACTCTCTCTAAATTGGCAGGGGCAGGAGAGGGCACAACAGTAATGGGAATACCCACTTCAAAAAGCCCATTGACCTCTTCACTTTTTTTGCCTCACTCTCACTCTTCCTCCTCCTGTTTTGCTCATCAGAGAGAAATCTCTTTCAACTAAGCTGTGGCGGTTTAGGACAACTGTGGAGTCTCACATAATTATCAGTGTCTTGGCTTTAATCACACTCTCCTCGGACTCCTCAGCGCCCATTATCTGACACCAAACACAACAGCTCCCCTGCCTGAAACAGGCCAATTTAGCCTTCTAACGCCACTCAGAAAGCCAGCCGTCACAGACAACTAGAGACGGACAGGGAAAAGGCGGCGGAAAGCGAGAGCGAAGGAGAGGGTAGACATAATTATACACCATATTTTGGCTGTTTTTTTGCTCCCTTATCCTTTTCCATTCCTTTACTTTGTGGACTTTTAATAAGTCTGAAAATGTGTCAGTTTGATTCAAGCCTAACAAAGCTGTGGATGATTTATGTCAAGAGGTTGCGGGAGAAAAAAGAGTGAGGCAAGATTTGAGAGACAGTTTCAAGGTAGCGAATCTTCAATTAACCTGAGTTACCTGTATAGGATATCATTTGAATGACTGCTGAATTAATAAGCACTTTTTGAAAATCTCTTGAAATGTGTTCTTGAGATACATCAAATGTAATCAAAGGAAATTAAATTCTTGTACCTTGCATAGAATGATTTGAGGTCTTTTCAAATCCAAATTGTAACCCATCAGAGCTGGAAGACTCAAACTTGGATTTCAAACGTGAGCGGGGAGACTGGATGTAATTGTCCTGGAATTTCAGCTTGTTTTGCTCGACAATTACTTAGCATTCTTTTAGTGGCTATTTGGCAACCCTGATAATTTGACTGTGGAAGTGTTTTCTGTCATGATTTGCGTCTATAAGTGCAAATTAGACAGAAAAACTGGCTCGTGCAGTGGTTAAAAACAAAGTACTGAGACATGTTAATATTAGTTCTGCACCTCTTTTCTTTGTCCTCAAATGGGTCAGAGAATGGAAGGAGTGGGATGTGGAGAGGTCGGTGGAGTGAAAGGAGAGAGCTTCAAAGTGATGAAAGAGAGAAAGATCAGGAACACTAGCACTCGCTAATGTATTCCCAGGATGCAGCCATTCCAAGATCCAGACCCTAGACCTTTGATGCTGTCTCAGACAGACCACCATAAAGAAAAAAATGAGGAGCCATCATTGACTATCAGCAGGAAGCTACAATCTCTTTGCGGTAATAAGCAATGAGTCCGGACAGGGTCGCACTCTGTTTCAACCTCTGAGCTACTTTGGGGATGTTCATGCTTGCATGACAGTTCTTAGAGAACTGCATTGTGGTATGCATGTGAAATATTTAAGATTAAAAAAGGGGCATTCAGAAAGAGACTTAGTGATATTAATACATAAAGATAATAAATTAGCACCACAAGACATTACTTAAAGGACCCATGTGTAAGATTTTGGGGGCTATATTGGCAGATGCAATATAAAAATCATATGTATATTCAGACGAAATGTTTGGCAGCTTTAGTCTCTACTAAAATGTAAGAAAAGCAACCCCAAGGTTGTTGTTACAAGTTGTGTCTTCTTAGCTGGTATGCTAACATTAGCCACTGGTAGCCTGTGCATTCAGGAATCACCTGAGTGTGTGTACCATGTGGTTTCAATGCGACAAGTCACCAGTTTATCACAGGGCACATAGACACTCGCGTCCACACCCACCAGCAATTTGGAGTCACTAATGAAACTATTAAGTTCATGTCTTTGGACGGTGGGAGGAAGTCGGAGTACCCGGTGAGAACCCACGCAAACAAACCTGGTTCAAACCTGGAACCTTCTTGCTGTGAGGCGACAATACTAACCTCTGCACCACCGTCACTGTGCCGCCCTGCATCTCTAAACCAAATTCTAAATTTTGTTGTGTTTACAGGACTATCAGAGCGGGTTAAAGTTAGCTCAGTTCACATACTGAGTAAAAGGTAACTTCTAGACGCATACCATAACCATGATTTGATCCTCAAGCCAGGGGATGGTACTCCTTCCTCAACTTATGTCCCCATGTTTCCTATCTATCTCTACACTGAATAAAACAAAAGCAACATCCAACATATGTACATAGGACAGGGTAGAATTGTGGTTTAGTTAAAATGACTACTCACTATTCACCAGTAGTTTGTGAATAATCATGGTTATGCTCAATTGTAGAGACTATTGGCTATCATTTGATGATGATTTATGACGGACGATGTTTCTGGGCATCTAGTTTAGCCCGTAAATATCTGGAAAATAGATAACAGATATCTGGGTCAAGACTCTTCTGCAGTCCGATTAGCAACACAGATAATTCAGATAGCTTTTAATGAAATGCTAAATTCTCATCTAATTCAATCTCAATTGCATTTCAGTCAATGTGTTCCGCCTCTTTTGCTCTCCACATGGACTGTTGCAATCAAAGCCTGCTCAAACATGATTGGTCAGTAGCCTACTACTCTGTATATATATGAAGAAATTACTGACTGTTGGTTGGAAACAGGAAACAACATCTGTCCCCTATGTTAAAATCCAATGTTTTATTGACTGATCCATCCACTCTATCTGCCTACCACACAGACGTCACTCTATAACAGTGATACTCGACCTTTGTTCCTGTCATAATTCCTCCTCCTCTAGACTTTGTCACTTAAATGTGAACAGATGTCGTTCGAGTCATTCTGTGAAACACTAAACACTATGTTACACACACTGTCATCTGATGCGAAAAGCAACAATAAAATGGAAAGAATTTAGACTGACTTACACAGATATTAGCAGATATAGATACAGGATATGTTTGATATTATTGAATTCATTTTGTCAAAATAAGCACATGAGGAACGGATCTTATTATTCACAGCAGTGTTAGTTAGAGACTCAGTAAGAAAGTGAGGGAAAAAGAAGATGTCATAAGAACAAAGGAAGAAGAGGAAGTAGTCAGTGAGCAAGTGAGAAAGGGGCAGAGATCGTTTATCCACCCAAAGTCAGTGGCAGGAATGACCGCTTTGCCAGCTTGTGCCACATCAGTTTGAGGAGGTCAAGTCAGCGCCTGGCAGGCTGTGTCTGGCCTGGTCTCACTACAGGAGAAGCGCCGGTCCCAGGCCAAACCTCCGGGCCTGAAGCCTGCTCTCCCAGCAGAGTGACCTGCACTTCCCCCGCACTTCACTCGCTTCTCACAGGGGGCAAGTCAGGAAGCCGCTGGGGCGTGGGGCTTCCAGCTCCAAAACTGCACCCTTCAAACCCCTGGGAGGTGGGGGAGGTGACCCCGACCGGCTCTAACTGTCAGCTAGCCAGGCAGAGGAGAGGAAAGCCAGGGACAGAGGACAGGAGGAGAGAGGAAGAGAGTGGAGAAAGATGACAAGGGGTTAGGTGTGAGCTATCCGGGGAGACGTTTGTCCGGCAGCTTTGTGGTGTGAAGCACCGCTGCTGAGTGGAAGCTGGTTGTTCTCATATCACAGTGATCAGCACTGCCTGTACTTGGCTGTGTTGTTCAACAGTATGCAGGGAAAGAAAGAAAAACCAGCATCATCACTAAAGGAGATAATTCAGTTACTGAAAAAACTAAAAATTCATGAAAATCTTTGAGGGTCTCTTAAATCAATGTTCCATACCTTTCTGTCATCTTGAGGACATCGAGACCAGACAGGTTTTGTAGTACAACAACATCCTGTATATACCCACTCATAATTTACAGCTGTGTCCAATATTCTCGAAATGCTTTTTAATTCTTCAGCAGTCACCAAGTATTATATCTGATCACTATAAAATAAAAGGTTTTGAATATTGGTCTACCAAATCGAGTGACAATTAAGCTTTTTTTTTTTTTTTTTTTGTGGCCATAATGCCAATGCTGCTTTTTGTTTCATCTCATTGACTTTGTTTTCATGTGGTAAGAAAATGTGTTCAATAAAAACCCACATTCACAAAGATAATTGAGCTCCGTTTGTTTATTGTATTAAAGGATTATTTCCAAATTATAACAAAACATATTTTGCACAAATTGTTTTTGTATTATTAGACCAGACCTTGGGAATACATCCTTGAGAACTACTTTCTACAAAAAAGTCTCATAAAGTGGGTAAATAAAAGCCAAATGTTCCACATAAGTAGATACCATGAGAGGTAAATGAGAGAATAGTTTTTGTGGCATTCAGGCAGGATCAGGGAAACTGGCAAAACCGGAGGTCTTTCAGTTCATTTCAGTGGGGGTCGTGCGTTTCTGCACTGGCAGCCCGCAACGCAGGGGTTGCGGCAAAAAACGTCAGGAGAGAAGTTGAGCCAGATTCAGCTTTTGGGAAACCAGAGCCCCACGTCACGCTCTGCGAACCAATCAGACACTCAGATCAGTCAAACCTCCACAGACAGCCTGAAATGTTTCTGAAGCAGAGACTATCCAGGTGGATTCACGGACTACACTCTGATAATCTACCTGTGTGTGTGTTCTCACTTTGTTTATTTCATGTACCAGCTTCTAAATCTGAGTCAATTTACGCCGCAAAATAATGACATGAAGAAGTTTGATTTGTGTCCGATGATTAGAGAGAGAGAGAGAGAGAGAGAGAGAGAGAGAGTGCTTTGGTAGAGAGACATAGAGTAACAATAAGAGAGAGCGAGCGCCGGCCTCGATAAAGCTTTTATTAATCAGAGAAATAAAAAGTTATTTCCTGATTGTTTCACAGCGGTTACATTCAGCAGGTATAGACACGCCCATGGCAACCCACCTCAGCTCCCCTCAACCCCCCACCACCGGTTGCCAGTTTCCCTGATCCTGTCTGAATGCACGCTTATAATGTTAATTCTGTGTCATTGGAAATTGGTCATTGGTTTGGTTCACTTTCACACTGCACTTTTGAAAGCGGACCAAACCGCCAACAACGTCATGCAGTTACAACAGCTGCTCTGTTTCAGGTGGTATTGCCCAAAACAAGCACTGACTAGAAAAAAAAAAGCACAAGGAAGATGAAAACCCAGCTCATCGATTGGCTTTCTGATCTTTGGTTCACTGGATAGTCCGTTTGCTTTCCCACTGTGAGCTTGTTTTTTTACTTCTCTTCTTTTTTTATTTTTATTTATTACTATTGTTATTATTTTATCTTATTTTATTTCATTTTTTTTTTCTTTTTATCTAATTCAGTTCTAACCTGCCTCCAGTGTTTCCTCACTGCTCGACGATGAGATGGCACTTCCTCAGTTTGTGCTTTGTTTATAATGGGATGGGTGGGATGGAGGGTCAGGGGTGGAGAATTGGGGTTCCACTGTGGGTGTTGGGGTAGAGGGTTGGGGATGTGCGGAGGGTGTTTGCTTGTTTTTATGTTTTATGTTTTTATGTGAAGCACTTTGTGTTACATTTATTGTATGAAAAGTGCTATACAAATAAAGTCTGATTGATTGATTGAAGCAAACCAGCACCAGGTTTCACTTGCAAGCGGACCGAGACCCACGTTTTCAGACGGACCAGAGTTCGCTTGTTTGGTCCACACCAAACGAATGAGTTTTCACACTTGCCCAAATGAGCTGGACTATCCAAGGAAACAAACTCTGGTCCGTTTAAAGCGGACCAAACAGTGTGTGAAAGCGCACCCTGGAAAATCCAGCTCTAAGGACAGTGCTTTGGCTCAGAGTACCCCAGAACTATCGGGGTGAAGTCAGCACAAATGAATGTTGCCCATTGGTCAAACACTAAATTTGCAAATGCTACATTTTGTATACTGCTTCGTTCACAGACTGAAGGTGCACAGTCAGAACAGATTTCAGCAGGCATAACTGATTGTAGGGTGCTAGCATTAGCTAATGGGCTAATCAC
The DNA here is from genome assembly GCA_033000465.1 of Sciaenops ocellatus. Lineage (NCBI taxonomy): Eukaryota > Metazoa > Chordata > Actinopteri > Sciaenidae > Sciaenops > Sciaenops ocellatus. The sequence goes on along the minus strand of CP136872.1, from coordinate 4,282,212 downwards.
AACAGTCTATCTGGTACCTGGTATCGAATGGTGTATGAATAACACACCAGTGTGTTATGTCTGAAAATTGTGTAACATATTTCATTTACATAACGTACATAACAAGATGTTTTCCTCAAACTAACCAAACTGTAAGTGTTTCACAACATTAGCCATAGAGGTATTATTATAATCATGGTGATAAATGATTGTCCTTTCCTGCTGACCCGAAACTCATAAAATGTGGCATCTGTAACAAAATTAAATGACACACAAAAAGCTGTGTAGGATTTATTTGCACTACGTGTAATCGCTACATTGTGATCTCCTCACATCACCCTCACCTTCCTTGTGTAAATGAGAAACAACACTTGAAAGACTGTCTAGAGTCAGTATTTAGTTTGTCTGTTCAACATGGCGGCCTCCATGGAAGGGACCTGCTCCCACTGAAGATATAAAAAGATCATTTTCAAGTAACAAAAACAGAAAGATTGTTATTTTCAAGTGATTACACGTGCATGAAAACATAGTTATGAATATTATATTCCATATCCGCCTTATTGTGAAAATAGAAAATCATACACACTGGACCTTTAACAGATGTTAGATAACATGCAAAATGTCCTGAACAATGGTGTAGTATTCATACATGATCCCACACTCAAAAAAATCTAAAATGTCTATGCATTTCAATTACATAGAAAATTTCCATCTAACAAACTTAATGTGAAGCAAGTAATAAGATTTATGTAATAGTACTAATAAACTCAAAATGACTGCATTCATTTTCTCTGTTTGGTTCGGGCAAACAAATTGGCTTTATTAATATTGAATGCATAAACCTGGCTACTACTACACTATTGTGTAGTGGAAGTACATTGAGTTTATTAGTACTATTATATCAATCTTATTACTTGCTTCATTTTTACAGCATTTCATCAAAAACTTTACTTGTTTATCTTTGTCACTGTCACTCAAACATCATTCCTCACCCTGTTGCCTGGATTATTTTGCCCTGTAGTTATACAAAAATTGTTTTTCTTAATGAGAAGCCAGTCCCATTCCATCTCCATTAGTGGATGGACATTGGAGAGTTTTGCAGTTTTTCATGTAAAAATAAATAAGCGTAAAATACTTGATTGCCAGTACGTTGGACAGAGGAACTCTTGGCACTATTGCATCCATTCGAACATCTGAATCACACAATCAGGGTGTTGTTTACAAAAAGTACATCTTTAAAATTGTGCCATTTGCTTTTTAAGCTGTAATCCGTCTGATCTTCCTAATCTTCACATCAGATGGGCTGGAAATGCAAACAGGGATGCTCAGAAGAGACTTATTTCCTGATTTAGTTTTGCAATTGACTTCCTGTCAGATTGTAGCAGGGACATTTGATGTCAAGTTCTCCACAGCTGTAAAACTAATTTGACTGATTATTCTGACATACAGTAAGGTGCATTATTAAACCTTGAGTACAGCAGAAATACCACATATAACACACACTCAAATACAATATTAATGCACATGGAGGCACGTGTACTGCGCAGTAAGAAATATTTTACATATGAAATCATGGCATAAATCCATTACTGGTACAAATGCATGTTTTAGTTTACTGCAAAGATCACTAAGCAGCCCTAAAGAAATTAAAGAATATTTTCAAGTAATATTATTCAACATCAAGCACACACATTTTAAATAAAGAAGCCCTTTGGTAGCATGTGTGATTATGTATATGCATGTGTGTGTTTGTGTGTGTGCATTTCACAGGATGCAAGAGCATGTGTGTATGCCTGGATGCTTTATGCATAATATGCATGAGTGTGTTTGTTTGTACACTGTCTGCGCAGATGTCCACGAGAGTGATATGTGTGTGAGTGTGTGTGTGTGTGTGTGTGCGTCAGTGTGAGAGAGAGCATGCAGCTCCAAGCGCCCGGCGGTGGTGGCCCGTTATTGAGCCTTTGAGAGGCGAAGCGGCTGATAAATTCAAACTCTTTGTGTAATTGTCTTTCGCATCTGAATACAAATCCCTGCTGCTTATGATTCATCATATTTATTTTTTTATTTCCTCGGGCAACATCTTTTATTAGTTGTGCACTCAGCGGCGAGATTTAATTTCTGCAGGAGGGGACAACAGCGTCGGCTTGATGATTATTATTGAGAATGTGATACTACAGAGGCTGAAATAAAATCTATAGTGCATTAAAGTGACAGATTAGGAGGGGCGGAGGGTTCATTTACAAGTGTTAAGACATCAGCGGCTAATGCCCTGCAACGCCAAATAGCAATCCACCCTGGTCCCTGTTCTGCAGGAGTATGTTTGAGGGGAACAGCATGAGGTAGAGAATGAAGTGTGTGTGTGTGTGTGTGTGTGTGTGTGTGGCCACAGGAACAGTGCATGTGTGTGTTACACTCAACAGGGAGCCTCTAGTGGAGATATGTGAGCATTGCTAAAAGAGAGAAAGCTTTACATGTCACTGTGTGTGAGTTAAAATAATCAACATTGAACAGAGGCATTATCTCCCCTACTGACTGAAAACATATTGTAGAATATGAATGATATGAATTTGAGCTGTGTGACATATACATGTGGAATCAGATACGAGAGAAGAGGCATAGCTATTCCGTTAACACTGAAAGAGAACAAGAAAAAACTGAGATAAACAGTTTTATTGGAACTACTTTCTGCTGTAGAAATAGTCTGAAAATCACAACTATTTAGTGCTGAATGGAATTCCATCTACCTGTATGCAGGGTTGTGCCACGACTGATGAAGGATGAAGGCTGTATTCACAAATGAGCATTTCTTTAGTATGTAATGAATGGAAATCTCTGACACATAAGGAGTGTGCCAGCTCACTAAAGTTGTGCAGTCAATTTTTTTTTTCAAAGCAATTGTCCACAAGCTGATGGGTGACATTACGGTAGATTTACATTTTGTACAATTCAGTAACACTGGTAAAGATAGATTTGCACATCTCTCAGCCATCTGTCAGAGCTATTCAATAAACCAAAATCCATTCTTCAGACCTCAGTTTGTCCAATAGTTTGTGAAGTCTACATTAAATAATCATACAGCGTATAACTAGACATAGTGAGGACGTTTAACTAACAAGGTCAACCTGATTCATTATTTTAGCTTAAGAGTTCTTAATACCAGGAACTTTTAGCAGCACTTAAAGGCAACACACAAGCACACAAGTACCTACATGGCTAGATCCGATGAACTGAGTCCTCAATATTTTTTTAGAAAAAAAAAAAAACAGTTAAGTGAACCTGGTTCTTTTCTCACTGTTGGCACTTTTTGACACTTACTAAAATTGACCTTTATGAATATTGACCTACCGACAGCTTTTGAATCCTAACTTCCTTTATTTTTAGTGGAAATTAGAACCATTATCTCCACACACACACACACACACACACACACACACACACACACACACAAAAGAACTGACTTTGGTAATTCAAAGCCTCCGACATTAACATTTGAAGCTTGTTAAAAATGATGACAATGGATGCACATCCCCACTAAATGACTGACTAACAATGGAGACACAAGTAGAAGAAGATGAAATTAGTTCTAATGATATAATGGCTGGTCTCTTTAGAGCTGACATGTTGAGTCACTCTGCGACCGGTCAAGTCACATCGATTTTCATCAGGGGTAGAAACCCGATCTACGCTCGGTCCTCTTTAACCAACTTGTCTCTCTCTCAGATGCCCCCAGATATTTATGTCTACTGTCTGATTCTGCCGAGCGGGGGCTTAATCAGATCCAGAGAGAGCTCCATCAGTATTCAAGCCAGCTGCTGGGAAGAAAAGAGAGATAAAGTGAGCTAAGACGAGGAGAATAGTGAAAGACTGAGCCACAAAAGACATGGAGGGCAGAGGCACACGATCAGGCCACAGCAGAACATGTTACAAACACTACTTTGGGATGACAATCCATGTACTGTATCTCCAAATAGATTATAAAACTGGAGGGAAGTCTTGCAAATTGAGCAAATCTGAAACTCTTTTGAAACAGCAGGTTCTGGATGATCAGAAAACTGTCAGAGCTAGCTGATGAGCTACTGTTGCTGGAGACCTAACACAGTAGGCAGGTTGGGACATGCTAGCTAGCTCAGTTGCTAATACAGCAATAATGCTATGTTTCATTTACCTCAGAAGCCATTATTAGCAATACCAGTTGATAACAGCAATTGTATGGAATAGAAGTTGAACAGTATTGGGTTTATGACGATTTAATGAGACACAAAAGAAATGAGTGCTAATTCTGGGTTTTGAGGTCAGGGTTGGTGAGGTTCTTCTTTCAGAGTCAGAAATCTGTCTTCAGGGTGCTTTCCGGTTGACTTGTTCCACCTTGGAACTCAGTTCAAATGGAATGCACCATAACATCAACACAGTTTTTGTACCATCAACTGCGTCTCACAACTGTCTGCAAACCATGCCAAGCCATTTCGGTGCCAAAGTTCACCGAATTTTAATCGGATGCTAAATGTTTGCGTGACTTCATTTCGATTAAATTTTTCTGTTTTGAACGTGCAGTCAGCCATGAAGTTGAAGTTATCAAACAATCCAACTAAGTCCATTTTTTTCAACTGCAGGTGAAAAATATCCAGACATGGGTTAAAAGTTAAGTTAATGTTTTTTAAAATGTCTGGTAACAGCAGTTTCATCAGCATTACAGTCTACGTTTTCACTGCAAAGCAGCTCCTGACTAACAATTTAACCAGAAATAGTCATGACACAACAGCTTCACATATCTTAGAGGTAAAAACAGGTTTTCAATCATATGTAGCACAAATTTCATTTTTGATCTCCAAATCAGTGCTTACTAGCCTGTGATGAGTCATGTACAGTTTTCTCTTCTCATTGGTTCGACAGCAGCACTGGCATTAGTACAGCAGTCTGAAAAGACAGACAGAAAATTACTCATCAACCACGAGGAACGCAGTGTGCCCAAGACGTCTCCTCCCTCTAATTGCTGACATTGTTTCTCGCAGGAAGGACGAAGAATGGTCTTCCACTGGCCTCCAAAGTGTGCATGCATTAGCATGGATTACTTTCTGAAATCATTTAATTACTTGTAGCCATATTTGTGGTACTCTGCTGGCAAATTGAAAAGATAAAACATTTGCTCTTTGTCCAGAATCTCTGTATTCTTAACTGTTACCAAACACGTCATTTTTTTCTTTTAAAGAGAAAATGCATTGACCTCAGTCAGTAAACAGTATACAATTCATCTCCTTCTTAATTCATTTTTATAGAGAATAGCAAAATATGTCACTGTGACAATGTTTGGACATCAGGCACCTATAGATTTATTGTTGCAGTAATTAATAGCAAGCAATTATAGTTACCATTTATTTTTTAATATTCTTTCTGAAGTCAGACAATCTGAAGTTTCTCAGTGGCTCAAAAAAATAAAAAAAATCTAAAGCATATCCAAAACTTTGCAGAGCAAACAAAGGAGTTCAGATAATCAGCAGTGTGTCTTCAGGTGATACCTTGACACAATGAAATTTCGTGTTTTTTTCCCCCCCTCTACATTTGGCACTTGTCAAATTATGGAGACAAAAGGTCAGAATCCTAACGACTCTAACAAGCTGATTCTCAGTTAAGTACCAATAAGTATGAGTGCAGACAATTTTTCTCTTTCACAATGTGATATCTGCCTGCTGAAGGAGAAAAAAAAATTCAAACTGTCAAGGTATCACTTTTAACATGTTTGAAAATTACAGGACATGAACTTCCTGCTTCCGCCCTTTCTCTCATTTTCCCCCTTCACCGAGAGCATTCAGCTGCCACCCGAGCTGCAGTCATCCGGAGTGTAATTGTGCAATCTGATTGTGATTTCTTTACCATGTTCCTCCATGCTCTGCTCTCCCAGTGAACCTTCGCTGACCCGTATCAAATCTGCAGGTCAGCCAGGCTTTTGGAGAACTCCCCGGCGATAAAGTCCTGTTTCACAAATCTGCTCAATATATATTTCAGTTGATTCGGTGCACGCGGGATGAGTCTGGGCGGGAGAATGGACTATAGGATACGAAACATTAATCGAGGTGCTACTTCCATCAGTGTATATTGGGACTGTAAATATTGGTATGCTGCATGTCTAATTTCCCACCTCTTTTTTTCTCCAGTTGCCACCTGATTCATGGTTCCCTACCACCACCACAGCAGAGTAGAAGTATAGGCAGTGTGAGCTGCTATTATGTGGAACCCACGGTGCATTAACAACAGCAGCAGGCGTCGGCTCTCAGATCTGATCACACTAAATCAGACAAATGTGGACAGGAGGTGAAGAGAGAGAGGGAGGAGGGAGGAGGGAGGAGGGAGGAGGAATGGTCTGGAGGGATCTGCGAGGGATGAGCTGACTGCCAATGTCTAAGCGTGACACGTACGCTAGTTGCAGAGACTAAATAAAAGTATCACACAATTGTTAAATGCACACACACAGACACACATCATACAAGTCCTTTGTCTTTGCTAGACATCAACGCCGAGTTCACATGTCGCTTGCTAGAGGCATCTGTTTCACATATTGCAGTCAACACCTCGTCTCATTTACTTCCACGGGGTAAATATATAAATAAAAGGAGAGCCGACATAATCAGAAATCAGTATGTGAGCCCCCGCTGTCCCTGAAGACCCGAGCTCTCAGATCTTCTTTTGTCATTTCTGGAGCTGTGAAGCCACTGGGCCCGAGGAGGTCACAGAGCTCAGGCCTCATCAGCACGGCTAATTTGATTGTGGCGGAACAATGGCTACAGAGCCGAGCCTTGGCACCGGCCTGCTGACAAGGTGCATATTAATGACCAGTGCCCACTAGGTCAGTTTTGCCCTGCAAAGGAAGGGCGGTGAGGGAAGTGAAGGCTCAGCATCTTACATACTGCTGCAGTGTTCATAACATCAGAACTAAAGAACTGATTCATGCTGTGTTTGCTCATAATAGTGTAGCATTTAATCAGTGTTCAGCAACTGACAACTGTAATCAACTGACTATTAGTCAGTAACTCATTGAAAAAGTAATGACATTACTTTACTGGACACTTATTTGAATTTGTACTGTGTCAGTAGCCTACTTGTAGGTCCCTTCCACCAACTCTAAAGTCTCTACACTGACTAGTGTCCAGTGTAACAGATTTAGGATGATCTATTAACAGAATGTGACAGAAATTGAATATAATATGGAGAATTATGTTTTAATCACCTGAAAATAAGAATAGTATTTCTACAGTAGCCCAGAACGGACAAACAAAACACTGATTCTAGACCAGGCCTTTTGCATTTTTGGAGTGGTTGAGATAAAGGGGTTGGAATCAGCCATCACATTGCTGGATGGCACTAAATCCTACATACTGGTCCTTAAAGACAGTGTCCTGCTTCTGCCAGAAAAAAGGTTGATGAGTTGATGAAAGCAGTTTTAAAAAGTAGCGATCAACATCTCTGAGGCCAATTCTGACCATCAACAGCTAGCTTAGCCTGGTGACTGTATGCTTCAATCCAGGGTTGGACAATCTAGAAGTTCCCTTCTTATACTGAAGCCACAGGGTTCACACACCCAACCATGAACAAAAACCAGGTCCTGAATGTAGGCTTATAGGTGCTTAACGTTAACTCTAGAGTTAGCAATATTGCTCATCTTTTGGCAGTGGCTACCCGAAAGATAGATTGAACTAGCACTGGTACTAGACAGATGAAAGTCTTAGCTGTGTACACTGTCCACTAAA